>VZSF01010837.1:0-97031 GCA_013398295.1 Chionis minor | reverse complement strand
CTGTATCAAGAATGGTGTGGCCAGCAGGAGCAGGGCAGTGATTATGCCCCTGTACTCAGCACTGGTGAGGCTGCAGTTGAGTACTGTGTTCAGTTTTGGGCACCACCGTATCAGAGAGACATTGAGGTGCTGGAGCATGTCCAGAGAAGGGCAACGAAGCTGGTGAGGGGTCTGGAGAACAAGCCTTATGAGGAGTGGCTGAGGGAGTTGGGATTGTTTAGCCTGGAGAAGAGAAGGTTGAGGGGAGACCTTATCACTCTCTACAACTACCTGAAAGGAGGGTGTAGCGAGGTGGGGGTCAATCTCTTCTCCCAAGTAACAAGCGACAGGACAAGAGGAAATGGCCTCAAGTTGTGCCAGGGGAGGTTTAGGTTGGATATTAGGAAAAACTTCTTTACCGAAAGGGTTATCAGGCATTGGAACAGGCTGCCCAGGGAGGTGGTGGAATCACCATCCCTGGAGGTATTTAAAAGACAGGTGGACGTGGTGCTGAGGGATATGGTTTAAGGGTGGTTTTGGCAGTGTAGGTTATGGTTGGACTCGATGATCTCAAAGGTCTGTTCCAACCCAAGTGATTCTATGATTCACTGCAATGGCTGTAACAGACCACTAAGACAACTGGGGGGTAGAACAAAACCCAAAAAACAGACTGTGAAAACAAGAACAACAAAAATATGTTTGTCTTCAGCTTAGAATTTTTGTTTAAAATTTCAATTCTGCTTCTATTGTATATGCACAACAGACACATACCATTCAGAAATCATGTTAAACTCGCAAATATAACATATCCAGGATCTTCAAAGTCCTGAAGACTTTGTGTTAGGAAAAGCAGATCAGAATCTCAATACAGTCTGTGTAACTTGTTTCCAAGAATTTTAACTTCACAGGTAACACATCTGTCCATTAAAACATAAGAGAGAACAAGTCTAAATAGAAAATACAAAATTCTCTTGCTATCAAGTTGTATAAATCACATTCATGGGTGTATTATCCCTGCACACTTCTCAGAATATTTCCATCGATACCAAAAGATCAGCTTCCCCCGCAGCACCTTATTTCCCTTTTTCCTTGACCCCTATTTCCCTTTTTTTTTTTTTATTTTTAAAGGAATTGTTCCATTTGGTTTTAATGTCATGCATACTTTTATGGGGTGTCTGTGCCCAGGCACTGTCAGCAGGGCTTCAGGTGGCCCCTGGGAGGAGAGGCCGGGGTTGCCCCATGCTGGACACGGCTGGTTCCAACCAACCCACCTCAGGGACAATGTGATCAACAAAGGGCAGAAAACACCATGCAGGCAGAGGAGCAAACAGAAAAAGTGACAAATGGCAGAGGGAACACCGGCATCAGAGAAGGAGGAAGGGAAGGAGGTGCCCCAGGCACCATGGCAGGTGTTCCCTGCAGCCAGCAGAGAGGACCACGCCAGAGCAGATATCCACACTGCTGCCTGTGGAGAACCCAACCTCAGAGCAGGTGAATGTTCCCTGAAGGAACTTCAGTCTGTGAGAAGGACCTGTACCAGAACAGGCTCCCAACTGGATCCACAACTGGTGCTGTCATATCTGCGCACACACTGGAACAAGTTTTTCCTGAAGGAGAGCAGCCTGCGGAGAGGACCTATACTGGAGCAGGCAAAAATTGTGAGGGGGAAGGAGCAGCAGAGAGGAGCTGTTATGGACTGGCCACAACCCCCCAGTTCCCCATCCTCCTGCACCACTCAGGGTGGGGGCAAGAAGAAGAGTCAGAACGAAGGAATGAAGTTTGGGGAAAAAAGGGTGGGGGTTGGTGTTTTCTTTTTTGTCATTGTTTCTCACCATCCAAATTGATTTTAGTTGCCAATAAATTAAATTAATCGAGTCTGTTTCAACTGTGATGGTAACTGGCAAGCGATGTCTCCGTCTTTATCTTGACACACAAGATTTTTTATTTTCTCCCCTGTCTTCTTGAGGAGTGTCTGGGGGTGTCTGGCAACCAACTCAGATCAACCCTCCACAACACTCCACTGATAGCAGTTAGTTACAGGATAAAAAAAAAGTAAAAAAATTAACCAGTCAGTTTTCACATGGTTGGTTTGGTGTGTGTAACACTTGTAACCTAACAAAAATGGCATTATTTTAAATTAATTTATAGCATGTTTTGCTCAGATAAACGTTAGTACTAACATTCATAGTTACTTCTGAACTTGAGAATTTATCTGCTTTTTACAGCACATAAGGATATGTTTCAGTCTTCACCATGTGACAATTAATGTCTATCTAGAAATTTACTGTGGAAGCCAAACTATAAGATGAGACTTGCATCTGAAATACTTGTATTAAAAATAGGTCTCTATGTTCATACAATTAATTTAGCCTGCTGGACTAACGGAAAGCTATTTTACACTCTTTAACATGTGGGATGCACAATAGATATTACTGAAGTAGTTCCTGGCCCTGATGTCTATTGGCATGGCAGGGCTCATGTCCACACATGTAAACTCTTTTCTATGCCAAAGCTAGGTGACCATCCCATACCACTCACTGCCTGCAGTCCATGGCTGTGAGACTGGGAGGTTACCAGACTGTTTGTTTTATAATTATACATATAGTAGCTTTTAGCTGTAATATCTATGACAAAAGCAAACAAGAAGATCTTTCAAGTATCTGTCATCTGAATACAAGATTTCTGTTGCAGGTAGTAAATATGAGCAGAAGTTTTGTGCATGCAAATATTGTTCCACATTATCTTCAGTGTTTATCCTAACCTTCCTGCAAACTAGTCTGTCTGGATACAGATGGAGAGAGAATACAAGGTTAGAGGCAACTGCTACATTTCTGCTGTCACATTTTAAAAACATCCTTTCCAATCCAAGATAACTATTGCTTCATCTTCACAAGGAACACCGATTATTTTGTGCTCTCCTTGCACATCTTGAGCACTGTGTTCGGTTTGGGACTGCGCACTACAAGACAGACATTGAGGCTCTGGAATGGGTCCAGAGAAGGGCAATGAAACTGGTGAAAGATCTAGAGCACAAGTCTTATGAGGAGCAGCTGAGGGAACCGGGGTTGTTTAGCCTGGAGAAAAGGGGGCTGAGGGGAGAACTCATCATTTTCTGCGGCTGAAAGGAGGTTGTAGCAAGGTGGTGGGGGTCAATCTCTTCTCCTAAATAACAGGTAGTAGAATGAGAAAAAATGGCCTGAAGTGCTACCAAGGGAAGTTTAGATTGGATATTAGGAAAAATTTCTTGACTGAAAGGGTTGTCAAGCTTTGGAACAGGCTGCCCAGGGAAGTGGTTGAGTCACTGTTCCTAGAGGTATTTAAAATCTCTGGAGATGTGGTGCCGAGGGACATGGTGTAGTGGTGGACTTGGCAGTGCTAAGTTAACTGTTGGATTCAACAGTCTTAAAGGTCTTCTCCAATCTAGCCATTCTATGATTCTATGTTCCCTCATATGACATTTTCCCATTCTTGTGTACTAGATTGAGCCTGTCAAAACTTGTGAGGAAGTGTTTTTTCAGAATAAGGGGTCCCGTGGCAGAAATAGCCTTCTAGAATCAGCTTTAGCATTGGCTCTGATAACACTGTTGGATTACTTCTGCAGAAAACTGCATAAAACAGATACAAAGTCTGTTTTGCAGGCTTCAGTAACAGAGGCCATTGTTTGTTTTAGTTATCTGCATAAGAAAACAACAAATACCTCTTTCCACTGATGAGTATCTCTCCTGAACGATGTACCTTTTCCAGTGTTCTAAATATCTTATTTTAAAAAAGTTAAAAAAATTAAAAGATCAATATTCATTGATAATCTCTTCCAAAGATATCTCATTTAAGAATGTAACTGTAACATTTTAAGTGCGGTATCTCCTTGCCAAGATATGAAGTGATAAAGATGGTCAAAATGTTCCAGAGTTTTAATCATCAGAACATGTGAAATTAAATTTCACACTTCAACCACTTTAATATTTTGTGTTATACATTTTTAATCTAAATACCAATTTTCCATTTTTATTCTTTGTTCAACAAGACTGAGTCAAAAACATCTATTGAAGCTAGAAAGCATAGTGAATGAAATTATTATCCTAAGTCAGCCTTTTTTGTCATTAACTTGTGTGCATCCAGGATTTTTTCCATTGTCTCCTCGTGTTTATTCTTCCTTCTGCTTATTTAGGGTTGGAAATACCTATTCTACATAAGCATAGTATACTAAGATGATTAGTCTAATTCTTTAAGAACTTCAATAAAAAAAAAAGACATTTCATTTTGTACTTTCCTAAGTTGTTATTTCTATGTCTCAGTCACCCATTCAGCCTATAGACATGACTTTGTTAAATCATTCAGGTTTATAGAGATTAATATTTATTTTTAAACATCCATCTGTAGTTTTATTCTTGTAGTACGCCTCAATACTTGAACTTAAAAATCAGAAAAATGCCAACCAACATTGCTGCATGTTTGAATGGTGCACTTACTTGCATACCCTGTATTACCAAATGGTTCCTAATTAACTGTAAAAATAGAAAACACAGACACTATACGTACTAGCAAAATAAGGCTGATTAAATGCATTCATATATCAAGTGCTGAACCTCTTAACGTTTAATTGGATTGACATCTTCCTAAGAAGGATACGCCAGCAGGTGGTTTTTGAATTTGACAGAAGTCTACAACTGCAAATCACTGATGAGTGGCACGATGCCACTGGTTCTCTTTAGTCCTAGACCAAGAGTTGCACCATATGAACACAATAACAACTTGTGAGCCCTGGTATACAGCCCAATGTCTGGGGACTTTTCCTGTATACTCAGTTTATAGAAGGACTTACAATTTATACAGTGATAAACCATCTGATAATTCTGGTACTGAAGAAGCTATTATTTTTTCATCAGAGACACACAGGGATCTGTTCAGCAGCCTTATAACCTCAGCTCTAAAGGAAATCACACAGTTTGCAGGAACCAGTTATGAGGTAACTTCCACCATAGACTACACGTTGATGCCAATGGGACTGCACCAGAAGAAATGAAGCGCGAATTGTGAAGTACATTTATGCTCAGCCACAATCCCATTTCCTCCCCTCAAGCTTGAAGGTGGAACTTTGCTTTTTTATATCTATTATAAATCATGTTTCTTTCTATTGCCTGCAAGCTTGCTAGATACTTCCAGAGGCATAAACAGAATCAAACCAAGACAACTGCTGTTGCTGTGAGTGCAAATGCTTTTTATTTCTCCAAACATTTTAACTCTTTGTTAACAAACTCTTAAAAAAAATCCCTTTCTCTCTTTCCAAAAGCAAGTACATACTTATGATTTATTGTCATATAGCTTTGATTGAATTTTTACTATACCATCCGACGCAAGAAACCAAAGGTTTTCTTTACCCCAAACAGGTAAAACGTTCTGAATATTCCTAGGCATGATTCAGAGATGCATCTAGCAAGTTCTGGAGAAAATATATTACTTTCTTCAGCTGCGGAGATAGAATGTTCCCATACTCAGTACTGTTAATTGTCTTGTAGTTATAAATGACAAGAAAAGTAATTCCATTTCTAGGGATATGTGGTCATCTACAAGAACAGTATGTTCAGTTCCTTAGCAGTGATGAAAGAACTTAAATAATGAGAAACTTGGGGGGGAAAAAAAAAAAGAGAAAGAAAGAAAGTTTGTTACACCTCCACCCTCAAGAAAAGAGCATAGATTTGATTGGGTGTAAGAAGTTCCCTGTGTTCAGATCTTTTTGTTTGTCTGTTTTAGTCCCCTTATACACACAGTTTGCCACGTTTTTCAACCTTTCATCCAAATGAACTGTAATTACTGGAAATATTGCTTACAGTTATACATCTTTCTAAAAAATCTGATGTACTCCTGTTTTTATAAGAACAATCAATCTACTACAAAATGAACTGTTACAGTGTAAAAGAGAAAAAAATGAAGCCTGCAGGGAGCATCAGGTGGAGAAAAAAATACTTTAAAAGCAGATTTAACCTGTCTTCCAAACTCCATTTAGAGGTCATAGGTATTTATCCTCTCTAATGGTACAAGCATGAAATGCAGACAGAAGGAAAATTTAATAAAGAACAGGACCCTTTTTTTCTACTTTAATAAAGAGTTTTTCTTGTAGCTACTTTCTAGCTGTAATTAATTATTTACCTTGTCCTTCACAGTGCAGGAAAAACAACCCCTTGCAATTTTCATTATCTAAAGAAGTTACTGAGATGACACAGCTACCTTTGCCAGGGCTTCTGTTTCGCTAAGGAAGCCAATATTGCCATACCTTTTCCCCTGAGCTGTGTTCTATAGCAGGGCACAGAAATGCTAACTGCAGACAGAGGTCATGACAGCTGCATGATATGGAAAGTTCATGCAGAGGTTTTCACTGAAACTATTTCTTTATGTAAGTTTACAGAATTAAGGTGTTGTGTACAGTAAATAGACAGTTATGCTAAGTTTCTTGAAAAAATTTTCTAATTGCTTCTAGTACTTGTTCATAGTCAGCCAAAGGTCTTAATGTTCAGAGAAAACTCCAGAAGTGCACAGAGGTGCCAACTTCAGTCTTAAAATGGTTTTAGTACCACAGGCAAAGTAATTTCTACACCATGCAAACAGCCCCAACAACAATTAATACCATCTAAAAAAAATTCTAATGTAGGAGTTGCTTTCTCCCTAAACCTGTTCCTATTCATTTACGGTAATCACAGAAAAAGAATAGTGGAACATTACCTTGCTTTACCTAGAAACAGCCTCTTCTTTCTGAAAACTCTCAGGGGAATAGGTTAATCTATTGTGCTGTGCACTGGAGACCTCAGAGAAAAAACACAGAAGAAGGTTCAGTAAGCCATAGGCACTGTAATGTACCTGTTTCCTCAAGAATCTTTCTTTCTACTTGAAGTGCTGAATTATCTGTGCTCTGCTGATAAGATTCAGCTGAATAAGGTTCTTGTTATTTGGTAAATTACTTAATAAAGGAGTGAGTTCAGCTGGCCTTTCATTTGTTGATTAGCTAGTTGGTGGTTGATACCAGGTGAAGCAGTGTCCCCATGCAGCTGGTACTGCAAAATAGCTAGAATTAAACCCAACAGTACATTCAGAGAACAAAGAAAGGATTTTGTTGTTGAAGTCCACCTTAACGATACATTTTTGTTTTACTGTACACATTGTTGTCCAGTATTTTGTCAACATCTGTAGTTTTCAGTAATCCAGTTCAGGTATGTATCATTTGAACACTTAGCTTACATGCAGACTTACCTTTATGTATCTCTAAACCTTTATTGTATTGTTTTATGATGAAGTATACAGAAAACATCCATTCTAATGTTTCTATTTTTCACCAAAAAAATCCATATTCAACAACAACCAATACTGTTCTTATACTTGAGATGCTGATTAAAAGATTTTAAATGCTTTAGATAATTAAAGGGGGGGAAAAAAAAAGGCCAGGTCTTCAGAAAGAGACACAAAGTCTCTATTTTGAGATTATGTCCAGAGAAAGTTAAGCGGTATGCAAAGAGCAGAAATAAAAAATAGCAAATTGTGTGATCCTGGTTGAAATGGCTCGGCTTCAGATTGAAAGGATCACCTTTGTTTTTACAGAATGAAAGGTTGCAATGGTAATGATTTAATGCTGCTAGTATGAAGCAGTCAGAAGCTCATAAATGGCCAGAGCTAAGCTAAAGTTAATGCTAAAGCCTCAGCTCTGCAAGACTTAATATTTGATAAATGTTTTTGGGTTTTGCCTCTTGCTTGTTTTTCACTTTTCCAGTCAAGCCCATAGGAGAGAATAGTGTGTTGAACAAGAGAATCAAAGGAGATGTCCCTTCAGATGTGTTCAGCTGGCTACTTATAAAGGGAAATCAGTAAGTATTCCTTTTATCCATAAGTTACATGGGGCCTATCTTCTACAGCATATGGGTACCTGCATATGTTAATAGGCAGGAATTACATTCTCTAAGACATAGCAAATTAGATGCCTATCAACTACTGATTTCAGCCCACTAATCAGGCAAGGGAGTAGCAAAGAAACAGGGAATGTATCAAAGACTTTTCTTTAAAGCTAGGATTACAAAGAGAACATGACCACCAGTGTAAAGCACAAAGAAAGATATTCAGGTTGTCTCATTTCAGGTTCCCAACATGAGACCCTCCCTGCAGGTCATTCGTTTCTACCTCTCAGTACACAAATAAAACCCTACAGGCATTCCATTTTACATTTCCCCCACATATTTCACTGTCAGGAGGACAGAAAGCAAGGTTACACTCTGTAACCTTTCATCTATCAAATTGTTTACCCTTCCAGTACCTTTTTGCGCCTTTAAGTTTTCATACTAAAATAAATTACTTTTGTCTTTATATACTGATGTAAAATTGAATGAAAAAGAATGGATTTACCAATCTAAATTAACTAAAACATTCCACTGATAAGAGACTGCATTTTCATTTTTCATAAAAGTTGGGTGTATCTTACCCATCTGGATACTGGAAAAGCATTTGAGATAGTGCCATACTGGTGAAAACTGAAAAAGGTTGAGATATTTGGTTTTGTGGAAAATTGGAAAGCAAGAAATAGAAAAAGCACATTGAAGAGAAGAAGAACAAGCTTGGGGAGGGTATACAAGTAGATCTTTTCTAGAAGTGGTCATGAGGTTAATCTTTTTAAAGTCCTTGGCACAGAGTGGAGGAGTGGGTTAATGAGATTCTCTGATTAAAAAGAACTGGGGTTGTCGTCCATAGAGAAAAGAATTGGAAAGTCTCTTCCATATAGGAAAAATCATATGACCTTGAGGATGGTAATAATAGAAATGAAGTGAAATTCAGTAGCTTGTGAACTTAAAGCTAAACAATAGGAATTGATGCCACAATCCAGAGGGTGAGTCTGAAATAACAGAGGAAAAGAACATGGGTAAATATATCTGTTACAGGATGACTAGAAACCACCGATGCGAGAAAATTCTGAAAAACAGCAAAGGCAGTCTAAAAATGTTTCAGGCTTTGTATTTTCAGGAAAGAAAGAGAATTTTTAATGTCACTATAAAATACCTTAAGGTCTTACTCTCATATGCAATACTGTTTATATCAAGCATGGTCATTCTGGTTCAAGAGAAATTAACTTGAAATAAAACAGATAAGAAATTCAACCAAGAGTATGACAAAGCCTGTTTTAGGAGTGCATGTTAAAGGAGCCTAGGCCTTTTTACCCTAGTAAAATGAAGGCTGAGAAAGAAATATGCTTGTGCTCTCTAAATACATCAGAAAAATAAACATACAGAAGGCAAGAAGCTACAGGACAATGTCAACACAAGAACAAATGAATATTTTGGTCTTTAATAAATTTAGCTTGGAAATTACCAGACTGTTTCTAGCCAAACAGTGAATTTATGGAACAAAATTTCAGTGGAATTAGTGGGGAAAAAACAATCTAGGCATTAAAAATGAACTTGATCTTTTTAATAAATAGAAGTGTATGATATCATCGCTCATGATAGGAAAGGACTGGATTTGAACACTCAGAATATCCTTTTCCATAGACTCCAGACTACTAGGCTACTTTGACCATGATAATGCTGCTTCTAATATTGCTTTGCTACTACAGACTTTTGAACGCTTAGAAGAAAAACTGACACCAGTCAAAATATATATTCATAAGAATCCTAAAAACAACACACAGAAACCTGCTAATGAAAACAGAACGCTGCCCTCGTCAGGGAGGATATGAGATTACAAAACTGTGGGACACTGACGGGTTCACCTTGGCTGGCCACCACCTGCCCACCAAGCTGCTCTATCACTCCCTCTCCTCAGCTGGACGGGGGATGACAAAATATGATGAAAAGCTTGTGGGTCAAGATAAGGACAGTGAGATCACTCAGCAATTACTGTCACAGGCGAAACAGACTGGACTTGGGGAAATTAATGTAATTTGTTGCCAATTAACACCAGAGTAGGGTAATGAGAAATAAAAACTAAATCTTAAGGCACCTTTCCCCCTACCCCTCCCTTCTTCCTGGACTCAACTTCACTCACAGCTTCTCTACTTCCTCCTCCTGAGTGGCACAAGGGGACAGGGAATGGGGATCACAGCCAGTTCATCACACGCTACTCCTTCCACATCACATTCTTCCCCTGCTCCAGCATGGGGTCTCACTGATGGGAGACAGTCCTCCACAAACTTCTCCGAAGTGGGTCCTTCCATGGGCAGCAGTTCTTCAGGAACTGCTCCAGTGTGGGTCCTTTTCACAGGGTACAGACTGCTGCATCGGGAATCCTCTGCGAGGTCACAAGCCTGCTAGGATCCTGCTTCAGCGCGGGCTTCCCATAGGGTCACAATGTCCTTCAGGCATCCACTCACTCCAGCGTGGGGTCCTCCATGGGTTGCAGGGGGACAGCCTGCCTCACCATGGTCTTCTCTGTGGTCTNGGGCAGCAGTTCTTCAGGAACTGCTCCAGTGTGGGTCCTTTTCACAGGGTACAGACTGCTGCATCGGGAATCCTCTGCGAGGTCACAAGCCTGCTAGGATCCTGCTTCAGCGCGGGCTTCCCATAGGGTCACAATGTCCTTCAGGCATCCACTCACTCCAGCGTGGGGTCCTCCATGGGTTGCAGGGGGACAACCTGCCTCACCATGGTCTTCTCTGTGGTCTGCAGAGAAATCTCTGCTCTGGCACCTGCAGCACCTCCTTGACCTCCTTCTTCACTGACCATGGTGTCTGCATAGTTCTTTCTCTCAGTTATTCTCACTCCTCTCTTCCAGCTCCTGCTGCGCAGCAGTTTTTACCCCTTCTCAAGTATGTTATCACAGAGGCTCTGCCACTGTCACTGATGGGCTTAGCTGTGGCCAGAGGCAGGTCCGTCTTGGAGCCAGCTGGGATTGGCTGTATCGGACAAGAGGGAAGCATCTAGCATCTTCCTGCAGAAGCCACCTCTATAGCCCCCCGCTACCAAAACCTTCCCTCGTAAACTCAGTACAGACATATTAATATTTGCATATTCAAATGCTGGGATCTAATTCTTATGAAACATAAACATGCACATTTTTTTGACACTGATACACAGCGATTAAAGATAGATACATTACCACAGAAATATGCATAGCATGAATTTCTGCTTGAACAGAAACAACTGTTGATGTCATGGCATTCAAAACAGATATGCCTTACAAAAAATGGCATGAAGACTGATCAGTCAGCTTCAGAGAAAATCCCCATTGGAGTTTACCAGATACATAATCAGGAGAACATCAAATAGCAAGATGTGCAGCACCAAGATACGCAGTTATTTCACAGGAATAACTACAGTCTAGGACGTGTATTTCATTATCTGTGACAAACAGTAAATTTTCCATTAATAATTAAACTGACATTTAAGTCTTCGGAATTAGCTTTTAAGTTAATCTTCTTTGAGACTTATCCATGTATCTCTGTTGTAATTATAGCACATTTGCCTCATTTAATTGATGCTTTTAATCTAAGAGCTTATGTTTTAAAACACATTCCCCTAAAACACATACTAGGAATGAATTATTGGCAAGACAGCAAAATTGTTCTGAGGACCATAAATCAACAGAGCATTAAAGATACTGGGCACAGATATTTATTTTAAGATAAAGCAACTAAAAGTTACCTCTGATTATATGCCTAGGCCTTCTAATAAGCGATCTGTTTTCAAAAGTTGTGCAGGTGCTACACATGAGTATTAAGGAAAACCAGCACTTCCAAGTAAAAAAAAAAATCTGCCACATATTTACTTTACTCAAATGGAATTGGAGCTAACTCTAATCAAAACCAAAAGTAGAAACCTTTCACTGTTTGTTCAGTCTTACTTATGTTTAGACACTGAGGCATAGGAGAGTGATTTTCATCACACTTCTTACGTCTTGTTCAAATCCAGTGGGATATTATCCTCAAACCAAGACTCCAATAAAAATGACATTTTGGAAATATTGTATCAATAAAACCAGCTGAAAACAGTACTTCACAGAATCACAGTCTAGTAAGGTGGGAAGGGACCTCTGCCATGGTCTAGTTAAACCCCGCTGCTCATACAGGGTCAACTAGAGCTGGTTACCGAGGACAATTTCAGCTTTTGAATCCCCAAGTGCGGGAAAATTTTCAAGTGGGGGACTTCACAGCCTCCAAAGGCAACGTGTCCAATGCTCAATCACCCTCCCAATAAAAAAGTGTTCCCTGATGTTCAGACAGAGCCTCATGTGTTTCAGTTTGTGCACATTGCTTCTTGTTCTGTCACTGGGCACCAGTGAAAAAAGGGACATCTTTGTACCCTAACATCAGGTATTTTTATACATTGGTAAGATACCCCTGAGCCTTCTCCAAGCTGAACAATCCCAGCTCACTCAGTCTTCCATTGTAGGACAGATACTCCAGTCCTTTCATCATCTTTGTGGCCCTTTGTTGGACTGTCTCCAATATCTGTGTCTCTCTTGTGCCAGGGAGCCCAGAACTGGACACAGTACTCCAGCTGTGGTCTCACTAGCAGTGAATAAAGGGACAGGATCACCTGCCTTGACTTGCTGGCAACACTTCTAATGCAAACAGGATACTATTGGCCTTCTTTGCTGTAAGGGCACATTGCTGGCTCATGATCAACGAGGTGTCCACCAGGACCCCAAGGTCCATTTTCTGCAAAGCTGCTTTCCACCTGACCAGCCCCTCAGAATGCACTAGTGCCTAAAGTGGTCATTCCTCCCCAGGTGCAGGACTTGGCACTTCGCCTTGTTGAACTCATGATTGATTCTACTCATGTGCCTCAGTTGTGTGTTGGATAGATGAGACATGAGATCCATCATGGGTAAAAGTATGGGTATGTCTCTCTGATCAAAATAAGAGAGACATTACAATTTCAGTGGGAGAATAAAGAATGGGATACTTATATTACCAGCTTAGAAATAAACAGAGCACCAAAATTAAATATTATACTAATAAACAGAGAAAGATTGTAGACATTAGAAATCTCTTTTGCATGCAGAGGAAAAAGTAGATGAATCTCTGCACTATGCTAGGCTGAATTTGTAACTTCAATTCAGCAAAAAGAAATTTTTTTTGCCGTTCTTTGGGCATTCTTAGCACTTTACAATTAAGATGAATACTTATTGGATCAGATATCATGGTGTCAATTAAAAAAAATTCTGCCTTTTCTACCTAAACTGTGCTATCCCCTATATGATATTAAATACTGCACATTTTCCTCTCTACAAAGATTTAGCCGTGCCCATGAGTAGCCCCTCCTGCTGCTTGTTGGCCTGGTAGATCAACGTACTTTTCACTTTCAAACACACCCTAGATATTTCCATCTTCTTCTTTAGATAGTTTCAGTGATAAAGGGATACTGAAGTACAAAATGTCTTAGTAGGTGTTAAATGAAGATTTTAAGCAGATCATAAGGCTTGAAGAAAGCAACAGAGAAAAAAAAAAGAAAAAAAAGGAACCTTTTTACAAAGGGTATTGAACATTATTGTAATGACACAAAACACAGCTTTTTTGAAAAAAAATATTTAGAACAATTTAATTAAATTATAGCAGTGGGCTAAGTAAGAGGCTGATTGTCTTTCTGAAAAAGGGTCAGCTAGCTAAATGGAAACCTGAATGTATTGACAGAAAGATTTTGACAGATAAATTTTAGAAACTGAATCAAATAAAATGAATGAATATATTTAACTATACTGTCAAAGGCAGACACTTAAAAAGTCACAAGCAATGCACAATAATTCATAAGTCTGTTTAAAATAGAGAAAAAGAAAGAACTAATGAATTTTAAGACATCTTATAGATTGGATTATTTTTATTTCCCATCTAATTTGAACGTGTAAGGATTACGATCTTGGGTTTTTCTCCACAACCTGAAGGGCAAAGGACTAGATAAAATCTTAAAAATTGATAGCATTATGACTCTCTTTACATGCCATGTTTTATTTAAAACCTTAGTTCCCATGAACAACTTAAGAATTTGGTCCAACAATATTCTTCCAAGAGATGGAGCTTTAAATAAATCCCCGAACTGCATAAGACTCGGGGTAAAATCATAATAGAGGGCACAACAACACTAATTTCAAAAAACCCTTGACCTTCTTTTGTGTACCACAGTGGTATTATATTATCTGAATGTTCATCTGAATGTAAATCTCTGTAAAGAATTTACAGAGAATATTTTTTTAGCTATTAATATAATGTGAAAACAAATTTTTTGAGCAAAATGAAACATTTTTAGGAAATTCAGGTGTTACAAGGGTGATCTGGCAGATAGATTATATGCAGTTTTTATTGTCATCAAGTGGGACTGGGAGAAAAAGTGCAAAGCTTCCGCTTGAAAACCGCAATATTCAAAATGGAAGTGAGGAATTTGTGCTGACAAAAAATGTAGTCTTTTTTACTATGGTCTTGACATCTTACCTTTCAATTTTTTTCCTGAATAACCTAGATCATTAAAGGTTCTGAACTGCTTTTCCACCATACCTTATTCTTTTCTGGAAATAAAACTTGGTGTGCAAGAGAACTGGAGTCAAATATGTATTTTTTTCTTCTCTAGGAAGAGAAAAGCCCTATTGTCAGATGAACATCTTTCTGTTCCTTCTCTGTGAGGATTTCAATTTATTAACTAGATAAGACTGCCATGGAGATAATTTATATATTGAACAGCATAATTCTTTGGAAACAAGATATGGATAACATTAAAATAATAATAATAAATAATAATAATACCTAAAATTCAAATCTGTGGAAGTCAAATGGCCTTTTCTTGCTAATTGTGATGGTAATTGGATTTGTTGCACCTATGTACACAAGTCCCAAAGAAACTGTTTTACATGCAGATCATTGGTCTGGATTTGATAAGTGAAGGAAATTACTGTAAACTCAGGAGGTATTTTTCAACTATCCTAAGGGAGGGCTTTGTAGAGCCTGCTGCTCTATACTGAAATTGTAGCCAGTAATTCATTACTCTGAAAAGCAAACATTCTTTCCTCAAGTTGTAGGTTGTCCATTCACTATCTGTTCCTTGCCAGACCCACTTTTAAATACAGGAGTAAGCTTCACACACTATGGATATCAGGCACCAGTCTGACTTCTGCAAATGAATGGGATATACACAACACCAAGAACTGCTTGAATTTAGGCATCTAAACTGATGTTTACATCTTTTTTCTTTTGGAGAAGTAAGAACACCATGAAAGCGTGTTCTTTACACAAATCCACTTTAAATACTAGTCAAGATTAAAACGAAAATGATACATTTTATTGTAGCAAACTTGTGTCAACTTCTTGATTACAAAGCTGGGCACGGTGTTACAGAAAAAGAGTATAAAGGAAGAAAATACATCCTGTCATTCAATCCTGGTATCCAACATCTTGTTTTAGATGCTGCTTATGACTCCTTGAAGTTTAATGCCAGCTGTAAAAAAAAGCCAAGATAATTATGTAGGTTCACCCTACCCCTAGGCTGTGCCTTTCAGAAACAAGCTTCAAGTTTCAAGGTTAGAGGACTTTCCCACCTGCTTTGATGAGACTGCCTATGACAAGACTATGCTACCTCTCTTGTTCCAAATCAATCATCTTCCCTTTCTCCCCTACATTTTTGCACTAAACTTGAAGTGGTATTGCCATGCAACACAAATGCAGACACTTCTATTCTCCTTGGTTTGCAAACTTAATTTGTTCTTTCCTCAGCATATCCTCCTAGACTAAGTGATATTTTCCTCTAGTCCTGAACTTTGTCAAAGCAGCTGCTACATTTTAAATGCATATTATTGAAAAGCAGTCACTCTACCTTCCGTGTTATCAAACTTGCAATCTCTGGTGAGCTCACCATACAGACCATACCAAATATGTTTTTGTTAGTCTTACGAACTCCTTCAGACACAAACATCTGCTAAATTTATGTGAAATAAACCTCAGTAGTATCCTACTACTACTTAAACACATGTTCTAACCTTTCAAGACACAGAAGGAGGAAAAAGTCAGAAGACATGGAAAGTAAAAAAATAACATAAAAATACAGCTGTAGTTCCTTTAGATATGAATTACCCATTACTGGATAACTGTGAGGGATTTTATTTAGGAGAAGCTAACAGTCAACCGAAAAAAACCAGAAGAAATCAGACACAGTAAGAAGATAAAAAGGCTACAAAACAAAGCTAATGTGAAGAATCTAAATAAGGTGGAAGAACAAAATGGAAATAAACCAGAAGTGACAGGAACAGTTCAATCAGTGCTGCAGGAAGTTTTCAGAATGGTGAAATGGCTTTACTGTTAAGGTTTGAACTATAGCTAGCGTGCTTTTTTCTTTTTTTCCCCCCTGGAAGTAACCTGTAGAGGTGGCATGGAGGGGAGGAGAAAGTATTATCCATCACCTGGTTCCTGTAATTCCATGAACTGTGTGAGTAGGCTTTGCCTGCCTATTTTCCATATGGTGCTTTATGTGACTTCATATGCAATCTTTTTCAAACTTTAAATTAGATATTTATAGTGTAACAAATGTATCAATACACAGTATTACAAAACTTAAAAGTTAAGTAATTTGTGCTAAGTAGGACTGTGTACTTATTAATTTTAGTGTGCTTTCACAATATTAGAAAATTAATTAGCTTGAAACTATTGAGTTAGTGCTGCCAGGAAGTATCAACCTTTAAGAAGATGAGAGCATATTTGTAAGTATGTAGTGATAATTTAGAACAACTAGCAATGAAGCCTCTCAAAGGCTTTACAAGCAGTACTAAATTTAGAATCTCCAAAGCCTTCCAGACTACAGAAATATAATTATTCTTGGTTTTAAAAAAAATTAAAACAAAGAGATTAATTGACATACCAAGTCCTGAGGAAGTCTCAGGTTGGCATGGGGAAACTTAGGTCTCTCTTTCTCCAGCTCCTTTGCCTTGATTCTTGACTGTCTTAAGAATATACAGTTCCCACATTCACATCTCTTATCTGCCTGAATAAATTAAATGTCTCCCAATTAGTGACAAAAAAAGATCTAAGAATTTTCTAAATTGCAATCAGTAGAATATGAGCTTCCCAGAAAATGAAACTTGTATAACTTAAAAAACAAATGAGCTATACAGTCTTCAGCTCTTCTTCCTACTATGCTCATAAGTAGTTGTGTCTTGATTTCAGATTTTATTTCCAGTAATTTCAATCTGTGTCACAAAACAGACATTAGATGCATAGCAGCACAAAGGAAAAATGCTGGTGTTGTTACCAATCTTAATCTCACTGGCCTTCACAACTATGGGCAATTGCCATAGCTGTTCTCATTAAAAAGAGCTTTAATGATGGTGAATGATTGTGTCTGGTATGTTATATTTATTATCTTAGCTGATGGTTTAATGTGCAAAACCAGGTTCTTAAAAGTTTGCTCAACTTTGGAACTGTTGGAAACAGTCCAGATGCATGGGCAATTAAGGATTGTTTGGCAACTGATTCAGAAATCAGGAAAAATAATAAATGAATAAAATACTAGATGCAAAGCAAATATTATTTTGTCTAAGTTATGACCAGTTCTAATTAGGATTAAGATCTCTTTTGCAAACTCTCTGTGTTTCAGCTTTAGATATCACATCTTTCAAGAATGCTAATGTATTTTAGCGGCAGTTTTTGCATTCATACTTTGTAACTTAATCAGCCTTCGTGCACTTACTCAGTATTTCTTGAGAAGAATACAGTTTGATATTTTGTTTAAAATGCTTTAAACAAATTTATATTGAATAAATAGCATTTTACTTGCACCAGGTATTCCTGCTTTCCTGCAATTATAGAATCATAGAAGAGAATCATAGAATCATTTAGGTTGGAAAAGACTTTTAGGATCACTGAGTCAAACCATAAACCTAATGCTGTCCAAACCACTCCAAAACCGCGTCCCTCAGCACCACATCTAACTGTCTTTCAAATACCTCCAGGGATGGTGACTCAACCACTTCCCTGGACAGACTGTTCCAATGCTTGACAACCCTTTTTCTTAAGAGATTTTTCCTAATATCCACTCTAAACCTCCCTTGGTGCAACTTGAGGCCATTTCCGCTCATTCTATTGCCTGTTACTTGTGAAAAGAGACTGATACCCACTTCGCTACAACCTCCTTTCAGGTAGTTATAGAGAGTAATAAGCTCTTCCCTCAGCCTTCTTTTCTCCAGGCTAAACAACGTCAGTTCCCTCAGCCATTCCTCATAAGACTTGTTCTCTAGGCCCTTCACCAGCTTCATTGTCCTTCTTGGACACACTCCAGCACCTCAATGTCTTCTTGCAGTGAGGGGCCCAAAACTGAACATAGTACTCGATGTGTGACCTCACCAGTGCTGAGTACAGGGGGACAATCACTTCCCTGTTCCTGCTGGCCACACTATTCCTGATACAGGCCAGGATGCTGGTGGCCTTCTTGGCTTGCCTTCTGGGCACACTGCTGGCTCATATTCAACTGGCTGTTGACAAACACCCTCAGGTCCTTTTCCACCGGGCAACTTTTCAGACACTCTTCCCCAAACCTGTAGCACTACATGGGGTTGTTGTGACCAAAGTGCAGGACTCAGCACTTGGCCTTGTTGAACCTCAATTGGCCTTGGCCAATTGATCCAGCCTGTGCAGATTCCTCTCTAGAGCTTTCCTACCCTCAAGCATGTTGATGCTCCCACCCAACTTGGTGTCATCTGCAAACTTACTGAGGGTGCACTCAATCCCCTCTGCCAGATCATTGACAAAGATATTAAACAGAAATGGCCCCAGTCTCAAGCCCTGGGGAACACCACTTGTGATCGACCACCAACTGGATTTATCTCCATTCACCACCACTTATCGGCTCGGCCATTCAGCCAGTTTTTTGCACAGCGAAGAGTATGCCCATCCAAGACATGAGCAACTGGTTTCTCTGGGAGAATGCTGTGGGAAATGGTGTAAAACCCTGTACTAAAGTCCAGGTAGACCACACCCACAGCCTTTCCTTCATCCACTAAGTGGGTCATCTTATCATAGAAGGAGATCAGGTTAGCCAAGCAAGACCTGCCTTTCATGAACCCATGCTGGCTGGGCGTGATGGCAGTTATATAAATATTCACTGGAAGATGTGTTTATTCATACCTGTAAATCCTTTATTCACTAGGTTTTGTAAAGTAGCCAAGATAATATTGGAACTACAGAATTTTCAGCTTCTTGTGGGATGGTAAAAACCTGTCTGGGTGATTTTTTACTGACAGCAGCATGTGTATGGTACAATTTCTTTTTTTTTCCCCCCTAAATCATGTTTAATCACAAAAGTTTGCTTGCTGATAGCTTTCCACTGGAGGAGATGAACAGTGGGAACTCAATTATTCAAAAGTCTTCAGATCCCTAAGGACTAGAACCTGGATGCAGATGTCAAGATTTGTTGACCCAAATCTTCCAGTTCTGGACAAGAAGAGGTCAGGAAAGCTTTGTAAAAGCAGGTCAAGTTTTCTACATG
Source organism: Chionis minor (assembly GCA_013398295.1). NCBI lineage: Eukaryota > Metazoa > Chordata > Aves > Charadriiformes > Chionidae > Chionis > Chionis minor. The sequence continues at coordinate 77,628 of VZSF01010837.1, read as the reverse complement.
GGAATTAGAAGTTTTACATGTCCAGATATACAAACAAGATTTTAACACAGAAATAATACATTGATCTTTCTTTCAAGGGAGAAAAAAAATCTTTGGCTGCACAAAGAAAAGAATCACAGCTATATGTTTTAATCCATGTAAGTAGAACTAATTAATTAATCCAAATATTACAGACAATGTTTCCCAAACTTTTGATACCTGAGGCACATGATTTTCTTTATTAATGTTGATGGCATGTGACAGATATCCCTGAGCAGTCCGGACTCTGTCCAATAAAGCAATAACCAGCTGCTGGACCTGTCATGCATGATATTCTGCTCCCCAGGGTCCCTCGCTCCTGCCAGGCTATTTAGACCTGGTTGCAGGGCAGAATGCACGCCCATCATACTACATCTGTTTGGAATTTTTACTGCAAGGCATCAGAAAAACAAGTAGGAAAACAAATTTAAAGAAACTTTATCTTATTATTTTATTCACAATCTCAGAGAGAAATCCTGGCCATGCTAAAAATAACAAGACAATATCCTTTGGCCTTCATTCTTTACAATCTTTGTTACACCTATTGCATGAGCTGAAGCCCAGAGATGACAAGCAAACATAACATCCAAGTGAAAGCGAAGAGAGAAACCATGGTGCATGAATACACAGCACAAAGTCCAAAAGGTATTGTTGCTTATCTTCTCCTTCTCTCCCTCCATCGGAACGAGTGCTTGGAATCTTATTTCTGCATCTGATACTGTTCTGGTGCTTTCCATGTTAGAAACTGGAACAAGTCATCCTCTCTGCCAGCCAGTTCCCTAAATACTAAGTAATATATTTGGTCTCTTTCTTAATAACATTTTCTAACTCTAAGAATATTGAATTCTTACCAAACCACTAATATGGTTTCAAAAGGGGAGTAGGCTGAGCCTGTCTCAGTGTTGGTTGTCACCTGTGCTTAAGGGAATCTTTGAAAAGAAACGTGGATTTGTGTTCCTCTGAACACAATTAAGAACAAGATCCTATCATCTACTTCCTGACCAAGTTCTCTAGCCAGCAAAAGATTTTTAATGTTTTGATTAGTTAAGCTGTGGGGTTTTCAAGACAACATATTGAACGGACACTGTATGTGGCAATGGGCACAAACTGAAACACAGTAGTTTCTGCCTGAACATCAGGAAACACTTTTCTACTGAGAGGGTGACTGAGCACTGGCGCAGGTTGCCCATAGAGGTTTTTGAATCTCCCACCTTGGACATAATCGAAAGCCATCTGGACACAGTCCTGGGCAACTGGCTCTAAAGTGTCCCTGCTTGAGCAGGAAGGTTAGATTGGATGATGTCCAGAGGTCCTTTCCAACCTCAACCATTCGGTGATTCTATGACTCACTTATAGAGTTACATACACAGCTGCCTAGTATAGTGCCACAGAACAGTCACAGAATCGTAGAATGGTTGGAAGGGACCTTAAAGATCGCTTAATTCCAACCCCCCACTGCCATGGGCAAGGACACCTCCCACTAGACCAGATTGCTCCAAGCCTCATCCAACCTGGCCTTGAACACTTCCAGGGATGGGGCATCCACAGATTCCCTGGGCAACATGTTCCAGTGCCTCACTACCCTCATGGTGAAAATTTTCTTCCTGAGATCTAATCTAAATCTACCCTTTTCCAGTTTGAAGCCGTTACCCCTTGTCCTATCACTACATGCCCTTGTAAAAAGTCCCTCTCCAGCTTTCTTGTGGGCCCCTTTCAGATACTGGAAGGCCGTTATATGGTCTCCCTGGAGCCTTCTCTTCTCCAGGCTGAACGACGCCAACTCTCTCAGCCTGTCTTCATATGAGAGGTGCTCTAACCCTCTGATCATCTTTGTGGCCCTACTCTGGACCCAATCCAACAGGGCCGTGTCCTGCTCATGTTGGGGACTCCAGAGCTGGACACAGTATTCCAGGTGGGGTCTCCTGATAGACAAGTAGAGGGGCAGAATCACCTCCCTCAATCTGCTGGCCACGCTGCTTCTGATGCAGCCCAGGATATGGTTGGCCTTCTGGGCTGAGAGTGCACATTGCCAGATCATGTTGACCTTCTCATCTACCAACACCCCGAAGGCCCTCTCCTCAGGGCTGCTCTCAATCCATTCTCCACCCAGCCTGTATTTGTGCATGGGATTGCTCTGACCCAGGTGTAGGACCTTGCACTTGGTGTTATTGAACTTCATGAGGTTGGCAGAGGCCCACCTCTCAAGCCTGTCCAGGTCCCTCTGGATGGCATCCCTTCCCTCCAGAGTGTCAACAGCTTGGTGTCATGGGCAAAACTGCTGAGGCTACACTCAGTCCCAACACCCATGTTAACAACAAAGTTGTTAAATACTCAGTCCCAGTACCAGCCCCTGAGGAACACTTGTCACTGCTCACCATAATGCATCTGTACAACAAGGTTTCAAAATCGTACAAAAGAGGTCAACTAAAATGCTCATCTGCTATAACCCAAACCTGATGGATAGTGGAATAATTTCCATTCGTAGTCTTCTGGTATAATTTTTGGAAAAAAGAAACAGGGAAACAGTCTTTAAATTACTATGTTTTCCATATTGGAAGGGATTCTAGTTTCTATGAGCTACAGAGAAACTGATGCCAAGGTGCTATGAATTACTTTTAAAGGACAGTTTGCTAGGACTTTCTAATAGTATTAAAAAAATTAATGGTCTGCAGGTTTGTTCAAAAGTAAGAATGGGAACTTCTGGAGAACTCTTAATGAAATTTGTGGATAAAATGACGTTATCTTGATTTATATTTTGTAATCACTATTACGAAGTACCATTGTCAAAGTATTGAGCAGTCATGTTTCTTGAAATTCATGAAATTAGTACTTCAAGCACACCAAAATAAACACTGTATCATATAACCCAGAGTTATCTAGAGCAGTTGCCTGATACAGGAAAGTCGAATATTACAGTGAGATTATTTTTATCAAAGGTGGTCACTAAATGCCATATTTTATAGGTTACAGGTAACTTAAATGAAATCAGTATCTTTGATAATCAGATCATTATTGATTTTTTTTTTTACCTACTGCTATCCTTTGAAATATAGTAATAATTGCTGCCAAGAAAAAAGGGATAGAAGGGAAATTCACAATCCATGGTCCAACTTAGTGTTAAAAACAGATAGTGAGGGATTTGTAAGAGGGTAAGCAGGGAATTCCTGATATCTGCAAATGCAGTGTCAGTACAGCATATTAAGCTTATCTGGAAATCTGATTTCCATTGTGGACCACAATCTGATAGGAACTCATCAGCAGAAACAAGGGCAAAACTGAAGTCTTATAGCTGCCACTATGGACTCAGACAACAGAAAATTCACAGAATGGTATTTCAAGATAATCAAAACACCTTACTGGAAGAACCTAAAGGTTTTGCATATCTCAAGAAATCAGGATTTGCAAAGTATGAAATCATATAATATGGACATCAAGTAGAACACCAGATGTTTACTTTTTTGGTGAAGTTTTAGCACACCTCCTGTGCAGTTGCTAATACACTTAAATGAAAAAACCTATATATGTAAAGAAACAACAACAACAGAAAAAGGTTCAGTTATTTTTGGGGGATTTCTAAGTAAGGTGCATCTTGGATATATCTTAGTGCAAAGGCAGCAATGTGAAATTGTTCCTCAGACTTTTGAAAGATAGCAGTCATGGTTTTGAAGGGATCGTTATAGTGAGTGATTGAATGATCAACTCTGATACTAGAGTAAATCAAAATCATCAGTCAGATATGAAGCAGTGCAAATTCTGTGATTTTCTTATACACAATGAGAAAAAATATAGCCCAAGCCTTACAGTCTCTGAAGTTCATAAAAGTTCACTGGTTTTGACATGTCTGGAATTTCAGGGTTCAGTTCTGCCAATGTATTATAATCAAAGAATGTCTATGTATATACACTGTACGGACTATCAGGTAGAGGTTTTTTGTGTGNAAGTCGAATATTACAGTGAGATTATTTTTATCAAAGGTGGTCACTAAATGCCATATTTTATAGGTTACAGGTAACTTAAATGAAATCAGTATCTTTGATAATCAGATCATTATTGATTTTTTTTTTTACCTACTGCTATCCTTTGAAATATAGTAATAATTGCTGCCAAGAAAAAAGGGATAGAAGGGAAATTCACAATCCATGGTCCAACTTAGTGTTAAAAACAGATAGTGAGGGATTTGTAAGAGGGTAAGCAGGGAATTCCTGATATCTGCAAATGCAGTGTCAGTACAGCATATTAAGCTTATCTGGAAATCTGATTTCCATTGTGGACCACAATCTGATAGGAACTCATCAGCAGAAACAAGGGCAAAACTGAAGTCTTATAGCTGCCACTATGGACTCAGACAACAGAAAATTCACAGAATGGTATTTCAAGATAATCAAAACACCTTACTGGAAGAACCTAAAGGTTTTGCATATCTCAAGAAATCAGGATTTGCAAAGTATGAAATCATATAATATGGACATCAAGTAGAACACCAGATGTTTACTTTTTTGGTGAAGTTTTAGCACACCTCCTGTGCAGTTGCTAATACACTTAAATGAAAAAACCTATATATGTAAAGAAACAACAACAACAGAAAAAGGTTCAGTTATTTTTGGGGGATTTCTAAGTAAGGTGCATCTTGGATATATCTTAGTGCAAAGGCAGCAATGTGAAATTGTTCCTCAGACTTTTGAAAGATAGCAGTCATGGTTTTGAAGGGATCGTTATAGTGAGTGATTGAATGATCAACTCTGATACTAGAGTAAATCAAAATCATCAGTCAGATATGAAGCAGTGCAAATTCTGTGATTTTCTTATACACAATGAGAAAAAATATAGCCCAAGCCTTACAGTCTCTGAAGTTCATAAAAGTTCACTGGTTTTGACATGTCTGGAATTTCAGGGTTCAGTTCTGCCAATGTATTATAATCAAAGAATGTCTATGTATATACACTGTACGGACTATCAGGTAGAGGTTTTTTGTGTGTTTTGGTGTTTGTTTTTTTCTTTCAAAAAAAGGGGCCAAATTCTTCTCCTCTCCACAACTGTGCTGGTTTGCTAGCACTGTCTGACTTGTTATATTAAATTATTAATGTTTTTCTTTTTTGTATTGCTCTGATTAAGTCAAACCATAGTGCTTTACTTCTCTTGGTGCTTGGGAAAACATTACCCAAAGGACAATTTTAACTCACAGATACCCCAGCTAACAGGGTGTAATATTGTCACTGCGCAACAGGCCTCTCACTCCTGATATGCAGAATTAAATTGCTGAGGGGAACAATGGATGAAATAGTGAGGCAAGTAAGATTGCTTTCTTCCATGTAAACACTATAGATGTTTTGCTGACTACAGCCACCACAGTAAATTACTGTGTGCCAGGATTATGATGATTGAGAACATTTTCAATAGAGCTCCAAGATTAATACGACATTCATAGAAGCAGAATTCCTGTATCTCCAACAAATATAATGGCTGATTTACTAGATACAGTGAAGACATACACACCCCTGTGTATGAAGGGTGAAAGAAAGAAGAATAGAGCTAAGAGAAATGTACAGCATGCCAAAAATGATCAGGACCTTTAGTTGCCCAGGAACATCCCTGCAAAGCCGATATGAAAACTTTGTATTATATTCATTATCTGAGGATTTATCAAAGAGTGAGTGACTTTCATTCACTTCAGCAGAAAATCAAATGTCATTTTCCGATGACAACCAGTCTTTTGGGATAGCTGCTTAAATAGAGAGTAAGAAGAAATAATAGCCAATCATTTTAATAACTCTTCGGTTATTTTGCCATTTATGTAGCAAAGAAGCTGAGGAAACAATGCCATGGACCTGTCTTTTCTCCAGTCATCCTGCAACCTATTTCTTAGCCCCAGAAAGCAGGACTTGCAGACTGCTCTAATAAGGGAGTGTAACAAGGTAAGCTCCAGGACCACAGTCTGAACTTTAAGAAGGTTTGTTCATTGTGAGTATACATTTGTACAGGACTCAACTGTGCAACGTCAAACAAAACAACTGCTTCTAGAGTTAAGATACAGAAGAACAAATCAAAAGCTGTCTTAGCCTGCGGAGACATATCCCACCCATTTTCAAGCAGCATTAGCTGTTAATAATATCGGCTAATAATTTCTAGTGCAAAAGTGTAAGCTACCTTGGTGCTGACTGTGGCGATGAAAATAAGTGATGACAGAGAATGGATATAAAATTTAAAAAAATATGGAGAAGAATAGGTAGAAATAGAAAATATTCTGAGAAAAAAACCCCAAAATAATAATAATAATAATAATAATAATAATAATAATAATAAAAAATAAAAAAATATTTTAAAAGCCACAGAAATGTTCCCACTTACATCAAAAAAAAAAAAAAAGCAACCAAAAAATGCTGATTTCCCGACTGAGTGCTCTAGGATAGTAAGGAACTTATGAACTTATCAATGTAATAATTATAATTTTTTATAGAGCCCTTAAAAAAAAAAAGTCTTACTCCGTGCTGTAACAAGGACACCTGTTCTGCAAAGAGCTAAATATAGACTGCTGAAACATGTGCTTTGGCCCATGAATCCATTAGAAACCAAGTTTGGTACTGTTGGCCTATTCAGAGAGTAATTTTGGTAAGGTTTCAGGCTTTTGAAGTGATCACAACACAAATACATAATAATATGATAATACAGACATATTTAGCTTACTTGCAAATACTGACATAGGACAAGTATTAAACAAAGAAAACCACAATATGCCCAATTCCTTTGCCTACCTTCCAAATAATACTATTTAAAAAACCAAGATTTTTGTTCTCTCTGAACCTGGGATCCCTTCTTTCTGTGATACAAACTGAAGAGAAAAGGTGAGTAGTTACTAGCAGAAAAAAAACCCCAGGATTTAATTTCAGGTACCTTTTAGAACTCCTGTTCAGCTTTGTGACCAGACTTCAGATTTTAAATGCTGGTTTGTTACTCTGCAAAATTCTCTGGACTTCAAAGGAATTTTGTCTTAGGATAGAAAGCCTTCAAAATCTAACCTAATATTTAAACTTGAAGCCTAATATAAAGCAATTGTGAGAATATTTTTTTCTGTATCATTTAAACTAATAACAATTTTTTTACGTTATTCTAATGTGAATACATTGTACTATATGGGATGGTGAAGGACACAAGGAAACTGGAGAATTTTTTGCCATCTCATTCTGGTTCAGACAGTTCTTTGGCAATGAGTTTGCTTCTCTGTTTCTTGTCAAGGCACTGACAAAGGGACTTTGAACATAAATTGGTGGCAGTAGTTTAGTTAAATTATACTAAACATATTGATTTATGCTTCTGTCTGAAATCCTTGGAAGGTTCTGAATGTGCTTTTGAAAGCTCAGCTGTACAGAATGCATTTGTTGCCAAAGAAAAGTCAAATGTACTTGCTTGGGCACCTAAGTGGAGTGCAAAATTAAAGAGATGGTACTTTGGTATTTTAAAACCAATATAATTTATAGAGACGCTGAACTTTCCCTATAGATGCCTGAAGTCAGGAGTACACTCTCAGAAAATACCTAACATATAGCTACATAGCTGTGGAATGTACTGTTCAATTTAAAAATAATTTCTTTTTAACATTAATTCTATGGTTAGACTGAGATTGAAGCTGTACTTGGTGCAAAATCAAATCAACAATATCATTGCCAGGATTAGGCTTAGAATCAGAGAATCATAGAATAGAATCACAGAATAGTTTAGGTTGGAAGGGACCTTTAAAGTCATCTAGTCCAACCTCCCCTGCAATATGCTGGAACATCTTCAACTAGATCAGGTTGCCCAGAGCCCTGTCCAACCTGACCTTGAATGTTTCCAAGGATCTCCCACCTCTCAGGGCAACCAGTTCCAGTGTTTCACCACCCTCATTGTAAAAAAATTCTTCCTTATATCTAATCACAATCTTCCTTCTTTTAGTTTAGAGCCATTACCCTTTGTCCAGTTTACAACAAGCCCTGCTAAAAAGTTAGTCCCCAACTTCNACAGGGGTGTCAACTTTAATATGCCTTTCACAAATAACGAGGCAGAGGTCAGTCATTGGGCGCACTAGCCTTCGAAGAACAAAAAACTACACAAATTCCTCTTATTTTGGAACAGGGCCCCCTCCTTATCTGCATCCAATGCTGGCCAGGTGAGTATCCACTCCTCTGGCCTGCACAANCCCTGCAATATGCTGGAACATCTTCAACTAGATCAGGTTGCCCAGAGCCCTGTCCAACCTGACCTTGAATGTTTCCAAGGATCTCCCACCTCTCAGGGCAACCAGTTCCAGTGTTTCACCACCCTCATTGTAAAAAAATTCTTCCTTATATCTAATCACAATCTTCCTTCTTTTAGTTTAGAGCCATTACCCTTTGTCCAGTCACAACAAGCCCTGCTAAAAAGTTAGTCCCCAACTTCCCTGTAGATCCCCTTTAAGTACTGAAAGGCCACAATAAGGTTTCCCTGGAATATCTCTTCTCCAGGCTGAACAGTCACAGTTCTCTCAGCCTGTCCAATGGGAGAGGGTTCCATCCCTCTGGACATGTTTGGGACCTTCCTCTTGACCCACTCCAACAGATGTTTTCCTGTGCTAAGGGCTGGATGTAGTACTCCAGGTGGAGTCTCATCAGAGCAGAGTAGAGGGGCAGAATCATCTCCTTTTACCTGCTGGCCACACTTAAGTTGATGCAGCCCAGGATACAGTTGGCTTTCTGGGCTGTGAGCATACATTGTCAGGTCTTGTCCAGCTTTTCATCCACCAGTACCCGCAAGTCCTTATCTGCAGGGCTACTCTCAATCCCTTCACCCCACAGCCTGTATCGATACCAGGGGTTGCCCTGACCCAGGTGCAGGATCTTGCACTTGGTCTTGTTCAACCTTATGAGGTTCATACTGGCCTACTTATCGAGCCTGTCCAGGTTGCCNTCTGGGCTGTGAGCATACATTGTCAGGTCTTGTCCAGCTTTTCATCCACCAGTACCCGCAAGTCCTTATCTGCAGGGCTACTCTCAATCCCTTCACCCCACAGCCTGTATCGATACCAGGGGTTGCCCTGACCCAGGTGCAGGATCTTGCACTTGGTCTTGTTCAACCTTATGAGGTTCATACTGGCCTACTTATCGAGCCTGTCCAGGTTGCCCTGGATGGCACCCCATCCCTCAGGCATGTGAACTGCACCACTTGCCTTGTTGTCATTGCAGACTTTCTAATGCTGCACTTGATCCCACAGTGTCACTGATGAAGATATTAAACAGGGGCCCTTGAGGGCCGCTACTTGTCACCAATCTCTATCTGGACATCGAGCTATTGACCGCTACCATCTGGATGTGACCATCTTCTCGCCACCTGAAGTCAGCTCCATATGGTAAGGCGTAACCCTCTTCATTCATCTGGGCTCCACAGTGCCTCTGTCCATTCAGGAAGCACGGCAGCTTTGTTTAAGCGATGAAGAGGAATGGGGAGAGACCTGATTCTCCTCCAACCTCCTGAGCAAGGCATCATCCTCCCTCTCTTTAAGGTAGTGCCTCGGATGTGTTCATATCCATGTTAAAGTCAATGAAGGTCCCCCATTGGTACCTGTGTTGCAGCATGAGGAGAAGGGTTTTTTTCTTTCCAAACTCCAGTATCACTGTCGTGTTAAAAGGAATGTAGTTTCGGTATTTGTCTGTCAGAGTCGCAGGACTTTCATTGATCTGTCAGAGTCCCAGCAAAGGAGTTTCACTGATTCCTCGATCAGAGTCCAAGCAAAGGGACTTCCACTGAGTCAGATTCCCAAAAATCAAAATTAGTTATTTATTGAGAACGACAGAACAGATTCAAGACTGCCTTTGATAAATTCCCTGACTACAATAGCGCTACTACTTAAGGTTAATATTGCTAGCAAAAATAATAATAATATAACACCCTGGGGATAACATTCACCAGAGGGTGAAAGGAGCGGCACTTACCCAAGCCAGCGTTCTTGCCTGGGGTGGAGGAAGAGAACACAGCTTGTCAGCTGGTCCATCAGGTGTCAAGATTCCTCTCTCTCAGTTTTACAGTCATTTTCTCTGTCTTTTTATCCCCAAAATTACAAGGTTCACCTCCCCTAGGTGACATATAGTATGATTTGAGTGGAGAGATGAGTGCTATAGTCATATATGTTTAGCATGATCTCTGGAATCTTCATTAGCATATACAGGGGTGTCAACTTTAATATGCCTTTCACAAATAACGAGGCAGAGGTCAGTCATTGGGCGCACTAGCCTTCGAAGAACAAAAAACTACACAAATTCCTCTTATTTTGGAACAGGGCCCCCTCCTTATCTGCATCCAATGCTGGCCAGGTGAGTATCCACTCCTCTGGCCTGCACAAGAAATAGCAAGATCAGTCTTAATTGTTCTTTGAGCACAGAGACTTTACCTCATTATCCAAATTCCACAAACTCCTTGTCCAATATTTAACAGCATTGTAGTAACAGTAATCCTGTAATGTTTTGGGGTTATCAGCATGATGAAAGATTGAAATTCTGTTGCCCGTCACTAATTTGTTAATTTACCTGGGCATATATGGAACATTTTAAGAAGCTCAAAAAAGAATTTGGGCATTTCATTTCTGCGTAAATCTATATGTAATTTCCATCTAGGCCCATTGTAACTGGTCACTAAAATAACACCCCTCACTAAATAAAATCGCTGGTACACAATTTCCCATCTTCTTTCTTGTGCTGTGTTTCATCAGTTCTGCACAATTCATTTTTGTAAGTGCATTTTGGTGCTTGACTTCCATATTGCCTTTGTTCTCCTTTCTTACAGCACTTTCTATTGTTAACTTTAGATGCTTAATTTTCTATATATGCAGTTTGTTTGCATGCTTCTCTGATTTAAAGATTAGCCTAAGCAATCCAGTCAAAATACCACTGAAAATGTTCCTATTTATTCCTATTTATTCCACTGGCACCTCAGAGACAGCTCCGTAGTAAAACTAAGAAAAATAATTAATTTTTTATAGGGCGTGCACTATACCATATCATTTTCTATCAATATACTAATGTTTCCTATGCAGAATTTTTATTCACTGTGTTGTATGACATAATGTAACAATCTTTGACTAAAGTCTTTCTTTAACCATATAGGTTATTCGTTCTACATAAAAATAGTGTTTAAATGGTGGGGTTTTTAATTATATCAAAGTTAAAAAATATTTTAAAATGCATTGCCTTTTAAAAAAAATAGTCTTAACAATTCATTTAGTTAGATAAAAAACAATATTGTCTTGAATACAAAGTAAAGAGAGAGGACTTGTAATATTTCTGTTTTGGTTTTCAACTGCCTCTTTTTGTGGCTTTGAAATCAAAATTAACCTTTCCATGACTTCACAGCATCATCTGTATAATAAAGATAATATTTATCAAGCTACAGAGAGAAGCATTAAAAACTACTTAAGTTCCTGCTCTAAAGACGTGTTAAATGAATGGATATGTTTGTATTTATTTTAATGACTTTTATATCAAGCTGTTAATTCAGAGGATTACATTTTCATTACATTTAAAAAGGAAAACCAATCAATACATGGAAAACTTGTTTGATGCACAGTTCCTTATAGCATTTGTATTCTGAACAATGCAGCATTGTAATAATGCCTGTCAGCTAGGTGATACTGCTTAGAAACAGGAGTCCACCCACTTCACTGTCTTCTTTTAGCTTGGGAGCTGAAAATATTATCTACAGAATAAATGGATAAATAATTACAAAATCTAAGCGTTCTTTTTAAACTTAAGATGTATAGTAACTCTGGTGGGTGTCTACGTGCTAAAGAGAAAATATCAGTGTCATTACAGCTTTTCATTTCAACAACTATTAAAAAGAAAATTGCTAAGTTCTCAACTAGTTACAATTTTTGCTTCAGTGATCAGTTGCACTTGTGGACAAATACTACAAATGAAAATGCATTGAAATAAAAACAGTTCAACACCAGTGTTCAATAAGTCGGTGTTCAGCCTCAACTATCCAAGTGTCCTAAGGGACACTAAAAAAGTTGAAACAATCGGTATATTGGATAATGAAAATAACTTTCAATGTGATATTCAGTGTTATGCCTCAGGACATGACTCCATTTAGGATATGACTGTGTTTCATGTATCAGAGAGTAAAGCAGATGGGACTGGGAAATGAATGGTCATTAATTTTAGAATACATATTTCTTCTGTATTTGCTCAATTAATGTGGTTGAAATAAGTCCCAGTCTTGTGGAAAAGGGGTTAAAAATGAATCCAAAGAGGAAGCAAGTATCAGGTATAAGGCTGAGGCCCTGACTAAACCTCAAAACCAAAGCAGATCAGACTAAATGATGCTTAAATGTCTTTTTGGCTTATTAGTTATTTTACAGCTTTCACAGCCATTCTTCTTTCCAAATGACCACTGCTTTTGGTTTTGATCAAGCTGTAGGAAACAAAAAAATCTCAGATTTTTCATAGTTTCAACCAACGCTTTCCCTTTATATCTGAAAAAACCCCCAATGAACAACATTTTAATGCCATTCTCTTATGAAAGTTTTTCCTAAAGGCATCTTATTAAAATTTCCCTAAGTAATCGACTGTTATAAAATCACTGTTTTGGTGCAGATAGTAGAAGCAAATTGCTCTGATTTGTAAGCTGCCTCCTCAGCTATTGTTGATTCTGCATACTGAGGAACTGTGATCAACGATGGCTCTTAACAGAAAAAGGCCTTTGTGAAAAGACATTTCCAGCAGGAAAAATGAATATCTTGTTAAGCTCTCAAATGTTTCACCATTTGGTAATGAGTCACTGAAGCATCTGGCATGAATTTAAGCACCTTTGAACCATTTATGCACTGATAGTGTTGATATTTCTTTCTTTGTGGAAAGGAAGATGTGAATGCATTCATTACTTCCTATGATGAGGAAGGGGGAATGGAGCTATCAGAAGTAAATAAATAAATAAATAAAATTAAAAAGCAACCCATGAGCAACAGGCAAAATGAGTGCAAATGTTATATTCATTTTTGGGAGCACAGTATCTGAGAGCTTTGCCAAGGTGATGATACATCATTTTTCAAAAAGGATGAAGTTGAGACAGACAACAGATGCCTGAAGGAATTACTATAGTAAGACATTCTCACCTAATTGTTAGTTTCCAAACCACATTGTTTTTACAATAATGGCTTAGAGGCAAAGTTGAATGCATGTGCTTAGCATATCAAAAGCACAAAGAGCAATCTCATCATTACAAAAAAGCCACCCTGATTTAAGAAGGAAACTAAGTTCTCAGTTGAATTTTCACAAGCTGCAAGAAACATGAACATTCAGGAAGACATGATCATCAGAATTACTGACAAAGCAGCATTTTGCCTACAATTCCCCACATTTGTACAAGATCACTCACCCCTTCTCCAAAAGAAGCAAACTACTATCATCTGCACATATTAAGGAGAATATATACTTAGTACAAATGAAAGTTAGTTATAAACAAGAAAAAATCCATGAAAAAATAAACCCAGGAAAGTCATAGAATCATAGAATCGTAGAATCATAGAATGGTTAGAGTTGGAAGGGACCTTAAAGATCATCAAGTTCCAACCCCCCTGCCATGGGCAGGGACACCTCCGACTACAGCAGGTTGCTCAAAGCCCCATCCAGCCTGGCCTTAAACACTTCCAGGGATGGGGCCTCCACAACTTCCCTGGGTAACCTGTTCCAGTGCCTCACCACCCTCACAGTAAAGAACTTCTTCCTAAGATCTAATCTAAATCTCCCCTCTTCCAATTTAAAACCATTACCCCTTGTCCTATCACTAGACTTCCTGACAAAGAGTCCCTTTCCAGCTCTCCTGTAGGCTCCCTTCAGATACTGAAAGGCTGCTCTCAGGTCTCCCCGGAGCCTTCTCTTCTCCAGGCTGAACAGCCCCAGCTCTCTCAGCCTATCCTCATAGGAGAGGTGCTCCATCCCTCTAATCATCTTAGTGGCCCTTCGCTGGACCTGTTCCAACAGTTCCATGTCCTTTCTATGTTGAGGACTCCAGAGCTGGACACAGTACTCCAGGTGGGGTCTCACAAGCGCAGAGTAGAGGGGGAGAATCACCTCCCGTGCCCTGCTGGCCACGCTTCTTTTGATGCAACCCAGGATACGGTTGGCTTTCTGGGCTGCCAGCGCGCACTGCCGGCTCATGTTGAGCTTCTCATCCATGAGCACTCCCAAGTCCTTCTCCTCAGGGCTGCTCTCCAGCCATTCTCTGCCCAGCCTGTATTTATGCCTGGGATTGCCACGTCCCAGGTGTAGGACTCTGCACTTGGCTTGGTTGAACTTCATGCCATTTGCATTAGCCCACCTCTCAAGCCTGTCCAGGTCCCTCTGGATGGCATCCCTTCCCTCCAGTGTGTCAACCGCGCCACCGAGCTTGGTGTCATCGGCAAACTTGCTGAGGGTGCACTCGATCCCACTGTCCATGTCTCCAACAAAGATGTTAAATAGCACTGGTCCCAGTACTGACCCTTGCGGGACACCACTCGTCACTGGCCGCCACGTGGACATTGACCCATTAACCACAACCCTTTGAGTGCGGCCATCCAGCCAGTTCCTTATCCACCGAGTGGTCCATTCATCGAACCCGTGACTCTCCAATTTGGAGACCAGGATGTCATGCGGGACAGTGTCAAATGCTTTGCTTAAGTCCAGGTAGATGACGTCCGTTGCTCTGCCTTTGTCCACCAAGTTCGTGGCAGTATCGTAGAAGGCCATCAGGTTTGTCAGGCAGGATTTGCCCTTGGTGAAGCCATGTTGGCTGTCTCCAATCACCTCCTTATTTTCCATGTGCCTTAGCAGAGATTCCAGGAGGATCTGCTCCATGATCTTGCCAGGCACAGAGGTGAGACTGACTGGCCTATAGTTTCCTGGGTCCTCTTTTTTTCCTTTCTTGAATATTGGGGTTATGTTCCCCTTTTTCCAATCCACAGGAATTTCACCAGACTGCCACAATTTCTCAAATATGATGGAAAGTGGCTTCGCAACGTGGTCCGCCAGCTCCTTCAGGACCCGGGGATGAATTTCATCAGGTCCCATGGACTTGTGCACTTTCAGGTTGTTCAGGTGGTCTCGAACCTGATCTTCTCCTACTGTGGGCAGTTCTCCATTCTCAGAGCCCCTGGTTTTACCTAGTGTGACTTGGGCAGTGCAGTTAGAGCCCTTGCCAGTGAAGACTGAGGCAAAAAAGTTATTCAGTACCTCAGCCTTATCCATATCCTGGGTGGCTAGGTCTCCCGTTTCCTTCTGGAGAGGGCCCACAGCCTCCCAAGTCCTACCTTTTTCCCTGACATAGCTATGACATATCATCAATAAATAATTACAAATCACACCAATTATTACCTGCTTTCTGGTGATTTAAGGGTTTGAATCTTCTTTGCCAACCAGAAACACAATGGAGTGATAATCAAAGTATTTTAATCACCTTGGAAATAATTAAATAGGAATAGCAGGTAGAATCTGGCAGGTATCAGACCAATGCAATTGTCTTCTAGAACAGTAGTAGGCCTTGCAGATGGGGAGAAGTAAGTAGGTGTTCTACTGAGTCCATTAAAGCTCGTAAACTAGGAAGGAATACAACATGAATAAAAATGCTATATGCTGGATGCAAAACTAGGTAGATAACCATGTCTACAGAACAGTTTTCTGTAACTCATTGGCAAATCATGAAAAACATATCAAGTTATACCACATAGGGACCTGTCTTGGGATAATGGAAAAATCTTTTTGGCTTTTATTATTTTCTTTTTACAGTTTCAATGACATTAATCTGGAGGAGATTATGAATATACTGGAGGACAATATTGAAGTCAAACTTTATTACATTGAAAAGCTGGAGAAATGGCTTGACATCTATGGAATTCTATATGTGAAAAATGCAGTTGAGTTTATTTGAGCAGGCACATTCAGTTAATTAAACGCAAAGTGAAGAGTGACCAGGTAGGCAGCAGACCAAGATTTGAGGTTATAAGGGATCACAGGTTGCATGGTCTTGTTAAGTTGAACATTATAATACCACATAAGTCAGGAGAACAAACTTCAGAGTATTCCTCCCACTTTGCAACTTACTCTCTTCTCCTTGAACAGCACATATTCCAAGTGGCTACTATACCTTCTGCTCAGTAGAGTTCAGAGAAGAGCAACAGATGATCAGAAATTCAGGAAATATGTTAGACGGTGGGAGTAAATCTTGAAAAAAGAGAGAGACTGAAGAGGAACAGAACAATTTTCACTTGTATAAAAGGGTTGTAAAGAAGAAAGGAATAATGTCCTTTCTATATGCTGTTGCTAGGTCTTAATTGTCAAACTTCATGCATTTCATTAAAACTATCTTATTACACTTGCTATATAAAGAAAATGCAAAAATATTCAAAGCAATGTTAAAATACTAACATCGCAAGACCTTCTGAGGTATGAGGTTTTGAATGATTGAAACAACCAGTGAATAGGCCAGAAGCCAAACTGACCCAAGTAAACTGCCCATTACTGGGAACAACATTATTCTGTTAAATAAAGGTATTACTGAGACAAGGTTTCACCAAATTGAACACAGATTCTCAAATTCAAAGCGCTGCATTTTCATTCCTTTATTTCTTTCCTTTTGGTACCACAGCACAAGTCTCAGAGAGAAAAAGCAGTGAGGTAGCATTGACTCCTGGTCTGGTTTCTACAGAGTATTTCTGTTTCTCACTCCAAGGGAGTGAGCACTGCTCAGAATGTGAATCTGTTGAACAAAGAAAAAAGGTCATCTATCAAATATTTTACTGTAGAAATACAGAAGTATTTTGTATGCTGTATTTATAGTCCAATGTGGAAGAAACACTTCTGTTTAAAAATGAAAGAAAAATTAATGCCGCTGGAAATTTTTTGCTGGACTTAAAAACACTAGCTTGGAAACATTAGCTCAAGTGTTTCTGTGCGAAGTCAGCCCCCTTGGAAGATCCTAAGTAAATGGTTGCGGTTAGCAGCAAACTTCAGAAGGGAATAAATATTTTAGTGAAAGAAAGAAGAAAGATGACACAATATGCTGGGTAAACTTGGCACTAACATTACTGAGTGAGCTACAGGCCCGTTCTGTGACTCTGAGTTCTTGTGGGGCATCCCACCTCAGGAACAGCTTCAAAGGTGTTGAATCATACATATTTTAGTCACTTAAATACTGAATTATGCTAACAAAATTAACTTAGCAAGCCAATTACTTTTTAGATTAAGCAGATGCAAAGAAACTAGGATGAGTAAGTCAGTTTTAGGAGAGGCTTTTACAATGTCAAAGAAAAATAGTACCACATTCATCAAAACTGCCCTTTATAAAAAGAATGGGAATATGCAACTCTGTGCATTCCTTTTTCACAGGAAAAAAAAAAAAAATCTTCAGTGTCTCCCTCTTCCCTTCATGTTCTGGGAGGGAATATTGTTCTCTCTTAATACTTCAGGAGAGACTATGTAAGTTCTGGCAACTGCTGTATCTGTAATCATACTGAGAAAAATACAGGATCCTTGTACTCAGGTGCTTACATTATTGCTGGAATTGTCAACTTCAATCAACTGCCAAGTAGCCATGGAAAACATAATCTATCAAAAGTCTACTGCTACCCCTGAGGTTTTTATAGGCCATATAAACACATTTAGTTGCATTAAAAATTAAGGAATCAGAATATTCAGTTACTTCTTTTGATGGGTGAAAAAAATGAGGCATCCTAAGAGGAACTATAATGAATGGCTTGTATAGTAACTAAGTAAATTTAATGTCATATTTATAGTAAGTAGTTTGTGATCTAAATATTAAGTCTTAATAGAACAGTACATACTGGCTTTTGTGCCTTCATGCTTTAATATTTACCAAAAAAAAAAAGAAAAAAAAAATAATCAGGCTTTAAGTAGCACGTTAAATTACAGCCTGAGAAATGTTCATATTGAAGCATTTAATCTTTCAGAGAAATCCTCAGCCATCTGTCTGCCTCAGGTTCAGAGAGCTGGCTGAAAAGAAGTAGAGAATACACCTCATATTAATTTACACTGCTCTCATTTGCTGCCAGGTTCTCTCCTAACAGTACAGGTTTGTGACAAAAAATAACATAGAGCCCAAATGCTTGTGTTTGGTTTAGTACCATGGAAAACAGACCCCTAAACAGGAAAACAGTGTAATTCCCACAAAAGACAAAACCAAAGTATCATGTTTGTGTTAGAATCAAAACAGTTGTTCTCTCAACACAGAATTTTTATGCAGTGCATCCTTTTCTCCACAATCACTTATCTATTTCTTGAAGAATACAACAGAGTACTAAGTGAAAAGTCTAATACCAAACTTAGTGTCATTACTACCTTCACCTGAATCCATTACATAATATTTTCTTTCACGGGCACCGCAGTTTCTGTAGCTCTGGCTCCTGTAGAATTTCAGGCTTTAGTTTCTTCTCCTTTGAGCGTGAAGCCACATAATTCACTGGAGCACGACGTGAGAAAGCCTTGATGTCCCTCAAAAATCAACAGGTAAATCTAAGAGATACAGCATTGTACATGGGCCCAGGCTATCCTATATATTCCACTGCAGATTATATATACCCCAGTTTTGCTCAATCATTTGTCAAATACTTTTTCATGCATTTTAAAAATGCTCAGCCTTATAAATCAAAAATTGCAGCCTATTAAATTTCAAACATGCTTACAAATAAGTTCGAGGCATCCACATTTCAAGTATTAATCCCATCAACACCTAAATGTGTAAAAAAGGAATTAAAAAGAAAAAATATAAGTTTATAGGTAGGAGGAAATGCTTGGTGTTCTTTTACAGTTTTATTTAATATTTTTATTCTAAGAGCATTAATGGCTCAAAGACATTTTAATGACATTTTAATGTCTCTGACTTTGCAAGTCTGACCCTTAAACTAGATTGTCATTATATTGTGCCTGTCACAAACATTGTAAAACAATGGTCTGTACTCTGAGGATATCAACTGTAATAGTTCTGGAAGGCTGAAGGAAAGAGGAACAAACATTAAGTTTGTCTGTGATTTGGGCAGGATTATCTGTAAGGCAAATTGGTAGTTGGAAGCTTAGCAATTAAAAGATGGCAGTTTTCTGTACCGTTCATGGAAGGCAGAAGTTTTAAGAAGGGTTTTCAGCATAGATGACTTGATAGATTTGCAGATCCTAACAGATTTTTCTGGTGTATGACAGTCTGATCTTCCTGACAAGGTACATAAATAAATGGTCTGTTTTATAAAGCTTGATGTAGTTAGGAAAAAGGAGCTAGTAGAATTGCATCAGGGCTTGTGCAAAGAGACATTTCAAATTTTTCAGATCTAAAATCTTACCATCAGCCAGTTCATTCCTAGTACTAAAAATTTCTGTCCGCAATTCCTGACAATAACTTCTAGGTAAAATAACACGAGTACCTTAGAAGACACTTTTTAAAAAGAGATATTTAAAAAAAACATTTGTGATGATAATTTACTCCCTTTTCCTTGATAAATAAAATGATAGTAAACTTAAACTTTCATGATCTTGTAGTATTCTTCTTATGAAAATTGGGTTGTGATGGTCTGGAACATCTTCAACCAGATATGGGACAAGACGAAAATCTTTTTTAATTATTCATGGCCTTTATTGCTTTAAATAAAATCTTCCTTTTTTTTTTTTTTTAAACACACTATCAATGATGTTACAAGCAAACTTATTTTGTCATACTATTAATATAGTATTCTACTCATTAGAAGCAGATAAATATATTTAAGAAATGGGAAGGATTAGTATGGTTATCTAGCTTGTTTTTCTGTGCTGCACAAATCAACAAAACTTCTTGATTATTCAACTGAACTCAGCAGCACCTACATAAAGTGCAACAAATGTTTTAAAGGACAAATATTTTTACTTAAAGATAATTATAACCTATGATAGTGATCTTGAATTGCCCAGTTGTTCTGAATTTAAAAGGTAAATGTTTAAATGATATTTAAATGGAAGATAGAAGTTTTCAGATGGCTTATGAATTAGCTATGACCTTTATATTAAGCTGAAAATTAAAGCCACTATCAACCTGAGCTGAATCTGAAATGCCTCACTCCAGCAGCTAAACGAAGCCTTCTGTGAAATTAATAAAGCTTTTTACCTATTTCTTCACAGAAAAGGGTCTTAATTTTGTTTTGGTTTATTTTGGTTTTATGCTACTATGACTGGCATCTTTTTGTGAATCAAACAGAAGAAAATGAAGACTAAGTAGGGCAGTCTCAGAGAGTAACATCCTGTAGTTCCACGCTGCTTCTCCCAACTCTAAACAATGTTTAGCTATCAACTGATATATAGAGAGTTGCATTATCATCACCAGGCAATATTTGTTCTCTGCACATAGCTTCATTTTGAAATGAATAAGATACATTTCATTATTCTTTTAGTGCTTCACTTAAACTGGAAAACAATTTTTATAAGACCTAAAAGAGAACTCCAAAGATTTACTGACTATAATCATTATCTTTCATAGACCTTGGGTCCTGGATTGTTTGTTGACAAAGACTTTAAATTGACATGAAAATGCCATGGAGTAACAATCAGGAATAAAAATATTCTTATGTCAATGCCTTAATTCCCAAAAAAGAGTAATTTCTGAGAGGAAAGAGAATACTCAAGGTTATCTCAAAGGTAGAACTTAAAGAATACAAACTGAGTTACAATTTACAATGCTGGAATAACATTTATTTGTATATTGTTCAACCAAAGAGGGCTCAATGGTAAAATATTTTAAAAGGTTAAAATAAGCATTTATTATACTGTATTTAATATGAAATTCACAATGTGTTACAGACTATCTTCAGAAGTTCCCTGCTGTTGATTTTACCTAGATATTACTTCAAGCATATACAACAGTAAGAAGAACTATACTGAAATTTACACAGAAAACATAGAAGTTATACTGAAAATTCACCAAAACTGAGTCAACTCTGAATTCTCCTTTTAAGTCACATAACCTTTCCCAAAAAAACAAACATAAAAAAATGTGCATCTATGGGTGAATGGGTGGTAGAATATCATGACTTCAGCCTACAAGGGCATATTTGATTTTGCTAAACAACAAAACACTCCAACAATGACACATCATGTTAGGTCTTCTAGACAGGTAAATCCATGACTATAACATTGGGATGATGATTCTGAGTAAATGTGAGCTGGCAGTAAGAATAAAACCATTTTGAAGTTATCACTTGGCATAAACGAAATGAAACGAAACAAAAACCAAAATAAAATAAAATAAAAATTTAAAAAAATTATAACTTATTACCGGTCTAAAATCAGGGAACTAGGTCCAGGATTCATCAGATGCAAATTCGGCAACCCACAGAATAAACATCTCCCTGTGAGTTAGTTGTTTAAACTGTCTTTACAGTCAGTGGAGAGTTTAAGTCTTCTCTAGAACATGACTAATCTCATCTCCTGAAGTAGCCGTCTAAAATGGTTTAGACGAATCATGCCCTAGGTGTTTGTTTTTCTTAACCAATTCTAAAGGGCATCTAGGAAAATAGCTCAGAAGTAGCCAGGTGACATAATACTGCGGGCTGCGTGTCTTTCATCAAGTATGTCCTGTGTAAAAAAGAATAATCTTTCTCGTCCATGAAGGTTAAAACAGAACATCAACACCTAAAAAGAGAGACATTGCCTATAAAATAGTCGAAGAGGAAAAAAAAATTGATCACCACTCTGCTCTGACATATGTTTGGAAATACTACTGGAAATAATAATGTAATATGAATTTATTTTTTTCAACCCCACCATAATGCTCTCCATAACTAACAACAAAGAATAGAATTGCTAAATGTGTAACCCTAATATGTTCCTACAGTTCTGAGACGCGACATGCCCACTGCAGCAGTGGCATGACTTACAGGCTGACTATTATGAGTTTAAATCCTTTTCGAAAGAGTACTATCGTAAGCATATTGCTTTTTGGTTTCTGGTATTCACTCCCTAATGGTTTTGTGTGAAATGTTGTTATAAGCATTGAAAGGACATTTCAAAAAAGCTGAAGAGTCAGATCTCTACTTGGCACTACTACATTATAGATCAGCACTCTGAAAACTGGCATAGAAATTGCTGAAATATTGCTTGATTAAAATCTTAGAAGCAGTTTACCTGATTACATAGAAGTAAGTGGTAAAAGTGGCTTGTTGCAAAATCATATTGGAAAAACATAAAAACATCTAATCAAGCATACTATGACAAGGATTCATCAGAGCTAAACCATTTGCAGTGACTGAACATATAAGATATCAGTGTCTAAAAAGACTGTGCTTATAACTTTATTCCTGACCCTGCAGAGATGAGATCAAATCAGGACAGCCATATAGATGAAACATAAGGAGATTCCAGCTTTACACACAAACAAGGAAGGAAAGAAAGAAACAAATAAACACCAAAAGGCTGGAATCTGCATCATCATTAAAACCTACAATAACACAAGTTGTGGAGGAGCCAATAGATTTGACAGCACAATGGGCAAAACAATTGGAGAGAAATATTAAAACACATGGGGTGCCTCTAACATCTTCAAAACAAAGATCAAGCCAGAGACTGTGAGAGAGAACTTGATGCATGTTATATTTTTCCTGGAAAATGAAAAAAGTGTTGATAATGCAAAGATAACACCAGCTAAGAGGTTTGGACTGAAATAATACTCCCTAAACTGTCCACATAATTGTCATGGGGCCACTCATTACTACTAACCTGGAAAAGATGTACACTTATTTTCCACTCTGCCCTGGAATTTCACATGTATAAACGGTCCCCAAATCGTAGTTCAAATGCAACATTGAAAGAATTTCTGATGTCGCTCCCATCAAGCCTGATATTCCCAGGGAAATTAAATCTATCACATTTAATAAGCATAGAAAAGTAATCACAGAATTACAGAATAATTTAAGTTGGAATGGACCTTTGGAGGTCATGTGTACCAGTTCCAAATCAAAACACAGCTAACTTCAAAGTCAGAGGATGCTCAGGTCTTTGTTCAGGTGCGTTTTCTGTACCTCCATGGATGGAAATTCCAAAATCTTTTTAGAGAAACTGTTCCAATTTTTGACCACCCTTACTACAAAGAATTCATCTTTGCATTTTTCTGGTACACTTATCTACTGTAACTTGTGAATGCTGCCTCTTGCCTTTTTCACATGTGCCTTGAAGAAGACCATAGTTCTCTGTACAACCACCAACTTTTAAGTCATTGAAGACAGCAATTAGATGCCTGCCCCCCCCCCCCCGCCACCAACTCCCTTCTCGAGCCTGAATAAATCCAGCTCTCTCTGCCTTTGCTCACAGACCCTGTGCTGCAAACCAGTGGCAACGCTGATGGCCTTCTGACGGACTTGCTTAAGCTTATTGAAGCCTTCCTTGTACTAAGAAGCCCAAAGCAGGGAATAATACTATAGTTCTGATCTCAAAGGTGCCAAATTATCCCTCAAACTGGTGGCTCTACCCTTAGTAAGGCAGCCCAGTAACAAGTTAACAAGTAGTAACAATGTAGTAGTAACAGTAACAAACCCTAAACAATGTACTTGTGATTAAACTTGGAATGCTTTTTACTCAATTTCCTGAGTGCATTCATATCCTTAATTTTCCACTCCTTAAATCTACCCTAAAAGTTTTCATGCCTTAGAGGTCAAATATTCAGGCCTTAACTTCCACAGAGCATTATTTTTAGAAATATTTCACTTGTTATGATTCAGTCAAACGATATCACAAAGTTGCTTAACTTGTTCTGTAATGTCATGCGTCAGTTTCTTAGCTCCCAATTACCTCCCTGATTTTTGCCTGAGTTCTTCATCTACCTTGGAATTGCCATCTACATAGTAACTCCTGATTCTGTATTGTTATTCCTGCTATCCTATCATAGTCTTTGAACACTGAATTAACTTATTTTGAAGAGAGCTGACCCAAGTATTTTATTTTTTCTTTCCTTTTCTTCCTATACAAAAGTTACAGTTCTCTTCTTACTCTCTTTTTATTTATTTACCTCTGGTGGTCCAACCCTCCTGCCCCTGCCTCCTCCTTTAGGCCACTGGGTGTTTGGCACAATTTCCTCCCCACCTGAGCCGCATAATAATACAATGGACCAGAACATGACATAATGGTCCAACATGAAAGAAAGAAAAGGTGGAGAGCAATGGACCAGAACATTATGGCAACCTCTTGGCGTGCCTGGCTTCCATGACTCTTACAGCTTGAAAATGATAACTATAATTGATCACTCCTGACAATATATGGATGGTGGTCACAGAGGAGGGATACCAGGACTCCAGGATCTAGCAAGTTCTAGGCTTGCATAACTGGTGGAAAGTACCAGAATACTGCATTGTCCGAGCTGGTCCAGAGTGGAAAAATACCTGACAAAAGTCAATTATCTCAGAACCCATAAGCAGAGATCCTAGAGATTCTAGTGAAGACCCTTTGAGCTCTTCTGGATCACAGTGGGCTGTGGCCAGTACCTCCCCTGAGTCGGGATGCTGCTCAGGCTGACGCCTCAAGGATTAGAACGCCAGGGCAAGTCAACCCCTCTCGAGTCTCAGTTACCGCCCATTGAGGAATGATGATGCATTTTGCATCGCTAGGAAATTGCATTGCTCTGGTATTATCACTAGCCAAAATACCAGTGTGACATGACCATGCAGTAGCTAGAAATCCAAAGTGGTGTCATTGATAGGCAAGTCAAATACACAATACAAAGTATCACGATAATCAATAATATGGTCACATTATCCACTTCATGTAACTAATCATTATTTTGGAAAATTAAAAATTGATCTAAACCAGTATCCTAATCCGTACTGCTAGGCATTTCATTCTGTCAACAAATACCAGCAACAGTGTCACATACCAAAAATTTCCCTTCTCTGATTTAAGGGTTTTAATCAGTTAACTTAGAGGTTTATTTATACCTAAGTCCCAGTGTACACATACTTTATTTAAATTCAGATCGAATCATTGCAAAAACCTGATAAATTTCTGGCAACGAGATCTCATAAGGTGTCTTGATATCTTAGCAGAATCACATCTAAACCAATGCTACCTCAGGTTGGTTAATGACTGTTTAGTAAGAAATGACAGCAATTACAGCCAGTAGTATCTTTGCCCTACAGCATTAGCAGCCTTTCATTTCAATCTGTGTCTCAGGTTTTACAATCCCATTATTATAGAATTTCTGATATCATTTGTTTCTCTCATACCATTAGAGAAACCATATCACTATCCAGATCTCAGTCGGATCCTGGGAGGTCTATTGTAAATTTCTGAGCACGTTTCCCCCACTTCATGTTTTCATAAAGTGGGGGAAATGGCAGACAGTGAGGTTATGGGTACATACATTTTGTAGCTTTAGAGTCACTTTGGCGTGAAGTAACTATTGAGAGACTCACGCATTATGCTACTGCAACTACTGAGGAATAAATATGCAAGTTAGAAGCAAGACTTGGATACAAGATCTAAAAAAAAGCCAAGCAGTATGGTGACATTTATTTTCTTTTTTTAGTTGCCTGGGGTAGAATGCACCTTGCATACTTTAACACATACTTAAGATCTCAGGATTAGTTCCAAGTAATAAGTGACATCAAAGACTTTATCATCAGTTAAAGGAAGTCATACATCTGGATAACATCTCCTGAGACCTTGTAAGTCTGCCACTAAAGGAAAGTACTATGCAGATCAGAGCCCTGTTCATTAATGGGGCTTTGGATTCCATTTTTATTTATTTGAACATAGGAGAAAGTGAGAAAAAAATAGTGATTTTTTTTAAAAAAAAGTTTTAAATGGAACAGGGGAGGTGGCACAGCTCAGGTGGCAAAGATGCAGCAGATAATAGTAGTCATCTAAGGGCTTACCAAGTCAGAGACAGATTTTTTAACAGGAGCTTGCCAGGGTTCACCTCACATTCAAACCATCTACTCTACACAGGCCACCTGAGCCACCACACCAGCCCTCAGAAACTGCCCTGCTTCTACTACTCTTTTGTATTTTTACAGATTTTTTGGTTTTTAGAGTATGTTCAAAGTACAAGCACTGGGAAAAACAAGACACCTTACAGTGGGAACAAAAGGACAGAAAAGACCTGGGACCACCTACATGGTGTTCTCTATGTCAGGCCAAGCAACATCTCATTTTACAATCTGTAAATGAGCAACTGCGGGCAACACCAACTGCTACTATAAAAAGAAGGGCTATGGCTGCTGCTGCTGCAGTGCCGAGTTCCAGTCTCACACCATCTGGATTAACAGTCATCATGGGTAACTACTGCAGGAACCACATGGTTCTCTGTGTATGGGATTACTGAGAGAGGAGATGGTCAATTAATCTGGGGTTTTAAGGCGTCTCTTTTCAGATCCTGAACAGATGTAACGAGATAGTGTAGAGGCAGCCTCTTTACTTAAAAAAAAAAAAACCCAACACAAGTAATCATAGAGTTGTCTTTGGACATAATCTGGTTCAACCCCTTCAAAGGAGAGCTAACTTCCGTGTTAAAGCAGGCCTCTCAGGAACATATAGGTAGCTAACCTGTGAGTATCAACAATGGTGGAGATCTCATAAGCTTGCTAAGAAAACTGCTCCAAAGTTTGACCCTTTCCATTGTAAAGAATGTTTCCTTCCTCATTCTAAGGAGATTTTCCTTTGTTTCACCTTGTATCCATTGTCCCTTATCATTTTATGATGTATCTCTGAAAAGGTTTTAGTGACCTCCTGGTAGGGAGTTTAAAGAGCAAATAAGAATCCCCTTTGGCCGCCTCAGCCAAAGTGTGAACCAACCCATCCTTCTCACTTGTCATTTTGTTCCATTTGTTGCTAAAATAATAGTTTTTTTCTCAGAACTCAGCTATGAAATTTTGTATGAGACCATGTGTTTCAGTCCATCAAAAGCAACTAGAAGACAGATGACATGTCCCCCCATTTTTCTCACCCATCTTTCTTGTTGCTCTATGTTCCTTATTATTTACTGCTGTTTACAGCCAGTCATTGCTAGGTGCCTTGCAAATAAGGTTCCTCTCAGAGTTCAGTTTGACTTCTACAGCATAGTCTGATCCTCATGTGATTAGCAGTGTCAGGACATGGCTATTCTTACGCATAATAGATGTTGATCCAACCTTAGAAAGTGGTCCTTGACTGACAGCAGGTTTGAGCCATCCTTTTCCTCTCAGGTGCTTATAATGCCAATATCCCTTTCTAAGCATGACAGTTTAATCAGGTAGATTTCATTCCACGTAAAGGAGATTGTCACAACTCCATAGAGATAACCAAGTACTTTATTCCTACTACTTAACATATGTGGAAGAGAACTGAAAGCTATGTGATGCATGTCTCAATATTCACTTGAATTATACATACCTCTGTTTTAATAAATCAGTTATATCAAGTAATATAACAGTAAAATATCAGTTTCCCACTTGGGTTTTTTTGCATTTCCAATAAGATTTTTTTTGCTTTACTGTACGTACATTTCACACCAACTCTAGTTAACCAGTATATCACTTGCAATTATGGATCCTAGAAGAAATAACATAGTTTTCCAGGATATTTATCCTACATTGTGGTGGGTTGTTTTTTGTTTGTTTGTGGTTTTGTTTAATCTTGTTAACTAAGTTCAAAGTATAGGTTCATGCTTCAGATGGAAGAAATAAAAAGACCTAATAAACATCTGCAAGATATAAACCTGCAGAACCAAACTTTACAGGGTACAGCAATAAGTCAAGTGGTTACAAAAGTAAAGGTTAAGTTCCCCAGCTGCTGCAAATGAGAACAGCAACTTCATCACTGAGGGAATTACACTGATTTCTACCACCAGGTCAGTCTCTAGTTGAATGCATACTACAGGTTTTATTTCTGCCCTTTAGTTTCATTAGTTTATTTGTACTAATGTGAGGGTGGCAACTGTAGAAACAATATCAGTTTATATTTGAAGAGTCATTTCTATATTTCCCCAATTATTTATTGCGTTATCACACACCCAGCTGTAGTTGAGAGTGAAGGAGTAATTGTGACAAGCTTAGTATTCATTAAGCAAAGGAAAAATATCACAGGTATTGAACACAGAGCAGAACTGAGGTTTGGAAACCCCAGGGAGATACAGTCAGAAGCACAGGAAATTGGTACACTGCATATAAAATCAATCCTAAATTATCCAGAAAGATGTACATACACTAAGAATGGAAATTTGGAAACAGAGTTGTGCAGGAATGCAATCTCAAAATTGTACAGGGGCTGTATAACATCAGTCATGCTTGGAAACAACAATGAAACTACAAATTATGAATCTGGTTCCCTGTACCAAAACCCATACTCCATCTATACCTGCCTGGACAGGTACACCAGCTGGCCTTCAACACAGAGTAAACTTGTCCTATGAGCCAGCAGGTTCAGGACCTGTTGAAGTACAGAGTATTAACATCAGAGCATTTATATGTTTTCCTGCGGCAAGTAACTGTATTACTGTTTTAGTCAGTTAAGAGACAAAAACACACATCTTATTAAAACCGCACCTGGTATTGTGGGTTTTGTACAGGAAAACCTAACATTTGCACTATGCATTTACACAGGCTCATCAGGTTTAGCATGAGGTGCTGGGTCTGACTGACAACACGGCATTTCTTTCAGGCATTACTTACAGTCATAGAATTATAGAATCATAGAATTGTGTTGGCTGAAAGAGACATTTGGGATAAACAAGTTCAACTGTAAACGTAGCAATGCCAAGTCACCACTAAACCATGTCCCTCAGCAATACATAAAGTCTTTTAAATACTTCCAGGGATAGTGATTCCACCAATCCTGGGCAGCCTGTTCCAATGCTTGACAACCCTTTCAGTGAAGAAATTTTTCCTAATATCCATTCTAAACCTACCCTGACGCTAACTGAGGCCATTTGCTCTTGTCGTATCGCTTCACAGAATCACAGAATGTTAAGGGTTGGAAGGGACCTCTAGAGATCATCTGGTCCAACCCTCCTGCCAGAACAGGTCCACCTACAGCAGGTTGCACAGGATGGTGTCCAGGTGGGTTTGGAATGTCTCCAGAGTTGGAGACTCCACCACCTCTCTGGGCAGCCTGTGCCAGTGCTCTGCCACCCTCAAAGGAAAGAAGTTCCTCTTCATGTTGAGATGGAACTTCCTATATTCGAGTTTATACTCATTGCCCCTTGTCCTGTCACTGGGTACCACTGAAAAAAGACTGGCCCCATCCTCCTGGCACCCTCCCTGTAAGTATTTGTAAACATTTATGAGATTCCCCCTCAGTCTTCTCTTCTGTAGACTAAAAAGA
Source organism: Chionis minor (assembly GCA_013398295.1). Classification (NCBI taxonomy): domain Eukaryota; kingdom Metazoa; phylum Chordata; class Aves; order Charadriiformes; family Chionidae; genus Chionis; species Chionis minor. The sequence continues at coordinate 48,322 of VZSF01010837.1, read as the reverse complement.
CCCAACTCCCTCAGACTTTCCTCATCAGAAAGATGCTCCAGCCCCCTCATCATCTTTGTGGCCCTTTGCTGCACCCTCTCCCGCAGTTCCCTGTCTTTCTTAAACTGGGGAGCCCAGAACTGGACACAGTACTCCAATTGTGGTCTCAGCAGGGCAGAGTAAAGGGGGAGGATGACCTCCCTCGACCTACTTGCCACACTCCTCTTGCTGGACCCCAGGATGCCATTGGTCTTCTTGGCCACAAGGGCACACTGCTGGCTCCTGGTCATCCTGTTGTCCACCAGGACTCCCAGGTCCCTCTCTGCAGAGCTGCTTTCCAGCAGGTCAGCCCCCAACCTGAACTGCTGCATGGGGTTATTCCTCCCCAGGTGCAGGACCCTACACTTGTTTTTACTGAATTTCATTCGGTTTCTCTCTGCCCAACTCTCCAGCCTGTCCAGATCACACTGAATGGCAGCTCAGCCTTCCTGTGTGTCAGCCACCCCTCCCAGCTTCATGTCATCAGAAAATTTGCTGACGGTACATTCCGTCCCTTCATCCAGGTCATTGATGAATACATTGAACTGGACTGGACCCAGCACTGACCTCTGAGGAACACCACTAGTTACAGGCCTCCAACTAGACTCTGCCCCACTGATCACAACCCTCTGAGACCTACCTGCTAAGCAGTTTTCAATCCACCCCACTGTCCTTTCATCTAACCCACACTTCCTAAGCTTGCCTGTGAGGATGCTGTGGGAGACGGTGTCAAAAGCCTTGCTGAAGTCAAGGTAGGCAACATCCACTGCCCTCCCCTTGTCTATCCATCCAGTCGTGCCATCGTAGAAGGTTATCAGATTAATCATACATGACATCCCCTTGGTGAATCCATGTTGGCTACTGCTGATAACCCTCTTTTCCTCCAGATGCTTGGAGATGATGCCCAGAACGAGCTGTTCCATCATCTTACCAGGGATGGAGTTGAGACTGGCTGGGCTGTATTTTCATGGATCCTCCTTCTTGCCCTTTTTGAAGGTTGGAGTGACATTGGCTTTCCTCCAGTCCTCTGGCACCTCGCCTGTTCTCCAGGACAATTGCTTGTTACTTGGGAGAAGAGGCCGACCCCGACCCCGCTACAACCTCCTTTCAGGTAGTTGTAGAGAGCGATAAGGTCTCCTTTCAGCCTCCTTTTTTTCAGGCTTAACAAATGCAATTCCCCCAGCTGCTCCTCATAAGACTTGTTCTCTAGACCCCTCACCAGCTTCATTGCCATTCTCTGGACACGCTCCAGCACCTCACTGTTCCTCTTTGTCGTGAGGGGCCCAACATATCACACTGTTCAAACATACATGTGTCTATGTCCAAAATTTTAGTCTAAAAGAGTTGTTGGTGGGGGGAAGAATCATGGATGCTGCAGGAGGTCTAGAGGATGGATGGGGTACTGGCACTGCTGGTCGCACTGGACAGAAGCCACAGGGTAGTGAGGCTGCAGGGATGATTCCAGGGGCAGTCAGAGAAGCTGCAGTCGTTGCAGCAGAGACAGCCCTTAGGAACAGCGGACAGCCCACACCAGGGCAGGGACCTTCTGATGTCTGGTGGCTGCACTGGTATGAAACACCTCACTTTCCCTGGACCGGGGCATGATGCTGTCTGCAGTTCAACACAAATCAGTTTTGCAGGTGGTTTGGCTGCAGACCTTGGTGGGGTGGAAGTGAGAAACTGGAGACACAGCCCCTGAGGAGACCTGGCAAAGTGAAAACTACACACAGAAACAAAACCTGAGGAAGACAACATGTTGACAAGATGAGAGATTGTCACTCAAAGTAGAACTGGGAGTAAAACATTATGAAGTAATTAATGGAGAAGTGAAGAAAACTGGATCAGAACAGCAAAAGACAGTATTAAAATAAGATAGAAAGGGGAATACCCATGCAACTGCAACAAGCTATTTATTATCGAATGCAAAAGCTGCTTCTAAATGACTGGGATGATCTGAAAAAGGCACACCACTGCTCCTTTTTCAGATGCGTGTGAGTCATTTCATGAGCTCGCTTGCCCACCATTTCAATGCCAGCTGCTGCAATGCTGAAAATGCAGAGATGCTCCTGTGCTTTCTGCGGGATGCCGTCCTGCAGCCGGAGAGGTGTCTTGCTGTGGCTGGCTGCTGTTACTGGCCTGTGCCTAGCACCATCTAGTGAGCCTTGGCTGGCCTCTCCGAGTCGTCATCTCTTCCCGGATGAAGATGGTACAACGAGAGCACTAAAAATAATAATCAGTAATCTACATCCCACAGAAATATTTAGGGAGCTGTGCAGAGTCCTCTGAAACTTGAATTTAGGGGCAGGAAGAAGACCTTTTCCAGGTGACTTCTGAGGATGCAGATCTTCCCTTCTTTCAAACACACGCCTTATCTGGGATTAACAGCAGGGCAGGTGTGTGTGTTTTGACAGTAACATGGTTATGGAGATGTTCCTTAGATGATGTTAAAAACTCTGGCTTAACTCTAATAAGCTAGCTTAAGTGGTTCTACTTCTATTAGCATTATTGGTAAATTAGATTGGTGATTAGACTAAATAATTTTTAGTATATTATTATTATAACTTTTTTTTACTGCTTAGAAATTAATGTATAATCTTCTCTCCAACTAACATGAAAACTAGTTTATTAGTTAGTAGTTAGATACTTACAGTAATGGCATTTCCCTGGGGAACATGAATTACTTTTCCTTCCTAGACAGATGTTGCAAAGAGCAGAATCAGAAAATACTATATTATTATAGTACTTTATATTTTTTCATATTTTATATATATATATAACACATACAATAAATATATATTATCAATATTATTAAGATGTACTTCAGCCTATAGGACTTTATGAAGTTAGGAGCGTATGAGCCCCATTTCACTGGGATACAAACTTGACTTAGAGAAAAGCTTCATTACTAGTCAACTTCAGACCAGAAAAAAACTTCCAGATCTTTCAACTCTTTACTCTGGACTTCTAATAATCTTCTAATAATAAAAATCTGAGTCAAGAAGAGGAAAGCTAAAATTCATCAGTTAGATGCAAAGACAGAATGCAATACTTGTTTCATGAGATCCGTTTACTGGAGAATAACAGGGGAAGATTATTGTTGTTGCTGTGGTTCTAGTTTTCTGTGTTGCTTTCTGATAATAAACTTGTTCGTAAATTTCCACCTCTTTCTGATTTCCATTCTCTCCTGTTCTCTTTAAAACATTATACATTCAGCGGGAAGTGTTGGGACCTCAGGAGCATCTGGAATTTTGCATGAATAATCCATCTTCTTTGAGAATGAAGTGAAAAATGAAAAAATGAGCAAAGCAATCCAATCTCTATTTCTGCACACTTTCGCACTGATGCAATAAATCCTGCACATAAATTCTTTACAGTACCCCATAGAACAGGATCTCTGGAGAACCCTCCACCAAAATCCTTATGGGTATTTTATGCTAAGACACATCAGGTATTTGAGCAGAATTTCTACGTGTATTAAGAGGAAAAGAAAAAAAAGATGCCTGACTTTATACTGTACTTCTAAACCGAAAAGAGCTAACAATCTTCATATTGTTCACATATTTGAATTTTAGAATAATTGACACTTTCTTGACAAAGGAGGAACTGTTTTAGAAAAGCACTACAGAGGCCGGATTTAATCTCAAGTCCTAACTTTGTAGCAGTATGGGTACTTTAAAAAGCAGTTTGAAAAGGACCATAGTATAGTAACAAACGAGAAATGGCTCAATAAAACAGCATTTCAAAGGTTCATGTCAGATTTCACATTTGTGTTTTCAAGAAATAAGATGGCTGGAGTGCATCGCTATAAGACACTTTGTAGGTAGTGTAGTGAATTTGGTGCTTATGGAAGCAGGAGACTCAGTGCTATCAAAGCTGCAGAACATGGACCCTGAATAATCTTCCTCAGTGAGTTTGTCTTTCCAGTCCTTGTCAGTAACTGAAGAAATCATTGTACCCTTCTGTTGGCATTTTAATTTGTATTTATATTTTAGTACATTCAAAACTGATTTTGCTCTCTTTTCACACTCATTCTTATGAACAATATTGATTCATAAGAATAGCTATTGAACAGACATTTTCACAATGTAACAGTGATTCACTTAATTAAGAAAAATAAACTCATTTCATGATGACATTAATTTCAGGTTGAAAGAATTAGTCGTCCTTCTAGTTGGGTTTATGTACAATTCTCACATTACCGATCTGTCTTTAATTCTTTCATTCAGGGAAACAGTGGTATAATAAAACAAAAAATGCTCAAGGTGCAAATTCAGGTTTGCAAAAGTTAAAGGCAGTATTCAGTACTAAAAGATCAGTAATAATCTATAGGTAAAATCCAGTGGTTTGTGGGTAAAAGAATAAAAATGATATGATATTAATGAAGTTTTTACTGTTTGCTAAGAGAAAATAAGGCTAATTTCAAGAGATATCTCCCTTTCTAACAAATTCGCCAGTCGTTTATATTTGTGGATGTCCTATTCATTAATTGCTTAACACAGTCTGGCTACATGAATTTAGGTGAAGAAAAATTAAATAGAAAACTTGTCCCCAAGGAAATCAACTGAAGAATGCAATGGACTTCAGGGAAGCCAGGGTTTAATTTAAAAGCTACCAGACACAGTTTTGTTGAAGTCATATGTAGAATTTTAACTTTCTCTTTCATACAGGCACCATTCTGCCAGTTTCCCCTTGTGAATGCCTGTGTTTCCCCTGAAGGAAAATGTTAATGTCTGCCACCAGACCCATCCTTCATGCAGTTTTCTCCACAAAAAAAGTGGAGTAAATTGGGTATTAAAATAATTCAACTCTGCCTAACAGGAATGTTTCTTCCAGTTAAGAACCAATTACCTGCTAAGACCCTTGAGGCTATCTGGAATCGTAACAGATTTAGGTGCTGAATCATAACTTACAAGTTTTCTACCAGTGCTTTTCGATTTTCTTCAGTGTGTGGACTATTAAGGTTTTTTTAACAGGACTAGCAGACCCCACATTAAACAAGGTTAAGTTATTCAAAGGGTTGAAAACCAGGCTTCTTGCTGAACACCAAAGTTTAGGCAACTAGCCTTGCATAAAATCTGTAGAACTAGCTGAGAAGCTGAGTTTCCACATGCTGGTTGGGTTTTTTTGTGGTAGTGTTGTTTGTTTGTTTGTTTGTTCATTTCTTTTAAAAATTGTTTCAGTTCAAAAAAACCTGTTCTCCCCTCCCGGGGACAAGGAATTTGAAAAAATGCTGCATCCTATATTTCTAAGAGTATGCTTACTTTTTACAGCTTCCAGCATTCCTTCACAAGAGTAGAGCTGCTGAGAATTTGTGACCTCTGTGAATTTTGCCAGCAAGCTAGCTGATTTCAAATGGTGTTGAACAAAACTACCACTAAACTTTCAAGTTAGATTTGATTTAGAACTCTGAGTTAAATACCTAATGTTCCTTAATCAGTGCCAGGAGGGAATTAAGTACCACAAAATGGAATTCACCGTAATTTCCTTACTAAGTAGCATGAAGCCTAAAATAGGTAATAGGAAAATCTGGGAAGGGTGAAGCTAAGACTGAGTCCCTTTGTGGTAGTGTGGCAACTAATTGAGGATTACAGGGGGATTCCTGTATTACATGAGAATCACAGCTACAGCTACTCTTTGACTCCCAGGAGCCAATATCACCACTTTCCAAAAAATGGAACAGGAGTTTTTGCTTAAAGTTTACGTGATTTCAAGCATAAAACCTAGAAGCTAACATAATTAATCTACCAGGTCAGGATTTTAGCAGTCAAGAATGATTTTTTTCAATAGCTCTTTGTGTATATATTTTAATTGACTCCCGGAGAGGAGATTAGGACTTTCTCAGTTCCCTGCTCATGACCTAAGAGACTGCACGAAAAAATGGATGTCTCCTTTCTCTAAATTGAGACATATTAGATTTTTGGTACACAAACCCAACCTCACCACATAAAATGAAAGCTCTTCCATAGAACAGAACACTTTCCTGAGGATGGGAATTGCTGAGAGGAGAGGGAACCTGTTTTTCTCCCTTAAACTCTGGAGCTTTTTAATTAAGAGATGGATAGCAACATTATCCATACAATCATCATTTGAATAGAAGTGGTTTTGTGTAGAAATGAATACAATCGACACATGAAGTGAACTTTGAGGACACCTGACATATTGATCCACTTAATAGACAGATAAGCATCCCATTTAAAGATCTTGAACAAGATGAAACAAGTGTCAAGCTCCTCAGGCCTACCAAAAAGACACAACTCTTAACCACACACAGAAGCAACACTGTGGATATCTTTAGAAATGTAGTAGTAGGATAAAGTCACAGGATTTAACCTGTAAATGTTCCAAAATTCCCTCTTGGGAGGCTGGAGAGTTTAGCACATTGAGTCCTTACAAGTGACCATATTTATATCTGGCATGGCATCTGACTGTTTGATCTTGCGAGATGTTAACCCTCCCTGATCTCAGTCATAACAGTTGCACGATTGTCTCCATGACAATAATGAATTCTGAAAACAGATGTTTGTCTTGAAGAGTAAAATGAATGTTTAGAGCTTCCAAGAGTCAGACTTATAAAAGGACAAGAGAACATCTAGCTAGAGTAAATATGGCAGAAAAATATAATTGCTGTATTACAACATAAGTCCTGCAAAATAAAGACAGATGGGTAAATGGTCTAACCCACTCAGTCATCCCACCCTATTTCCCATCTTGAGTATGAGTAAAAGGGCAAGTGCTACCGAATCATTTCCTCATTCCTCATGATATTGTATTTATCAAGTATATTTTAAATGTAGATGTGGGTGTTCTCTACGTATGTTAGGGACAAGAAAACTGACTGAGTAATAAGCCAACCTAGCAGAAATATGTTAGTTATGAGCATCACCATTTAAAAATATATTTATGAGAGCTGTAATTCAACATCATATAAACAAATACAGCTATGCTCTACAGCCATATCTCAGCTTGGTTCTGAGGCTGGATTTCAAGATGTAGTTTATGTTATATAAAATATTGTTACTGGCAAGAGAGATACACTACAGATATAGAATGAAGGCATTTGAGCTGAATTAGTATTTTAACAGTTTAGTCGTCCACATTATCTAACTGAAACAGAAATGTGTATTGATGATACAGTTAAAATCATTACACAGAACACCTCTTCCTACAGTCTTCTCTTTTCTCTGACATTATGATCATCCTCCCAAAGTTCCTCTCCTCCTAAGGTTGACAGTTGCAGTGTTCTTCAAGCAGGAGTCAGGGTGGTGGTTATGATGAGTTGTCAGCCTTTCTTTGTCTCTTATGAGGAGTTCGAAGTCTTTACAATGGTATGAGTGGAATGGAGTGGAGTGGAATGGAGTGGAGTGAAATGGAGTGGAGTGGGGTGGAATGGAATAGAATAGAATAGAATAGAATAGAATAGAATAGAATAGAATAGAATAGAATAGAATGGAATGGAATGGAATGGAATGGAATAGAATAGAATAGAATAGAATAGAATAGAATAGAATAGAATAGAATAGAATAGAATAGAATAGAATAGAATAGAATAGAATAGAATAGAATAATTTTAGTCGGAAGGGATTTACAATGATCATCTAGTGAAACTGCCTGATCACCTCAGGGCTGAACAATAGGTATAGCAGATTATTAAGGGCATTTTCCAATTACCTCCTGAACACTGACAGGCTTGGGGCATTGACTTCCTCTCTAAGAAGCTTGTTCCTGTGTCTGACCGTTCTCTTCTTAAAGAAATGCTTCCTTGCAAGGCAGTGCCTCCCCCAGACCTTCACCATTCTTGGTTTTCACAAAGCTTCAGCCCATAGTCACTTTGCCACCAGTTGAATGTTAAAATCAGCTGAAACCATTCCAAGACAAATCCAGACATGTTCTGACACCCTGCAGTATCATGTCAGTCCAGGCCTCTTACTGCTTATGGTAAAAATATTATTTCCTGGGCTACACAATGTTCTTGTTTACTGATTCATATGTGTACGCTTCTGACAATTTTTATGATCAGCGTTTTATTTACTCAAAAAGAAAAAATATTCAATGAGTAGTTTCACAGGGTATGCAGTCTCCAAGTTGAGAAAACAGTCCCTCTTGCTCAGTAGGCACATCCATGACAGGCTGAGCCACTATTTTACCTCCAGCCCATAACTGGAGGACACAGTAATAAACTGAATGTGCAAAAAAAAGTGAGTGTGGATGTTGAGTGCTGGTAAAGAATATACAATACTGAAAATCGGAGGTAAATATGATGGGAACACACATAATTGCTGTCTGCAAACTGAAAATGCTTTTCAGTTTTTAAGATCTAGCTCTTTGTGAGGAGTTTCTATTCAAGAGCAAGGAAGCAGATGTACTTGCTCATAAGTGAACAAGAACATAAATTCCATTCGCCTTAGGACTAAAACAAGTTCTTCTACCATATATGAGAGCTTAGGGATAGCTCAGGTTTTTCTACAGCTGACTCAGATGATATAGTAAGTTGGCCTGGACAGGGCTATATGTATTTGCGTTAGATCCTATTCATCGAGCAGGAAGATGGATGTGTTCATACATATTAATTTCCCAATCAGTATACTCATCCTGAATAGCGGATAAGTTATCTAAACCGGAAACAAATGAGCTGTGTGTATGTTATTTCTCCAAATTTCTATTATTTCTCCAAATTTCTATTTCCACCATATCCATAGCAAGAGAGTTATAAAAATGAACATTTTTACTTTTCAGTGAGCTATCTTCTACTTTCCTGAATCAAAAAGTGCATTTTTATTCCATTTCAGTATTAAGATCACAACTCTCAATGCTTCAAAGACAAAACCAAGATCACCAATGAATCTGGCAGGGCAGCTGGGCAAGTCCTGGCAGCCATGGCCCATCCCCTGCAGCCAGGAGCAGGTCAAGCCAGGGGGCAGCTGGGGCAGCCCCAGACTCAACCGTCTCCCTGGGGATGGGGACAGGCTGGGACACCAGCCAGCGGTTGGAGGTCAGGGTCCAGATGCAGGAGATGCAGAGCTGGGTACTTGCATGGCTGTGGCACTGCGGGAGCTGGAGCTCGGGTGGAGACCAAACAGTAGAGGCTGTGAGATGACCCCTAGTGCCCCAGCCCATGCTCTGGGAGGGACATGCTGCAGGGGCCTTGACAGTCACTCTTTCATTAATAATCCCTCTTTATAATCTCCATATCAGCATTTTCCTCACAGGTTGTAGGGGGGAGAGGGACAGAGAATCACAGAATCATAGAATGGTTTAAGTTGGAAGGGACCTTAAAGATCGCTTAATTCCAACCCCCCACTGCCATGGGCAAGGACACCTCCCACTAGACCAGATTACTCCAAGCCTCATCCAACCTGGCCTTGAACACTTCCAGGGATGGGGCATCCACAGATTCCTTGGGCAACCTGTTCCAGTACCTCACTACCCTCATGGTGAAAATTTTCTTCCTGAGATCTAATCTAAATCTACCCTTTTCCAGTTTGAAGCTGTTACCCCTTGTCCTATCACTACATGCCCTTGTAAAAAGTCCCTCTCCAGCTTTCTTGTGGGCCCCTTTCAGATACTGAAAGGCCACTATAACATCTCCCTGGAGCCTTCTCTTCTGGAGGCTCAACAACCCCAACTCTCTCAGCCTGTCTTCATACAGGAGGTGCTTTAATCCTCTAATCTTCATGTCCCTCCTCTGGACTCACTCAAACAGGTCCATGTCTTTCCTGTGCTGAGGGCTCCAGAGCTGGACACAGTATTCCAGGTGGGGTCTCCTAATAGACAAGTAGAGGGGCAGAATCACCTCCCTTGGCCTGCTGGCCACGCTTCTTTTGATACAGCCCAGGATATGGTTGGCCTTCTGGACTGTGAGCGCATGTTGTTGGCTCATGTTGATCTACCAACACCCTCAAGTCCCTCTCCTCAGGGCTGCTCTCAATCCCAGCCTGCATTTGTGCATGGGATTGCTCTGACCCAGGTGTAGGACCTTGCACTTGGTGTTATTGAACTTCATGAGGTTGGCAGAGGCCCACCTCTCAAGCTTGTCCAGGTCCCTCTGGATGGCATCAGCGTGTCAACTGCCCCACGAAGCTTGGTGCCATCAGCAAACTTGCTGAGGGTGCACTCAGTCCCAGAGATGAGAAAGAAGGCAGTGAAACTCCCAACTGTTAGAAATACCTGTGAGGGTCTTGCTGGCCGTGCTTCACAGCTGAGGGCAACCCCCTTAGCAGAGTTTGACAGAGGCAGCTTTTGGTCACTGATGCTTGCAGCTCACGTAAACAGCTTCCAAGGCTGCAGAGCTTCCTTTGCTTACATCAGTAAACTGCTCAAATGAGCTCAAAACAACTAATCTGTCCATATGCATCTGAATTAACATTTGCAGGACTCCAGCCAGAGCATGGCAATAATTCTCATCCTGTAAGTGGAATTGTTACAAGTAGCTGCTCATAAATAATACGTTTCAATTTTCAAGCTGTGTCAATTGGATACAGACCACAAAGCACATCTTTCTTTTGCCCATTTAGCTGCCAAATGGAGTGTGACTATTTGCAGATATAGAGTGCGCTTTTCACACATCTACTAACACACAATAAAAGTAGGACAATTGTACAAACTTACCTGCTAGCAAAATCAGAATGTAAATACAGTGAGGAACAGAATTAATTTCAGGGAATCATTTTAAAAGTAGCATTGACAGATTCTTTGTAGTAGTCATTGTACTTTACTTCTCCTTTTCTAGGAATGCGTTAGTAAGCTCTTTTTTGTTTTTGCTCGAGTCCTGTAGCCTCAGTATCTAATAAAATTAACGAGGCAATTATCTGGCAAGAAAAGGTAACTCAGTAGCTTATTCATTAAGAGTACTCTAATAAATAGTCACAGCTTGGAGAGTTCAGCACAAACTCAAACTGTTTTTATTTTAAAGAGAATCAAGAAACCCAAAAGGAAAATGCCTTGAAGAAATTCAAACCAAATGTGCTAGTCCTAACCCCACGAAAAAAATTCGGAGAGCTTCAAATATAAGTTTTTGAAATTGAACTTCAAATGTATAACAGTGTAAAGAGATCTAATTTTCTATGAGCACATTTAGAAGATGGTAAGGCAAATATGAAATTGCAACATGGTTAGTCAAAAGCTTTGGAAAAGAGTAGCATGCAGCAATAGAGCTAAAAAATGGCAGATTAAGGTATTAAAAAACTGCAAAGCGACTTTACTGCAAAGTGTGGTTTGGATTTTTAATGTCTTCCACTATAATGGTAGTCAGTTTTACAGTTCTGGGATAAACATTACACTATGTGCATGTCTAGAGATGTTGTTGAGTCTTCATCCTTGGAGGCTGAGACAACATTCCCCAACTGGACATAGCTCTGAGCAGCCTGCTCTAGCTGAACCTTCTCTGTGCAGGACACTTGGACCAGATGATCTCCAGAGGCCCCTGGCAACCTCAAGCTATTCCAGGATTGGGGAATATGTCAAAACATGTAAGACTGAGAACTTCAGTGTTTCTTACGAATCCAAGTGAACCCCTAGGGAGCATTGAAGTGTATTCTTAATGTATGGGTGAAACCAGAGAAAAACAAGGCAGAAGCTAAGTCTTAAACAGCAGGGAATTACAACTATTAATTTATTTTACTGTTATCTTCACATTATTTATTTATTCCTCTCTGTAATTTTTTCCTGGCCAACAGATATAAATCTTTAACCTGTCTCTAAAATACACAGTGGATTCCAAATAGGAGTGGTTAATTATGCTAGGATTCTTGAGCTTGTAGAATCTATGAATGATGGCTGTATGATGGACAACTTTAGAGTCATGAGAGGCATGGTAAAGATAGGGAAGAGTTTGCTGTCTCTTCCTAGATCATCATTTGAAGTTGATCACATGTACTGGTTTTGGCTGGGATAGAGTTAATTTTCTTTATAGTAACTAGTATGGGGCTGTATTTTGGATTTGTGTTGAAAACAGTGCTGATAATACAGGAATGTTTTAGTTATTGTTGAGCAGTGCTTACACAGACCCAAGACCTTTTCTGCTTCTCACACTACCCCGCCAGCGATTAGGCTGAGGGTGCACAAGAAGTTGGGAAGGGACACAACTGGGACAGCTGACTTCAGCTGACCAAAGGGATATTCCATACCATATGACATCATGCTCAGCAATAAAACTAGGGGGATGTTGGTGAGGGGGGCTGCTGCTCAGGGACTTGCTGGACATGGGTCAGTTGATGGTGAGCAATTGTTTTCATTTACATCTCGTCTTTCTTGGGTTTTGTTTCTCTCTCTTTGTTATTTTCTTTTTCATTACAATTTTTGTATTACTATTATAAATTATTATAGTAATAGTAATATTAGTGATAGTGATAATGATGATGATGATAATAATTCAATTATTAAACTGTTTTTATTTCATCCCACAAGTTTTCTCACTTTTGCCTTTCTGATTCTTTACTGCCATCCTGCTGCAAGGAGTAAGTAAGTGGCCATGTAGTGCTTAGTTGCTGGCTGGGTTTAAATCATGACATGGAAGACAGGCTTAAAATAAGAGAAAGGAGGTAATTTTTAACAAAATGGGTAGTGTATTTGTAGAACTCATTGTCAAATGTTGCTGTGAATGTTAAAAGTTTACATGGATTCAGGTTGAGAATGGACAAGCTTGTCCACTAAGGATTACAAACCACAGAGAAGACAGATATGTCTTGGGCAGTCTAACAGTTGAGAACCGACAGATTTTCCAAGACTGTTAAGGGGAGGAAATCACATATGCTTCCTCTGTTCTTACAGTCTTTCCTAGTTATCTACTTGTGGTCACTAGAGGAAAAGGATACCAGAACAGTCATTGTTATGAAAAACTTACTAAAAACTTAATCTAAAATTTTTACTAGCTTAACATTGAAGTATTGAATATAACAAGTCTGAGTGCAAGGGAGCACGTTTTTCTATAACAGAAACTAAAAGACAAAATTCAGATGTGTATGCACGCAGGTCCATAGCAGACTTTTGCATCAGTATTCATGATTTAGCACAGTGCACCTGACCAAAGTTTCCTTACATATTTGTTTCAGGATAAGAAACAGTTCCTTAGATACTGGCCTCCAGCTTAAACAATTGAGAGGGAGTGGAATTTAATATAAACTATATTTTACCTGTCCCCTTACTGTACACAATTTATGTCTTAATTCTTACTACTACTTTTCTGTAAATTTCTTTAGTCTCGGTGTGACAAAATTTGCCTTTTCATATCCAGCACCTTCTAATTGCATTCATTGAAATTAAGGAAGCCGAACTGGCTGCAGTGACTCCGCATCTTCAGCAAATATGGCTTCCCCTAAAGTGTAGCTCATAATTAAAAAGAACAGGAAGAAAATAATGAAATCATCCCTGTGGTATGTTGTCAACCAGTGTTTTTCAAATTGAATATCTCTGGGGCTAACACTTTCAACTACTGAGTATCAACAACCATATTCACTATTTTGGGAAAATAAAAAAAATAATAGAAGTGCTACAAAGTATACACAGTAAGTCTGGGTGCCTTAACTTATGGTCTTAAAGATGCAAGAGCCCAAGGAAGATAATTCAGGCTGAAAATGCTGGCCTTAAGTCACCTGGCATTTTTTTTCCAACGACTTAAGAACAGATGGCCAGCCTCAATCCAAAATTTCTTTCTTCTCTGGGTTTGATTCAGCCCCACAGTACAACTTGAAAGTCATTTTTCCTGATTAATTTTAAACATTCTGCAATGGAAGAATGAGCTTTGATCTGCTTTCAGGACATTTATATCTTTTGTATGGTCGCTCTTACACAAAATGTAAATTGATGTTATGCAAGATAGGCTATGGTAATTATGATTATTGTAATTGGTTACAAAATGTGAAAAGAGGAAAGCGGGAGTGGGAATTAGAAACTAGAGCAAGATGGAGAATCTCAGCTTCTAGTGTTATAGGATACAGAATGTGCACTTGGCTTGCAAAAACCTCCAGATGCTTGTCAATGAAAAGTGAAAACAGGAAACAGAAAATCTGGAAGATCTTAAAGATAGATACAAAGGGAGTGAATTTTGAAGACTGAAAGGATCAAACCCAAGTCATTCTGAAAATTTTGGCCAGAATGTCCGAAGTTCCTGTATAGAGCATGAGGAGATATATGTCCTATAAACAAAAATAAGGAAGTTTTCAGAACCTTTAAGACAGGCATACTGTACTCAGGTCTGGAAATCCAATCAAAATGCAAGGAATAGTTTCTCCTTCCTCAAAACACCTTTCAGACAGACGGATTTCAAGATGAGAGAAGATCATTAAATCATGCTGTCTTACACCCCCTCATTGAGTAAGTCATAAACTTTCAAGTAGATTTGTTCCTACCACAGGCTTAAAACCGGTATGCTTTAAAAGCAGTCTTAAATTATTTTATATTTGAAGCAAGCACATAGTGTTTAGGAATATTTTCTTCATCAGGGAAGAGACAGGAAGCTATTCTCACCCTTTTAGTTAAGAACCAACTTTGGGGTTTAAATTGGAAGCTTTATCATCTTACATCCTCTATGTAACCTCTGGAGAGAAAAGACTTTACCATTGACTACGCTGGAGCTCAGGGAAATAAGCTCTCTAGCTCACCTGCCAGTCAAGGGGGGAATGAAGGCCTTCCCATTGTAACTAACCTAATCATTAACAATTTAGTAACAATTAGATAAACTGCCAACACCATACTTTGCAAAGTCTATTTTATTTTTTCCAGTTTTCCTAATGTGGATTAACTATGAAAATGGAAGTATCAGAAAACCTAGAATGACCACATACTTGTTTATTTAGACAACTTTGGCCGCTGGTATTTGATTCTTGGTCAAGGTGATGGATCTGCAGGGAGTAGAAGAGTTGCATGCTCAGCTCAACTCATAAATGTCATGAAAGCAATGAAAATCCTTCAGAGTCAGATTGAATACTGCAATTCAGAAGACACAGTGGATGTAAATCACATTCACTGTCAATCCAAGTGTTTTCTCTGTTAGCTAGGCTTGCTCACAGAGAATTTTATTCCTTCTAAAAAACCCTGTTACTTAACTAAATTTCCAATATGAGAATAAGAAGTGGTAAACTACAATATATGAATAGAAAAATCCACACTAGGATTTCTCAGCTAGAATGTTAAGGAGCAGGTTTGCTAAATTTTCTCAAATGTATCTTTTTGGTTCAAAGAACTCAGCTAATTTTTATCTGGTGTGTGGGATTTGCTTGATTTGCACCTCACTGATATTCCTAGGGTGGAGTCAGTCATTTAGAACATTGCTGGAGGCCCAAAATGAAACAGTTTCTATCACGCTGACACTGCAGCCTCTCAAACAATCCAAACCATAAAGAATAGCTGCCATCATGAGTTCCTCGAGTGACCTACAATTATGTCACCTTTCCTGTATATATTGTTAATTTTTAGTATTACTGTATGCCCATTTGCATTTCAAAAACCTCACAGAATCAGAAACATCAGAATGACAAAGATATAAAAGTATATGTAGTAGTAGTACATACTACATAGTAACATCTACTGTGAAGTAGATGTTAATCTCAGGTAAGAGATCACAAGGTCAAACTAACATTGCATATTTCGGAAATTGTTCAAGTATATGGCCAGCTGTGTTGATGAGAAAATGGAGGCTAATGGACCTCAATATTTTGGTGCTTTTGCTGTCTTGTTACATTTTTTCCATGTCACATAGGGAGTTTGCCAGACAACTTGTCATCTGTCCCAGCCCATCACCTGATACAGAAGACCCCACCAAAGGTCCTTTTGAGTCCTGATTCACTACTAGGCAGGTGGTGATATTTTGTCATCCCAAATTCCACCTTTTTCAGGAAGATACAAGTGTGAACTTACACGCTTTTTCTGAATCATGTTGCTTTCTTGTATCAGGAACTTCAAGTGTAATTTAAGTCGCATTTCTCAATGTGAATTTAATAGCAGTTATGGGGGAGGAAGCAAAACCCTCACGCACTTCTTTGAAAATGGAGTCTGTTAGAGAAGACTCTAAATCAAAGTGTTTGACACATCCTGCCATACATGTGACATAATCATCTGTCGGAATGCATTAGTGGAATGATGAATTATGTACCAGTGCCTTCACTGTAGCTAACATTAGAGTCTGATTCTTACTCTAGTTTCATATACACTTTTTCTGTTTCAAGAGAAGAAACAAAACCCATGCTTTTCCCTCACCCACAAAACCTCATAAAGCCAAAGAAGATGATTTTACAGCTGAGACTGTTTTTTCACCGTTTTTTTAGGAGTTTTCGTTTTAGTCCTAGATTGGTGTTTTGATTTTAGATACTAAAACAACTTTTAATTGTAGCTCTTAACTGTACTGAAAGCATTAATTACTGAGAACAGTGTAGGAAAATATGTGAAGGCAGTCAGAGTGCCTTTATTTTTAAAATAAATACAGACAAACACATTTGTATGTCAGCTTACTTCCTTCTCTAAAAGCCCTGGGTTTTTATTGTGAAATAATTGTGAAACAATTCCATCAAATGTATTTCACAAAAGGCATCTTAATGGAGAGGCCAGTAAATACATTTATTACAGTTCTTTGTTCCATGGCAGAGCTTAGAGGCTGAACCTGAGGGCAGGGCCCCACTTAGACTATCCGCTGTATAAACAAGTAGAGAGGGAAAGTGCTTCCCTGAAGAGCTAATAAAACGAGTTATAAAAGGAGATGCCCAAAGCCACATGGAAAATTGGTAGTAGACTAACAAATTAGGAGCTCATTTTTCTCGCTGTTCCTGTCAGCTTTTTTCTAGTCCCATGGATGGATGATTATACGGTGACCTCAGTGACCTGACTTTAGCATGGGCAGTGTTTGTGCTTCCCATGAGGGAAATGGACACCCCTTCAAATAACCCTGGTGTCTGGGCAAAGCATTTACACCGCACACGGACACACACTCACACGCTGTGGCGGCCTCAACATTCAGCTGTTTTGTCATATTAAAACATGGCCGCAGCTTGAGTACTGTGTTCAGTTTTGGGCACTGCAGTATCGGAGAGACATTGAGGTGCTGGAGCGTGTCCAGAGAAGGGCAACGAAGCTGGTGAAGGGTCTGGAGAACAAGTCTTACGAGGAGTGGCTGAGGGAGTTGGGATTGTTTAGCCTGGAGAAGAGAAGGTTGAGGGGAGACCTTATCACTCTCTACAACTACCTGAAAGGAGGTTGTAGCGAGGTGGGGGTCAATCTCGTCTCCCAAGTAACAAGTGACAGGACAAGAGAAAATGGCCTCAAGTTGTGCCAGGGGAGGTTTAGGTTGGATATTAGGAAAAACTTCTTTACCGAAAGGGTTATCAGGCATTGGAACAGGCTGCCCAGGGAGGTGGTGGAATCGCCATCCCTGGAGGTATTTAAAAGATGGGTAAACGTGGTGCTGAAGGACATGGTTTAGTGGTAATTTTGGTAGTGTAGGCTATGGATAGACTCAATGACCTTGAAGGTCTCTTCCAACCCAAGTGATTCTATGATTCTATGATTCTAAGAAGTGGATGCAAATGTGTACAGAAACGCTTTACCATAAATTGGAGTTCCATCTCCCATCGTCCTAGTGACACAAATAACGCATCTTTCTCTCTGCTGTTATCCCACAGATGCCTGTCTTGTAGACATGCAAAAAAAGTGAATAATCTCCCTATTGCTGCTGAGTCACTGTCAGTGTAACACTTGCCTACTTCTTTAATGAATCACAATAATGTGGCAGTGCTAGTGGGAGAGCAGAAAGTGCTGGGGAGAACTGGAGGTGTATGTGTGGAAATAATGCTCCTGAGTGTATTCCTGAAGCAAAGATTTCAACTCTGATGTATGTAGGAAAGGATAGTTTGTCAGACCAAAGAAAAGTCATCAATGTATTCACGTGTGGACAGTTGTGGGCAGAAATGCAGAAGCAAATTAGGGATAAACAATTCTGATCCAAACCGCAGGTTACACCTGTCTTTTGCAGCATGGGAAAGGGAAGAAGACAGAGGGAAAAGAAGGCGACACATCAAAGCTATCCTGCTGAATTAGGAGTTACTAGAAAGTACTCCCCAGGAGACAGTGTTGTGTTTATGAAACAGACTGGGCAAACAGACTATTCTTTGCCATCTCTAATTTTTGCTTAAAATGCATTATATAGAGTTATGTGAAGGAACAGGAAAAGGACGTGCTTGGATGACTGGCTTGCCATCCAAATCTACTGGGCATATTGCAGTAAACTGGCTGTTTCTATTTGTCTGGCTACACAAAGAGAACCAGGGCAGCAGTTTTAATGTCTTGTATTCCCCTTGCACACTTCTAGAGTATTTATTTACCCAAAGTTTCTCAAAACACCTTAAACAGATGCTCACCCTTACACAGCATACTGTAAATCATAGAAGAATTATTAGTCCTGTTTTCAGTTGGTATCAGATCCGCACGAGAAGGTTTGCATTGGCTTCTTGGGCAAGGAGGGCCTGTCACCATCAGGCGCTGTGACATATTTGGTTTGTCCTGCAAAATGAGACTGTTTTCTCTGCAACTTCTAAGCTATATTACAGCTTTGAAATGCAGAATGAAAGATTAAAGAAGCTATTAATGGAAAAAATATCTGTATATTCTGGTTTTGCTACTCCCACTGAGAATAAAAGTGTGTTTTCAAAATCACCTGGCCAGTTTTCATAAGTTTCCCACAAATTAATTATATTTGACATCTTTCTTTAATTCCAAACATCCAGAGTTTGTAGGAGAAAAAGTAACTTAAAAAAACCCCAACAAACAAAATTGAGAGCAAATTTGAATTCATAAGCCAGAGTAACTTGAAAATCTCAATGTGAAACATAAATACACTTTAAAATCTCCTAATGTCACTGTTCGCAGGTAACCGTGTATGAAAACAAGCCAGTGCTCAAATAGGACAACTTTGCAATATTCATTTGGATCAAAAGAAAAATAGTGGAAGCATGACTACCTTCTGCTGGGATCTCACTAAGGCGATCCTGGATTCTGTATTGAGCTCGCAAATCTGACCTGTATTTGACATAACACAGTCATTTTACAATTATTTAAAACATGAATGAGAAAAATACCCAGCTGAGCTGTGGTGACAATGCTGCAGTGACCACCTATTTAGCAGAATTTTTCTGAGGTGGTCTTGTAAACTTTATTGATTAAGCTGCATTAACATGTAAATTGGGAAATGCTTAGTGGTAGTAAATGAAATGTGGGATAATGTAAATGTATCAGGTTTTTTATGAAGCAAACTATTTATTATTACAGGTATAAAGTCTGAAAATGCTAAAATAGGCCATATATTTTCCTCAGACAGTCTTGGATTAGTAGAATGACATTCACAACAAGGACAACTTCACGGATTTGGTTGTTTGCAGTACAGCTTTTTTTTAAAAAAA
Source organism: Chionis minor (assembly GCA_013398295.1). Taxonomy (NCBI): domain Eukaryota; kingdom Metazoa; phylum Chordata; class Aves; order Charadriiformes; family Chionidae; genus Chionis; species Chionis minor. Next base: position 28,928 of record VZSF01010837.1, on the reverse strand, counting down.
AACAAAACAGCAAACAAAGCAGTAACCTGGATGCTATACCAACCGGAGAGTACACTAGGCAGGAAAGAAACGGCAGCCAGACAGAATGTAAAGGAGAGTTAACCTGTTAAGATAATTGACCTGTATTTATGGAGCTTGCCTAGAATTAGTTGTAACAAGATGAGGGAACTTTAAAAAATTGTCTTTACAATATGCCTCTTTATTTAACCAATATTCATATCCCATATATTGTCTCATATTGGCACTACCATATCAACAGTTTACTAGCATCTGAGGACAGTACCTTGCTTCATTTAAATAATCAAAACCCATTCCTCTCTACCACCCCCAGTAATCCTAAATTCATAGCTTCTAAATATTCCTGTTTCTGCATCGTCCTATCTCTATGTGGCACGGGTGTCACATTCTCAACTTATTTTTCTAAAACTGTGTTTTGTTTTGGGGTATTTTTTAGATATTTTAACACTATCACTCTCAAATATCTTGAATTTATAAGGCAGCAAAAGAGCATCATGTACAAATACAAATTTTGCAGAACTCTGGGTACAACGATGCTTCAGAGCTGTCCTCTACTCAGGAGGTCTAGGCTCATTCTCTTTTCAGACAGCAGATGTTGCAAAGCTCAGACTCCTTGTAGGTTGCCAGTGCAGCCAGACAGGGACTGACAACAGGACCATACCTAATAGGTGCACCACAGAGTGTTATAAATTAACATTAATGGCAGTTCCAACCATGTAAGTGTCCCAAGCCTACCTATACACACTACAAACTTAACATTTCCTTTTGAAGTTAAGGTAGCCAAAGCTTTGCCTAGCTGCAGGATCCAACTCTGCAGCTTTAGTTTGGCATCCACTGATCATGTAGTCACATAGAAAAGGATTGTCACATCAAACTGATTTTGTAAGCCTCGTCTTTCTGACAGTCACCTTCCCCAAACACTTCTCCAAATTTCCATGTAAGCAGACAAGTGAAGCCGCACACCTGGACAGCAAGACTCACAGTGTCAGGTTTGTGCATCACTTGATGCATNGAGGGGAGGGGACCAGGCATTTTGGCCCAATTAAAGCCTTTTCATGCTATTATTAAACAGAGAAGAACATCTTGCTCTGCCACAGTTATTGGTTATTAGTCCTTCTTGTTCTGCACAAGTACAGGCCACTTAGATGACTTGTTTTCTTTTGCAGGGAACAGTGTAACTCCTAGGTTTGCTAGGAATATACTGTTTTGGAGGAAAACTGAGGGTCTTCACCTTACACAAACTGAACTACTAAGAGCAGTGAAACAGGAGTGTTAAAGTTAGAAGATTAGGAGATGTTTATTAGATTTTAATATAAAATTTGGCCTATCTTGATGAAGAAAACTTGGTGGAAGAACAGGTAGCAGTTGAAATATATCAAGTGAAAATTGTACCTTTACTATATTTGACAAAAAAAAAATCTGTCTTCATTTTAAAGTCTTAGAACTGTCTCTGAAGGTTAAGCTGTGCAAGAGAATTTGTTCCTTTTTATTACAAAAAAAATATTTATATATACTCAGGACATAAACCCATGTTTCTTCTTCAGTGGTTTTCATATGTAAATATACAAAATGCAGGTCAAAAAAACATTAAAGGAAAGGAAAACATCATGTCTTGCTCTAATGTAATGACATAAAAGTTAAATGATAATTAATAGGAGAACCTGGAAACACAGCTATTTCAAATGGGCAGCAGCTCATAATGCTTTCTCTGTGATCCATTTTTTGACTCCTGTGTGGTTGGTATTGCTTTTTTACATTTTACCTAATCAAGTAATATTGAATAGTTTTGTGCAATCTCAGTGCCTGAAGGATTAAAAAGGAAACTGCTACAAATTCTAGATAAGCAGACAGTGAAAGTAATATGAATTATTTAGGAGTTAGAAAATTCGAATTGACCTCCTACTGTCAGAAGAAAGGTAGATAATTTACAAAGTTATATAGTACATTCTTGCAGCTGGTTTATCTAAGCATGTTACTAACGGCTTGTATAGCTGCTTGAAGGAAAATCTACCATAATCCTGTGCACATAGAGTCAGACTAAACAACATGGATCCTAATATCTCACCACTGTTGGGAAGTCTCAACCATAACTCATGTGCCAAAGTAGGAGGCGATGGTCACAATAATACTCTTGGGGCTATTTCAAAGTTTGCTGAAATTAGTGAAAGAAGCTCTACCAACCTCATGAGATTTGATTTCAAGTGACTGGGTTCCAAGAGCAGATTGGACTGAATAGTTGAAATTATAAATCATCACAATATGATATTTAATCATTGTATGATTATTTAATCATCCATTCTATAATCATTACATGTATAGTATGGTTATCAAGGCTAATCTGTGTCAGTCCATCTAGTGATGTCTTTTGCTTTAAAATTCAAGAGCATCTATAAATTATACCAAAAAATCTAGTTAACCCAGGAGTGCATTACAGCACTGTAAAATATGAAAACCCAAAGTTGTGTAAAAATGTGCTTGGGTACAACAGTCAATGCTTGTGTTTGCTTTTAGTCATCTGAGTGACACAAAACCTTGTCTGAAATATAGCATTCTAGCCCACCACCAAGGTTAATGTGTACACTCACACCTCACCAGATTTCTACGTGACTGCCTCTACATACTAAATGATAGGTCCTTTGCATTTTCCAGGCATTACAATCAATCACTTCCAGCTCTGCATCTGGCCTCTGTTTTGCAAGCCTGGTCATTCTTGACTATTAGCTGTACTGTCTCTTTATTAATCATACTGGCTATCAACTTCTTAGGTCAAAGTCTCATAATAACTGTGGTGAAAAATTATGATTATTACACAGACCCAAGAGAGAAAAACCCGTCTCAGAAAGAGCGTAAGCTAAACTTTGATGATCTTTATATTCAGTTGTCACCATTTAATTATTTGGGGACTGTTCCTTATTCTTTTGCAAAATCTCTTCCTGCTGCTCACACACACTTCAAACTACGTTTTTTTCCACCTGCTGGGGTAGAAAAACCTCCATAATTTCTTTATTACATGGTTTGTTTGGTTTTTTGCTGACCCATACTAGTTGTCTAGTGGAGAGGAAGGATTATTGTTTCAAAGGATCACATTGCAATCACAGCAGTTGTCTCCTGAACCCTGGTGATATCCGTTTTTTGTCATTTACTCATAGTGGCTCCAAACCAGTTCTTGCCCCTGACATGTTCAGAGAAGACATGAGTGTTTATCTGTAATGATTTTGATCTGCTAATACTATTTGCATAGGTAAAAAATTCTTGCTTGTGAATAGAATCATTTAGAAAATGAATATGAAAGAGATACATTCTAAACAAATTCCAGTTTTATTTGGGGAGAATATTGTAGGCCACCAGAGATATTTTCTGAATTCTAATCATAGTTGAATGCAGCCTTTCACAAGTAAGTCACAACTAAGTGGAATGTTCTACTTAAGAAAATCAGGACAGAATATAGCTAAATTGTACCGCCTAACTCATTAATAAAAATATCACTATATATATATATAATATTTGTGGACACGGAGAAGGTTGGGACAAAATCATTCTATCAGTTTTTATTTAGCTAAACTTTGTTTTACATAAGAACTCCCAGAGTTTTGATCAGCAGTAGATACAAGGCCAGCAATCAGAAATTCCTATGTGCCAGTCCTGATTCTCTAACCCTTGGCAAGTAAATTGCCTGTGATTGAGTTAATGGCCACAAAGTCAAAAGCGTTGTTTCTTCACTTCCCCAGGGTAAATCAGTTAAGAACTGGGAAGAGTGATAAGTCTGTATTTTATGTGAGGAGTACTTTGACTACCAAAATATTTTATCAGTGACGGGCTTGTTTCATATGAAGGGAATCATGAGCAGATTGAATAAATCAGACTCTACATGTCACCAAAGCTTTGGTGTCTAAGAAATGTAAACCCTTAAAAATCTGAAAAAAGGTAGTTCAGTTGCAAGATCTATAGATGGAATACTGAGAGAAAAAAAATGGTGATATAATCAGCCAAGAAAATGTTATGAAAAAAAATAAAAAGTGTGAAAGAGACTTCATTAATTGCATGCCATCACAAACCAGGATGTTATTGAAAAGATTATAGAATAACAGATCTTTTTATTTCAGAACAGATTTTTTAATACTTACGTGATACAAAAGCTGTTCAGGTATTTCTGCTAGTGTACATTCAGTCATAATCAAAATCACTCTAAAGTCAGTTTAGTAGCAATTTCAGGTTTTGCAGATTTTACTTCTCCATTAGGTGTGATTTTTGTATTTCTTAGCTGAAAACAGTCTCATCAGTTTCCAGTTAATTTCACTCTCCATTTCGCCTGCACCATTCACATCGTCATGGTTTCTGGTTGGCAAATAATGCAATGAAGTATCAATTTTTAAGCTATTATTGCAGATTGTTCACAGAAAGCATATTTTGAATTAATAAGTACTAGCATTTATTTTAGGAATGCAATTCTGGAAGCTATATTATAATATGCAATCAAGGGAAACAAAACCAAGCATTCTAATAATATAAAGTACCAGGAAATCATGACCTTATCCTTAAAACAATCAATTATTTGGAATACATAAATATTTAATTCTTGGTTACCTATATTTGCCTCTCACTTCAACAAAAAATCTTTGAGTTCCACATTTTCATCCTGTTTAAGAGTCATGTGGGCTATAAGAATGCATTTTTAAAAGAATATTAAAAAGTTACTGTCTAAAATAGTAACTTGATTTCATAAGCTTGCATTTTAAAAATGGCAAATGGTGGTCCTGGCAACACTTAACATCTCTGTGTATAGTTTTAAAGGGTCTCTCAGCTTCTCACAAACAAAACAGATTAAGAATTACTCTGTAATTAATTTGCTATAATTTATTTGTATGTATTTTTATAAACAGACCAAAAAGGTCTCAGGCCTGTTCTTACTGCTAAACTAAGTATGAGAAACTGCCTCTAATTCCCTCCTCACTTATGAATTATTGGAGACTTTCTCCCCATAGCAGCATTAATACATCTCAATTTGTGTCACTGCCTACCATCCATGTAACCACATCTGTAGCTTTTTTTTAAAATACAAGGCTTATTCCCCACTGTAAAGTAAAACCTCATAACTCAGCCATAATAAAAACTGAAGAAACCCACACAAAGTATCCCCAATTCACTCTTTTAGATAAAATCTCATATTATTTCTCTTTCAGTGCAGTATTTTCTTTGTAGTCATATTTCAACCAATGCTAGCCATATCTTTCCTCAGAAAAAAAAAATAAAAATCTGACAGCCAAAGAATAAAGACAGTTAGAAAGAAAAGGGCCCATTAAGATGTAACGACAAAAAGGAAAGATTTCCAAGGCCTTTTCTAAAGGAGGTAAAGGCAAAGTTAGAAAATTTAGACCCTCACTCCTTTTTTCTCTTGCACCTCATTAAATCTACCAGATACTCAAATCCTATATCCACCCCTTCCCAAATGCAAAAAGTGTGCTTCCAACTAACTTGTAAGGCAGGTTTCAGATACCAAACTTTTCTGATGCAAAAAGTTTGCATACACATTATCATCTTAAATCTTATAAACAGTGCATGTTTGACTCTAATCACAGCTTAAGTAATAAGAACAGTCATGGTAAGTTTGTTGTTATGGATTCCAGACTCCAGTTCCAGGACAAATCAGCATGGGATGGAGATACTTCCCCTAATACTCTTCCATCCTCCAACTTCTTCCATCTCTAGGAACTTCTTCAGCCACATGTGTATTTCACAGAGTGCAACAAATCTATCTTCCTTGAACTTGTCCAGTTTGCTCTTGAGCCTGTGTAAGCTTCCATAGGCTTTTACCTGTTGCATGATGAATCATCTTCTTCATTTTGCTGGCTCCAACTGGCTTCATTTGATTCCTCCCAGATTTTGTGTTGGTAGAGACAGTGACTAATCACTTCCTACCCACCTTCTCCATGCCACTCACAATTCTGCAGTACTTCATTATGCACCCCTCACTCAGCTCTTTTCCTGGCTGAAGAGGCTCTATTTACTGATTCCTTCTTCCTTGTACGGAAATCGTTCCATACCTTTCATCCTGCTCTTTGAGGTTACACATTTCTGGACCATGCTTCTTAAAAAAGACACACTAGATTTGAGAAAGGTTGAAAGAACATTTAAGGTGTGGATAAAACATGTATTTGTATAGCGCCAAAATTTCCAAGATTATAATGGGATATATAAGATCCTGATTGTTTTCTCCTGCTCACCACTTCACATTGATTTCCAGTGGGGCTATTTTAGCATTTTACCAGTCCCTTAGTCTCAAATTGTTTTCAGTCTGCCCTTGTTCTTATTAATTTGAATAGCTTACTAATACTTGTAATCTTCTTCACCCTTCTGTTCCCTTTTCCAGTTCTTTTTAGGATTTTGTTGAACTGCGCAAGTCATAGCAAAGACCCCTGAGGAACCCCATGGGTGATTTCCTTCCATTATGAAAGCTGAGCATTTATTTCTTCCTTTAGAGTTCAGTAAAATAGTGATTATGTTATTTTGATAACTGTCTAATTATAATCTGTAACCTAGAGCTTGGGCAACCAGGTCTGATTCAGATTGCCTGTTTAGGACACTTTACTAAATTCTTGTTGTCTCAGCTGACTCCCCATACTTCCAGCATCAGTCACATGTCCCTTCCTTCTTTCCTTAGTTTCATTTGTAGTTTGATTTCCTTTGGGCAGCACTGACAGGAAGGTATGCATCCTACGCCATAGCCAGCAAAAGCCTGTGAGATATATTTTGGAATATACTTTCATGCAAGCTAAGGCACACAATGTCCGAAAGCATAATATGAACAATGTCAGCTTCTTCGTGGCAAGCTGTCTGGCAGTGGTGGGAATAACTGAATGCTGGGCTATCACTGCTGTCATTCAAGTAAGCAGCAGGTAAATACTGCAAAATTATACTATGTTTTTCAGCATTCTGTTGATGAAACTTGTTCTTTCTCTTTGTAGTTGTCCAGTCTTTATTAAGCAAGGCATAATTGTAATTGTACTTCTGTTGTCCCGCTGATCTTTATTTTTAACTTTGAAAGAAATCGGCAAAACTAAAATACATTGTTATCCTGCTAGAATGCAATTTTCTGTTGCTACTGGCAACAAAGCTCTGTTTACCTAATGGGTTGTTTTGCTACAAAGGGGAAAAATATCCCCTGGGGATCAATATGCATTGTGCCCTGTACTGTCACATGTCTTATGACTAAGAGAAGCAAAGAAGCTTCCAGAAGGTTATGAACTTCAGTTACGAGAAAGGGTTAATTTTTTCTCCATACTCTTCTTCCCATCTTCCATTTCCCCAAAATGAGCACATACAAGTTCCTTCTTATACTGCAGCACGTTTTATCACAGTGTTGAGTTGTCACAGAAGGTTTTACTGACTGGTGTATTTTCTTATTATACTGTTTCCTTAAGAAGGATCATAATGAGAACAGAGAATGGCAAAATATTAATTCATTTGCATTATAACAATGGGAACGAGAACAGAAAAGCACATTGTCTTCCCACTGTCTTGACAATGTGATGGGTAGAAAGAGGCCAAAAATAGCCTGGAATGGCCTACGACAATCTGATGAGCAGAATGAGCAACAAGAAATTATGCGTTATACTTCATAGTGCTCTTGAACGGCAGCAATGTCAGCATTGTAAAGAGGTGACACACCAACCATTCTCTCTAAGGCTATGCCTGTGTGACTGAGTGTGACTTATAGCAGCTTAGCAACCTATCTTGTCACAGCTGTGCTGCCTTTCTGGCCTTTTGTACATGCTTTTAGCTCCCTCATTTATGAAGCAGGATGTGTTTAGACCTTCTGACAGCTACATCAACTAACCTGTTTTGCCTCATAACTGTGAGGAATTGTGAGCAAGCACTGAGTCAGCTATGGCATTTCAGCTGATAAGGGGCAACAGCTTCAATCATTAAGATTTCCTTGGCTTGGCCAAGAAAATCACAGCTAATATAAAAAATTCTCTTTGTTTTATCTTTTATGATCACAGAAACAGCCACAGCTCTGCAGAGAGTGACCTGGGAGTCCTGGTGGACAACAGGATGGCCAGGAGCCAGCAGTGTGCCCGTGTGACCAAGAAGGCCAATGGCATCCTGGTGTGCATCATGAAGAGTGTGGCAAGCAGGTGGAGGGAGGTCATCCTCTCCCTCTACTCTGCCCTCCTGAGACCACAACTGGAGTACCGTGTCCAGTTCTGGGCTCCCCAGTTTAAGAAAGACAGGGAACTGCTGGAGGGGTGCAGCAAAGGGCCACAAAGATGATGAGGGGGCTGGAGCATCTTTCTGATGAGGAAAGTCTGAGGGAGTTCGGTCTTTTTAGTCTAGAGATGAGAAGACTGAGGGGGGATCTCATAAATGTTTACAAATGCTTACAGGGAGGATGCCAGGAGGTGGGGGTTACTTTTTTTTCAGTGGTGCCCTGATAGGGACACCTATCATAGGACAAGAGGTAATGGGTACAAACTCAAATATAGGAAGTTCTATCTGAACATGAAGAGGAACTTCTTTCCTTTGAGGGTGGCACAGGCTGCCCAGAGAGGTGGTGGAGTCTCCGACACTGAAGACATTCAAAACCTGCCTGGACGCCATCCTGTGCAACCTGCTGTAGGTGGACCTGCTCTGGCAGGGGGATTGGACCAGATGATCTCTAGAGGTCCCTTCCAACCCTTAACATTCTGTGATTCTGTGTATATCTACAAAGGGGCTTCCTGCTATTTTAGTTACCTAATAGGCAAATCTAGATCTTCATAAAGCCTTGTTTGGTAGCTATAGCTTGTGGTCTGTAATTCCAGGCAAAGTTTTCCAGCTATGAATCCTGAGTAGAGGGCAGGTGTGGAAAGGTATGGAAGAAGAAGTTACCTGGCACACCTGAAGGCTCTTTCAAACCAGGGGACTATAGCTTAGAATGCACTGACTTATGACTTAATGCAGAACCATGAAAGTCTGGTGTCCTATTGGATTTACAGTCTATATAACCAAATAAAATATGCTGTAACATTCCATAGACTGCTATGTAATTTTAATTTTAAAATTTGGGGGGGGGGGGGTGGTGCAGAAAAATGTATTTGTGGTGTTGCTGTGCTTTCAATAAATTTTTTGGAAGGACTCTCATTTTTTTACCACCACCACTTCTTTATACTTCTTTGCAGGATTCCCTGATGCCTTGTTTTCTAAAGAGTATTAAAACTATCACCTGTTTATTTTTCACAGTAGTCATGTGACAGAACTCTCATTATTTCTGTTGTATTTATAATTGTTAATACTTCTCTACACAGTTAATGATTAACAGGCTAGTACAGAAAACAAAGTGGAGGAAATCAATATTAAATCAGAGGAGTAAAATAACCTGAGTGGCTCACAAAACCCGCAAAGGAAAGCAAACAGAAACTCAGATGACATGATGATGAATGCAGTGTAATAGCAGAGAATAGAGGAAATGGCTTACAGCTGTCTCCTCCTACACTCTTGTTTGCAGTATTAAAATGCTCTGGCATTGCCTCTTGAAACTAGAGCGTGCTGCTGCTGCAAAGGATGGTGTTCTCAGTGCTAGACTGAAATACATACTTACTAGTGGTTAGTTAGCTGAAAAACAAGCAGCTCTTCTAACTTCTTAAAAGGAATGGTAATCTCTGTCTTGTGTGTGTCCTCAGACTAGACCAGCTCCTAAAATACATCCAGGCATTTTTGATTCTGGTCAAATTATCTTTGACCTCACAAGGTGCAACTCAAGAAACCGGAAACACAAATAATCCAGGTTTGCACAAGCCAGATCTCCCCTCTTTGTCTTACTCCCCTGTCCCAAAATCACTGACTGCAAGGCGTACAACCACCAGCAGAATACAACAATGCCACGCCATGCTGGTATTTTCTCAGTGTTGGAAGAATTCACAAACAACTATGTTTCCAGAAGTACCTATGAACAAAGTAGGCTGGAACATGTCATTGATTAAAAAATGTCCTCTTTCTGGAACTAAAAGTGCAGCAATTCACACACACGTCTCATTGTTCCAACAACTCAGACACAAAAATACTCTCTCACGGTATAATTAAAATAATTTTAAAATATTTAACAAGCTGAAGTTTAAGCAGTATAAGTGCATGAAAAGAGGTTAGTTTTTAAAAGTTTATCACACTTTCAGGGCAGAAAAAAGGAACCATGCAGGACAAGAGTTTTCAGCGAAATCAACGTGCATAAACAAGTCCATCTCATAGGGTATCACCTTTGGCAAAATGTTGCATCACAGCTTTCAAGTTAATTTTTAGCAACTTAGTCTTTTTGTGTCTATTGATAAAGGAAGAAAGATCATAATTCTTTCAACTTTCAAGACTCCCTGCAACAGGTAGGTAGTACTGCTTAAAATACAGTGCAGTAAAAATGGATGTTCCAATAATAGAAGCGGTTTCCTGTCACAAAAAAAGTGCATTCATTGATTTTCACCAAGACTGGATTGGAAAGCAAGGCCTTTTTTGTATGGAAACAGTATTGTTAAATTGCTTAAACTTTTTGAAACTTAGACAGAAGAGTACTTTTCTGTCTTAGACTGATCACCATTTCATATGGGCCTCTACAGTGGCATAAACAGAAGGCAACCATAAATGTTCCATCAATATCAGACAATGCTAGGCATTCTGGGTATCTGCTTTGGTTTAATCCTCATTTGTGTCATGATACCAGCACTGCATGACTATTCTTTCGAACAAATACTCCCCTTCAATTTTCAGATGCCACAGAACAAGAAAAGGTAGTCGTACTTATCAAACACTAACCATCAGGAATGATGTGGGGTTTTGTGTTTGTTTATTTGTTTCCAAAAGATTTCATTATCTCTTACCATCTCAGAAGTACCAAAATGAATTAGCAGCCTAAATCTATTCACTTCCAGTGAGTCTCTGAAGTGTCAGGACATTGCTGTCCACTGCCAAGTGCAGCAGATACAGAACTCAGTGCTCCAAGGACTCATTGCCAATATAGAGAGTTGCTGGATTTTCCTCCTAGCGCTGCCTCACAGCCCTACCGACTCCACGTATGTCATGGGGATGTAGGAACTTTTTGTAAGTCTTCACTGTGAATCACGATTCTTTAGTACCTCACATATTTACTCTGATGCTTTTCCGTAGAAGGAATGCAAAGCTAATTTCACTTCATGCATTAAATATGAGGCTTGTGATTCTTGCTTCATGAAAATCCCAGAGACTCACTGAAGTTTCGACAATTCGGCTGTGTAATGTCTGTTCCTTATGTTCCTGTGCGTGTTTCTTACACCTTTAGTGCTGAGGATGACTCACCACCCGAACACAGCTGGAGTGAGAAAAACGTTTACAGCCAGGGGACAAAAATGAGGTTTTCACCCTGCCCAGCTGCAGGGCTGTTCTGTGCTCACATGGTACACACAGCTTCTTGGCAGGGCTTTTACTGGGGCACGTGGCTGTGACAGGCGTAACAGATTGTGACACGCCGTCACATTAAAGTCAGTGACCTGTATAGCTAAGTCCGTGTCAGGGAAGTGAGTGCAGTGAGCATCTCTGCATCGTCTCCCCCTGCTAGAAGTTTGGTTGCTGGTGTTGGAGGTCAGCTCTGATACTGTGCAGTCGTGTAACCTTGCTGATTTGTTTAAGAAAGAGGTTCTTTTGCCCTTTACTTGGGAGCTGCATTTAAGCTCAGGCTCTTGCCTGGTCTTTTCCTGAACAACATTGCAAACATGTCTTGGACTTGCTGAGCTTGACCCTGATCCATGAGCTTGACTTCCCAGCCGGACCTTGGACTTGCCTTATTGCTACGGACTTGTCTGATCATCTGGATTCTGGGCTGAGCCTGGCTGCCATCCCCAGCCTGCCCTGCTCACCTCGGTCTGGGGCAGTGGGACTGGCCGCAGTTAGCAGTCTGGCCCCTTCCACATGCTGCTCAAAGCTGCAAAGAAAAGAAAAAGAAAAAAAAAAAAGGAAAAATCATTAACCGGGACCTGAAATTAGGACTGAAGTCCCACTGTGCTATACTAGTTGTCCAAGGCAGCAAATAACTTCATAAAAAGAGTGGTTTAAATCCTCTTTATTTTCTATCTGTTTTTTCCTGTTCCATGACGACTTACTAGCTAATGCTCAGAGGTCATGGAATATGTTTGCGGTAAAGTGACACCTTCTGGGAAATGTCCCCAGATTATCAGGAACAACTAAAAAATGCTATATATATATGTATTTAAGCTTCATTAATCTTTTTTTTAGAAAAAGAGAGTGACTTTGCCTTTTCTTCTGTATCCGGAAAGCATTAATGACATATCAGAAGTCTCGCTATGAAGTGATAAAATGCAGTTGCTAGTTTAAATACTTTGAGACTTTTCCAGAATCAGCATTGACTTAGAAGGTGAAAGCTGCATTTCTGTTCCAAATCTGATCCAACAAAATATGACTTTTCCCTCCACAAAAATCAAAAGGAAGATTATGATGAGTGGTACAGCATGAGTGTACACATATGCAGATATGAACTTTCACTCATTAAGGAGCAATCAGATATTTTACGTATGCATTTGTGCTAGGTAAAAGTTATCACTTGTATGACTGATTTTGTTACAACTATTTATTCCATCATGAACTTGATTCTGAGGATGAGAATCTTTTTGCCAAGATCAAAGAGAGAACTTGTTCTTTGCACTGAATACAGAAGAAAACTACGGAAACTAAATTTCTGACTGTCAGATGGTTACGTATCCCTTTAGGTTAATCTAGACTCTCCACAGATACTTCTAATTATTCTCATAGCTTATGTGTTAACATTCATATTATGTTGTTGCTGTTATATTTTTTATTATTATCATTGCAAGCAAACAAATGGAACTCAGAGTGAAAAAAACTGTCACATCAATCTGAAAAATCAATGGTTTAAAATCTATTCTCAAAGGCACCTCTAGCAGACATAGACAGTTGCACATATTGTACATAAGCAAATAAAAATATTAGTAAAAAAAATTAGTAAAGTCTGACAAATAAATCATTCCAAAGTTAAGAAACTTCACAATTAATTATCTTTGTAGTTTTGATTTGATCCTTTAATGTATATATACTCTTTACAATGTATGACAAAAGGAAATCGTAGCTCCTCCAAAGGATTCCCACCTAATTCAGGGCACCAAATGAACAATGAGAAGTTATTCAGTATTTTGGTTTATGCTTGTACTAGTTGTTCCTGATGCTTTAAATTGTGTGCTGTTTGAACATACCTCCAACAAAGGAATTTTTAATTTCTTTGATGTTCTGGATTCTGAGTGCATAATAAATGCTAAATGATTCATTTCACCATATTTCTCTAAGCACAATGGAGCCAAAGTACAGATACATTTTCTTTTTTAGTTTCTTTTTTTTTTTAATTTAGTTAGTTTACATATAGGTATGTGGGGAACAGACTTTACCAGACTATACACAATTTAGTTCTCAGGTCTACATATGTGCCATGGCAACACCTCTATGTGATAAGAGGCACATGCCTGTTCTTTGCAATGCCTTTCAAATAAAACCACATATAGGTCCTGGGTGGAAACCATAGATCCTCAGAGTATCAGAACTGCAGGTCATATATTACACTGTGATAGCTAAGTCCTAGTCTTGGCAAAGAGACCCAAATCCTGCAAGGGCCCTGCCACAGCTTTTGGTGAGACGGCCAGGCTCAGTAAATCCTGTGTGCAGAGGGTCAGGTGCCTGAGCAAAGGGAGCCAGACACCAACTCAACAGATGATACACCTTAAGCAGCAAGCACAAAATGGAGAAGTGAAGAGCATAGCCTAAGGCCTGACCCCAAAGACAGGTGCATTGCTACATTGTTCAAGAAGTCACCATCTATTCCATTTTTATAATTATAATAAAATGCCCCCAACACTGGTGAGCTGACAAGTCAATAAGTCAGCCTTCTTCAAGTGTCAGATAAGGCATCTGTAAAACACACAATAACTTCCCCTATTTTACTGCCCACCTGGGAAAGGCAGGCTGCCCTTACTTGGCATCACTCACCCGGAGATATGACTAACTCATAGCAAAAGGGACTAAACTGCTCATTAGTATAATAAGGAATGTCAGCACAGCTTCTTAATATGTCTTTTTTAATTATTATTTTTCTTTTTTTTCCCTTGGCCTGGATCAAGAAGCTTCAAAGACTTGTTTGGCAAAAATCCTCCAGCCCAGTTAAGCTCAGCCAGGCACAGAAGTAAGTGAACTGAGAAATAAGTTTATTACTATGATCAGTGGTGCAGTGATTTCCAATTCAAGGATTAAGTATGCCTCCCTACAGTTTGCGTGGAGGGAGTAAAGTCTGTCTATCTGACAAGGAGTTTGGCATTTTCAGGAACTCGTGCTAAGATGGATTCCTTTCTAATTGCTAAGAGAGATGGTAATGAATATTTATGTTTTGTCACAGCATGACTGGCAGGTTTGAAAAAGAATTGATGTTAATTCTTTGACCCAAAGATCTGCGAGGACATGAGCCCTGAACACAACATTATATACCAAAAACATACACCTCTGTACTATACCTTCTCTCAACTCTTTTTTTTTTTCCTCTCTCTCTGAAATGGATGGGTTTAGCTTTTAGTCTTCCCCCAAGGGTACCTGCATTTGGATACTTGAATTTGATACTTGAATTTGAACCACTTTCAGGCCGGAAGTTCAGATATTCATCCCTATCAACAGTCAATTTAAAGAGGCAGAGGAGGAAGAAGCATGGTAAAGGCAGCATCTTTCCATGATCCATGGGCTCCTTGAGAGGAGATCAGAGGGAGGCCAGATAATCTGCAGAACATGTATGCCACTGTTCCTCATCCACAAGGCAGGGACTTCCACCTGGAGTGGAAGAGTTTTTCATTCATCTAGCAGAACTATAGATTTCATATCTAATCACATCTTTTCACACAAATCTTAACATTTCCACTCATTAATAATGACTCCAAGTAGCTGTGCCTCAGCAGTTGCACACTATGGATCACTGCATACCTACAGAATCCAGCCAGAGTTTGGAACAGATATCCTACCTTCCATCTTAATTCTGAGAAAAAGTAACACCACCATTAGGTTGATTGTCGGTAGGTAGTTACCAAGCTTCTAAGGTTCTTGCTACCTTTTGGTGTATGAGCGCAGATTTTAAAAAAAGATAAAATACTGTCAGGTCATTCCTTCTTTGAAGCAGTAGCTTTCAAGACATTTTTTGAAAACTTTGGAATGGAGTATACACAATAGAATAACCCAGTATTTTACATGCCATTCATAAATTTCAATGCTTAATGCAATGTGTTGGGGTTTATTTAATTAAAAAAAAAAAATTAGAGATTGCCATTTATCATAATCATGGCTTTCATATAAAAGAACTATCCTCAGCACAAAAGATCCAACTTAATGCATGTTTTTCATATTCAGATTAATTTAAACTACTGACAGTTCTGTTTATTGGCTTGCTTTTTGTT
Organism: Chionis minor; assembly: GCA_013398295.1. Classification (NCBI taxonomy): domain Eukaryota; kingdom Metazoa; phylum Chordata; class Aves; order Charadriiformes; family Chionidae; genus Chionis; species Chionis minor. The sequence continues at coordinate 13,464 of VZSF01010837.1, read as the reverse complement.
TAATGGTTGATAAGAATAATACATATTCTGGAGTTATCCGTAAATATTACTGGCTTTCTTCAGATACACTGTGGAGATTTATTAGGACCCCTCTCTACAATTTTTTTGTCATATGTTTCATATAACTATATATAAAACTATTTATTTATCTATTTGTCCATCTATGAATATAAGTCTCCATATATATAAAATTTCCCTTAAATAACCTTCTTCAAATGGTTACTTCCATGTATTGTTCATGTTATATATTTATTTTCCTTCGAGCTCTGTGATATTCCTTAGGCCAACTAGAATGAGAAAAAGTCTTATAGCATCATTTTATGACAGCTGTTCTTCACCCCACTAACTTTCACATTAAGGTTACTAACTAGTTTTTAATCCCTCAATTTAGGTAAAAAAATGCAAGAGTATAGACTTCATTTTTCTTACTTCATCTTCCACACATCCATTTTCTTGGAGTACTGTACTGAAAAGCAAAAGATTATTCTTTGCTCAGAACATGAAATTTTGACTCCTGGCAGCTTTGTAGTTCAAAGAGAGGGATAAAGTTTTGTGTTTCAGAGCACTATAAAATTTTGAATTTATAAAAGATGGGAAAGAAACATACTTTGTTTTGTACCTCCTTCATTTACTAAGCAACACCTATTGCTAGGGAGCTAGTATATACCCTCATTGATGGACAGGTGCTTTGAGCTTGCATGGTGGTTGTTACTTCCCAAGGCAATTTTTGTTTCAGCATTCCATTTAAGACACTGTTGAACTTAATCAGGGACAGTTTGATTTTTTATTTTTTTTTCAAATGAAAGACAACAATGTTTAGTACATCTTGTATACTATTCACTATATAAAAATTATTTCCAAATAGACTATACAGAATCCTACAGTCCTTCTTAAAAATAAAGTTGGTTTCATAAGCACTGTATTACCACTTTGCTTTCCTAAGATAGAGATGCTGATTCAAGGAGTAAATTGCACACCACAGGTGGCAGTTCATCAGTTTCCTATTTCTGTCCCTTCAGGATTTTTGGGTGAATGCCATCCAATCCTGGAAATTTGTTACTCTTCCTTGTACCCATTTCTTCCAAATACTGACACTTCTATTAGGGACAGTCCTTCAGATCATCCTATGAGGAATGTGTATGAACCTTGTTTAGGAAACTCTCTAACCCCTGTACAGCAAATAGCAGATAAAATAAATTTCATTTTGTTGTTTTCCTTATCCTCCTTGAATTCTTCTTTTATGGTTATCATCTATCAGCCATGTGAATTCTCTAGCAGGTTTCTTTCTTCTGATGTATTTGAAAATTTTCATTATTAGTTTTCATGCCTCTGGCAAGTTTCTCCTTAAAATATTTTTTCTTCTTTTTTTTTTCTGTTCTAGTCTATCTCATTGCAGTTTTATATTTAACTTGACATTTTATCCTCTTCTGTGCTTTTGTTTTACAAAGCCTCCCTTTTTGGAAGGATGACTTTTTTTTTCTAATACTTATTTTCTTTGCCATTTAACCCTGATAGTTATTTTTTTACGTGTATGTTCCTCATACATTTTGTTTCTTTCCTTATGATTGGTGATACATTTTTTAATTTAAGCATTTAATAAGAGAAATTTAACCAATCTTTGTTTGAAAGTTTTTTGTACTGTCAGCAGCCCTTTTTATTTTGCTCTAACTTTCTTCATCCTGTATACATGGATTCCCCTTTGAAAGAAGGTGTATCTTCCACAAGGATGGCAGATTTCACTGCCGTATGGCTCCCATTATTGAAATATGAAATTGCAGAATCCATAATTGCCACCTCAGTCTTCTGTCCTGAACCAGGATGCTATTGATGTAAAAGTCAGCTGGTACCTTGTGACTGCACTAACTACTCCAATACATAGTTATCAAAGGTGTTTTAAGTGTGTCTTACATATTACGTTCCGCATGTTCACTTTAATTATGGAGGGTTAACTGAAGATTTACACTATTTTTGGTTTCGTTTCTAATTTTTGTAATGTAATTTTTATATTTGCAGAATAGAGTCCTCTTTTTATAATTTGGTCCATGTATAACTCTGCCATTACATTCTTTCTAATTCAACCAGGAATTTTAATACATGAAGACTGTGTGACGTAACGTGCCAGAGATGGCTTACTTGACTGTGGTTTTTTTAATATGAACCTCCCTCTTTTTCACAACTATGACATATTATCTCATTCCTAAATAATTGAAGTTTAATAAGATGATGATTATTTTCTTTCTATCAAGTTTGCAACTAGTATATTAAATGTATATTTATCTAAGTATATATTTATTATAAATATGTATTATTCAAAGCTCATTTTTTTCATCTTCCAGAATTTTGTAAAAGCATAATATCATAGAAACATTATATAAAAAGTAAATTCATGTAAAATTATCAGTACACATAGTCTAAATCTAGCTGCTTATTTTTATTTCCCCACTTAACTGTGTTTTATATGTTTAGCTTTTACTTCCCCTCTTGGCTAAATTTTGTTTACTGCTGTTATATCCTTTTTTTCTAGGAATCTTCTTAAGTTTTGAATTATCTCAAACTTTTTTCTGGTTTTTTTCTTTTTTTTTTTTTGGTTCTTTTACTGATATTCAGTTCTAAAACTTCTTTAAAAAAACTTAAGTGCCAGACAACTTGACATATTTTTTTCTTCAGATTCCATATTTCTTGAAAAGCNTGAAAAACTTTTTTTTTTTTTTTTTTTTTTTAGCCGAAACCATTTCTCTTTATGTAAGTGGATTCTGTCTTTCTGCCTGCCTGTCTGTACACCCCTGTGCTCAGAACTGAATCCTCCAGCCAAAAGTCTACGTTTGCCATCAGGACCCTCTCTCCCACTGCTATGTACCTTGTTGGTGTCCTCATGAGCTGCCAACCACTGGCTCCTCTACAGCACTCTTTAAAAGGCTGCTTCACTATCTTATTGCTGCTTTGCATTCAATGGGCTCTAGAATGAGAATTCACCCATGTGTATGTTTTGTAACTTATATAGCAGATCTCCATCCTGTCTTTTCTTAAGCTTGAACCTCTCAAATACAGATCTGATAAAGACAGCAGGAACACAGCTATAACTTGTTCTTTGGCACTTTTATTTCACACTTCTCCCTCTTCATATGAATGCCAGCTGGGGCCTTGCGTACCTTCCCACAATTCCTGCTCGCATTTTAAGCACTGTGAAATGTATCTGCATGTGCGTATTTGGATTGGTTGTGAGAGTAGAGAGTAAACAGTACTTCAAGTGAAATCACCTACAGATTCCTGCTGTTCCTGGGGTTTTTCAGCTGCAAGTGCCATTTTTCATGCCCTAGCAACAGATTGTAAATAACTGTAAGACAATAAATTATTTCACTGGGGAGGTAAGATGGCTGTAGACCAGCTGTCAGAGGTAAAAGATTTTGGAACAGGCTGCGTAAGAACCAGACCAGAGGACCTTGAACTTTGGTAAGAGGAGGTGCAAACCGGCAGACCAACTGTCCCATTTTGTGGATATTCAGCTGATGTACCCTGTTTACTGAGCCCAGATTTGTGGTATATTGTATTTTAAATATATCTGTATAAAGTTCTAGTTTTGAACATTGTGTCTTCTGCTACTTCCAGTCCAAGCTGGAAACACATTCCTTTGTGTTTAATTGCTAAAAAATTTAAATTATTCCTGACAGATACATATACAAGTTTTCATGCAACATCTTTAGGTCTTTAAGTATTTGTAAGACAAAAGTTATTTGAAAGATGCGCAATCTCATTCTTGTTTGGTTTTGTTACATTTTAATTATACAAATAGAGTGTAAAGGGGCCATATGTCAGAAGGCTTTCTGAATTCTCAATTTCTGGACTCACCATTACCAGGGTGTTGGAAGTTTTGCATGTCCTAATGAAGCTATGTAGGGTACCCAGTTAATGCACCAATGAGAGAAGCCAGACCAGTTCAACGAAGTGTTAGATACTTCTGCTTATTTAGAGAATTTATTATTTCTCAGGCTTAGCTTGTATTGGAAGGAACACCATGTAGGTTCTGGTTGTTAGAATCAGGACCAGAATGAATTTGTTCCCCACTATTTTAGTTTTTATGAAGTGTTTACATTTATGCAAACCACATATATATTCCATACCACTATTTGCTGAGGTGTATTTTGTATGTACATCGCACATGTTTATGTGACTGCAAAGCCTCAGATATGTACCTAACTCATAAACAGAGCGCAACACATGGAAATAATTGAAATAGTTCTGGAAAACAAATAGGTCTCAAAGACATTTAGGACTTTATAAAACTTAAATTGTTTCTGATGCAATTGAACATGTAAAATGGTCATGGATGCTTTTTGCAACAGCAAATCCAGCTTATGCATTAGCTGTCCAGTCTGAGGGTTTTTCTGTTCCTACTGTCCTTTACCCCTCCTGTGTCTCTTGCCCAGTTGTATCTGTTCTTGAGTTCCCTGCTCTGATCCCCCTTACTAACCCCACAAACAGTTGTTCAGATACAGCTGAGAGAATTACAGAGAGGAACGAATGAGGGGCCAGGGCTAGTGTAGTTGGAAGGCAAAAATTGCACAGGTTAAAAACGTGGTTATGGAATGAAATGCAGACAAAATTCAATTCCTAATCAAAATAGCACACTTGATAAATCATGCCGCTCATTTGCCCCCTCTTTCTGATGTGTGCACCTGGTGCAAGTGTGTTATGTCTTACAGCTATCCTGGTGTGCAATGTCAGGTAGCAAAAGTGACATTCTTATTTCTTTCCAGGAAGTAGGACGTATGACACCTATATGCTGAGCAACATAATTGCACCTTCACCAGTTATCTCAGGCATATCCAAAGGAATTAAGCTGTACTTCAGAAATGAGACTCTTGGAGAAATTATGCAGCAAACAAATTCTCTCTGAATGTGTTAATCCACATTCCTTTTCTGTATAGTTTCATGGGTATTTAAAAGCTTTTTTCTCTTTTGCCCTGAAATCTAGTTAAATACCAAATGATATATACATGCATCTTATTAACATGCCATATCATTTAATAAAGAAGGTGACTTAGGTGTATGACCTAACTTTCAGAATCCATAATGTGTTTTTCCAAAACTAGTTCACAGTTTGTGTTTGTACATGTCCAGATACATTACTGTGTAAATCTAATCAGCTGCTGATATTTCTCTTTTAAAAGTACTAACCATGCCCAGTGTGCTAAAAGATTGGTTTCAAGTTCCTCAAGCTAAATCCCTGATCTGAGGAAGAGTCGCCCTCTGCTAAGAAGAAAGTCTGCTTTCTGTGAGAAGCTATTAGTGTTTGCATCTAAATTACATTTTTAAATACAATAATTCAAAAAAAATCTTCACTGGAGAATTAAGGGGAACTCAAGAGTCTGCTGATGCAAGAAAAAGCCTCATGGAGATAATAAGAAATTTGAGAATACAGTCATAGCAGAGATGGAAGATTCTAAGCAGAAAACTCCTAGTGTAAAATCCTAATTTTCTGGGAACAGAATGCAGGCTTTCACTCTGAAAATCCAAATTATAGACTAGTTTTTCAGATAGTTTTAAAATGTTTAAAACTGATGATATAAACAGAAATGGCAGGAATATGAAAATTTCAAGGTACTAACAGAAATAGCAGAAGATGTCTACAGGCAAGGTTATTGTACCATGTGTAGTAATTATCAGTTAATTCAGCAGTTCCCTGGGAGTTCTTATATGTAATTACAACTTTTGACTTTACCTTTTTTAGAACTGGATAGGCAATCTTGAGCTCTGAAAGCTTCAGCTTATACTGTCTGAAGCAGATACCATCTTTATTATGAGCACAACCCATATAGGTGGCTTACACATACAGTAGCACTATGAGTCATAGAATCGTAGACTCACAGAATGGTTTGGGTTGGAAGAGACCTTCAAAGTTCATTTAGTCCAACCCCTCTGCCATGGGCAGGGACATATTTCTCTAGATCAGGTTGCTCAAAGCCCCATCCAAACTGACCTTGAACACTTCCAGTGATGGGGCAGCCACAACTTCTCTGGGAAACCTGTTCCAGCGCCTCACCCCAAAAAAAGGAATTTTATCCATATATCCAATCTAAATCTACACTCTTTCAGTTTAAAATCATTATCCCCTGTCATATCCCTACAGGCCCTGGTAAAAAGTTTTTCTCCATCTCTCTTATAAGCTGTTCTGCAGTCCCACTCCAACAGGTGCATGTCTTTCTTGTGCTGGGGACTTCGGAGCTGGACACAGTACTCCAAGCTCGGTCTCACAACAGTGGAGTAGAGAGACAGAATCACCTCCCTTGACCTGCTGGCCACGCTTCTTGTGATGCAACCCAGGATACAATTGGCTTTCTGGTCTGGAAGTGCACATGACCAGGTCACATTGAATTTTTCATCCACCAATATCCCTGGATCCTCCTCTGCAGGACTAGTCTCAATCCATTCATCCTCCAGTCTGTACTGATACTAGGGGTTGCCCCAGCCCATGAGTAGGACCTCACACTTGGCCACTTTGAGCTTCATGAGATTCACATGGGCACACTCTTGCAGGCTGTCAAGGTCCCTCTGGATGGCATCACTTCCCTCTAGCAAATCACCACTCAGCTTGGTGTCACACACATGCTAAGGGTGCAGTGAATCCCACTGTCTGTCACTAATGAAGATACTGAAAAGTACCACTCCCCTGAGGGAGACCATTTGTCACTGATCTCCATTTGGACACCGAGCCACTGACTGCAACTCTTTGGATGCAGCAAGCCAGAAGGTTCCTTGTTCATCAAATAGTCCATCTATCAAACCCTTATGTCTCCAATTTAGCAGTTAGGGTATTGTGTGGGATATTGTCAAAGGCTTTGCAGAAGTCAAGATAGATGACATCAGTTTCTCTTCCCTTATTCACCAACACCATCACTCCATCATAGAAGGCCATCATATTGCTCAGGGAATTTTGGACATTATGAAGTCCGTAAAGGTTTTACTTTTAATTTCAGATAATATAATGATGGAAAGTAGAAATAATCCCACTTTGGGGGGAAAACAAAATGAAGAAAAGCAGGGCAGGGCTAGGCCTGGATGAGAGTTGCATGGGAAGAATGTTCTTTCAGAGCCCTCACATGAATACTGGTGAGCCTTCAGCATACCACATGGGCATCAGCTAATATGTTCATCATGTTTCCAGTTCATCCATCTGATGAACTTCACTTAATTGCATTACATGTTAAACAGCAGGCGTTCCCAACTCAGAGTAATGTTCTTCTTTAATGATGCAATTCTGCCTTGTTCATGCTATTCTTAGGCAGAGTCATCAGGTGTTTGATGCCTGGGAAGCTCTGATAATTGGAGTAGCTACAGGGCTTGCTTTGAATTCTTGTAGTATGTGCGTATGCCAGGGCTACTGGCAGTATCAGCTTTTCATCATTGTAACTCAGACCTACCAGGAGGTGAGGTTTTTTCTATTCTGGATATCTTATGAACTCAAAAGAATTACCAGTGGAGCTAACAAGTCAGGAGCAGCTCTCCAATTAAATCCCATAGAGGGGTGGGAAAGTGATACATGTATAAGACCTAGCTGAATCGTGTAAATATCTCAGCAGCTGCCATTGTTGTTACTAATCTTTGTGAAATATTTCCTTGTAACTCCATCTTTTTGAAGGTTGGAACTTCATTCGGTCAACAAGTAAATCTGTAGGCACATTTCTTCCCCACTACCCAGTTCTGTAGTGAGGTAAGAAGCTGGAGAAACAAGTTATTAAGCATGTGAAAAATATAAGGCAGAGAAGCCTCCTTCAATGTTTAATTTTGGTATTAAACGGCACCAAAGAACATGTTGTTTTCACCTAGTGCATTCTCTTAAAGATAACTGTCCCTGTTGAGGCATGACATCTCTCTTTGAGGACCAAGTAAGAGAAGGATTTTGCAATTGGCTCGTACACAATTCTGAAGCCAGAAAAAGCAATAAGTAGCTCTACTTTGTGTTCAACACATACTGAATGCGGTACAATTAATTGAACTGTGATGTTCACAGAACCACAAAATCACAGACCAGCCCAGGTTGGAGGGGACCTGGAGAGATCATCTGGTCTGACTTTTCATGGATAAGGGATCCTAGATGAGATTATGTTATTTGCTTGTGGTAGAAAGTGACAAAGAATTCCTGTAGAATGGAAAGAAAAGTATTCCTTGTAGTGGTACCTCTGATTCAAAATCAGTTTTCTTTTGAACAGAAATCTGATCCTTGGAGTAGCATAAATCAAAATATGGAGAGATTGCCCAGCATGGAGATCTGTGTGGTAGCTATCTGCTCCTGTCATTAAAGAGGAAGCTGGGCATTAATGTCTATTTTGCACAATATTATGGAATATCTTGAAAACTACCACAAGGACCTAGCTCAATTGCCTGAACTATGTTCTTGGAAATGTTTCTTCTTTGCCATGTATTTGATAATCCCTACATTGTGCATCTTACAGCTAAAGTCTCATATCTGTCACACAAAGCACATGAAAATAAGGTATTTGTTTCTGTTCCTGCGGCACTTGTGTGGTACACCAGAAAAAACAGCAAGAGCAGTGAATGTATGGGAGGTAAACCTCATTTTAGGACTATGGCCTAAGAAGTACAAATGGCCCTTATTGTGTGCCCCCAAACTCGTCGCATTAAGAGATAACCAACTCCTGCTGAAAGAAATAAAATAGTTTGTCTCCAAAGAAAGCAAAGTTAGAAGCAACTTCTTTAAGTCTGTTACAAAATACCTACTAATTGCAAATTCAGCAGGTTAGTTTTACTTACTTAGGGTAAAAGTCTTGTGTGCATTAAAGGCACACCATCTGTGCTGCATAAATCACTGCCTTGACTATGTCCTTGATTATTCAGACCTTGGTCTATTTGCCTATCTAGACCTTGTGTGGGGAGAACAGCCTTTGCTGTGCTGATGACAAGAATGTTAAGTTTCAGGTAAAAAGAGTTTTCCCACAACATGGCTTTTGTTTATCATTATAAAAATAGACTAATTGCTTCATTTGATACACTTTTTAATATGTATCAAATTCTTATGTAAGAGATGGACTGAATACGGGATCAGAAAGAGATCACAGCCTGTTTTTCAGCTCTCCTACCTTTGAAAGTCATTTATAGCCTTATGTCTAGTGAGAGAGAAGAAAATCCACACCCTTGTAGCTTGAATAGAATAGGGGCTAAACATGATTCCTCTGCAGCCTTTGAAAGTATAGTCTGTATGCACATTCATTTCCCACCATGCTAACAGATTTGTGGGTTTTTTGAAGGCTTTGTGTAATTTCAGTGATTGTAGCCCTCTGTGCAGACTGCTTTGCAATAGAAAGCTCTGTGGAGCATAAGGCATCTGCTGACCAAATGGTGCCATTTTCTTACTTTTAATTCTGTGAAACCAGCTTTCCAAGAAGACAAATTCAAAATACAGAGGTTACTAATGCTTTTCTCCTGCCTCCTTCTCCTACATTGTACAATATCAAATGCAGTGAATTGTAAGTAGTCATTGTGAATGAGAAATGGTTCCCACATCTTCCATCCACCTCCCTACCAGTTATCCTACATCCAAGCCTCTCCCACCAATGCATCCTGTAATCCGGCACCTTTTGTTCTTGCCATATAGCTTTTCCAATGTTCTTGACAAGACTGCACCATCCATGTGTTATCTACTCCCCTCAATCAGAGCAGGGTTGCATCTGAAAACCCTGAAAACAGCCAGTGGTGAGAGTCATCTCTACTGGGCCACTCTCCCTGGCACAAGATGTAGAAGTGGTAATCGTCGTGGCAGCTTCAGCCCCATTGACAGCTGCAGAAGAGGACTGGGAGGGCTTTAGCTCGTACTGACCCTACATTCACCACCAAAAATACAGCAGGTGACATATTAACCAGTCATGAAGCACCAAGGAAGTCCCAGAAAAGCCACCCTTGCAACTTTCTTCTGCTCTGTGGTTGCCTAATTTGTGCATTTTAAGTGTTTTGAAAAGGATAGATAGGATGGAAAACATATTTATTTATTTATTCACTTTATCTATCTATCTATCTATCTATCTATCTATCTATCTATCTATCTATCTATCTATCTATCTATCTATTTATTTATTTTAAGCTAAAAGAAGGTGTTTCTACCTTTCTGGAGCTTATTCTCTGGAAATGAAAAATTTCCTCACAATTTATAATCCATCCAGGCGAAGGAACTATGATAACAAATCACAATCCAAGATCTTTTCTAAAAGCTTCTGTGAGTAAGCAGTTCTCAAACCATTATAGACACTAAACCCACACTAATATAAATAACTCATGGCTGAATATTCATCTGCCAGCTCACAGTTCTGTGTGCCTGGTGTAATATTTAATGAAATTCACAAAAGAATGCCACAAAGGTGTGAAAAACAATCAAAAAGCCAGAGTGCAGAACAGGAATGATAATATTCTATGCTGGAACATTCATAATTTCAAGAGAATATTTTATATTCCGGAGGCTGAATGAATTTTTATCATGTGCACACTCTTAAAAGGTCAGTGCACGTATAGAAAAATTGCTATATTTTTTAAATTGGAAAAAAAATCTCTGCTCTTTTTCAAGATGATTAAAAGGCAGGAAGATAGAAAAGCAGGTATTCTTTGAAGTTACACTTCAGGTTTATGAATATCTTTTTTCACAGAAATATGGCATAAAAGGGAGTGAGCACCTAATTCCACTACTTTCCAAACAAATCTTATAATGATTTCTCTGATGAAACATGACCTCTGAATAAATGAAAGTACATCACTTAATGATTTCTGCTGTTTAAAAGAAAAAACAAATCAAAACAAAACAAAACAAAACCCTTCCCTCCGAAACCATTCCCCAATGTAGGTTGATTTCTTGTTAAATGCTGTCAACTTTATCATCCCCACTGTCTTTATTTGCTACCTCTCTGAGACAAAAGTGCTCATAATTAGTTACCATATTTTCAGCTATATCAGTATTTTGGAGTATTTAATTTGAGACAAAGTTTATCTTGAAATGGTCTTTCTGATTACCTTGAAACATCATGGTGGAATTAATCCTAATGATTGATTAATTAATCCTCATCATAATGAACCCATTTTAAAAGAACCCGATGCATTGCAACCTAAAAATATCTATTTTTCTCCAACAATTACAAGGATAAAAGAAAAAAAAAATAACATACCCAAACAAACAAAACCCGACACCTTCCTCCTCCCTCCCCCCCAAAAACAATAAACCAAAGCCTGAACAATCACAAGTTCTTGTGCCATAAATATTAATATGGACTGGACCCTGGACTCAGTCTGACAGGACTATGAAAGGACATCACCTTAAAGATGAATTAGATGAAGCCTTAAAGGCTTTACATTCCTTGATAGACTTGCTAACCTCCAATTTTTCACTTTTACCATCTTCCAAAAATTTCCACCTTATAGCAGGAATGACTGAGCCGAATGTGTTAGCCCACATTACCATAAACTGAGGCTGCCTGAAAAAAGTGTTGACTAGTACAAACGTGCACTTACACACTGCTTTTGGAGGGCAAGCATGGCATCATGCAGTGTTGGTTTAACTTGCCTACCCACCTGGAGTTACTCTGTGCGCCGCAGGATTAAGACACTGCGTTGTGTCGTGGGGAGCTTTGTCTGGGCACACGCCTTCTGTACTCCTGTAAACAACAGGGTAAGGGATGCTAAAATTGTCATCTCTCTTGTGGCTGGTGTGAAACTAAACAAATTTTGAACACAAACCCTGCTATCAAATATTCATTATTTTTAATGACTGCAAAATAATAATGTAGTAACACATTTAAGCAGAAGAAAACGTAGTTAATTAAATATTAATGATCGTTATGCCTGAGTTAAGGCTACAGGTAGAAGCTGAAGGCACTGGGCAAGTGTGATTCTTCAGAGTGAGAAGCAATCATCATGGGCTATATGTGTGATTTTGTGATTTTATTGGATATGCTGAATTTCAAACTGACTAGAGATATTCTGAGTCAAATGCGCCCACATTAAATGTAATCCTAGACTACACCTCTTCAAATGCAGCTTTTCAAAGATATGCAAAACCGCTCTCAAAGGCAGGAAATTCTGCAGTTGAATTAACTGACATGGCAAGCAAAGAGATGTTTTGTCTCAATGGAGTTTTCTGAGTGTTTTAATTGGGGAAATCTACCAAAACAAGTTATTCACAATGGTTCTTTGGCCCACAGATGTTCTGAAATGGGATCTGTGACTCACCAAATTCATGGATCTAGGCTTCTCCTTGTGCAATTAAATCTGCTCTTTCTAGATATGGATAAGAATCTTGGGGAATCTAGGAACTGGGCAACTAAGGCTCCCATGATCCAGCTATGTTCAGCTATGCTCAGTCCTGCTGCGTAGCACTTCTCACATCAGCAAATTGTGAGCACATATGTGCAAAAGCTTGGCCATGTATTTCCTTGTTCAACATTAGATGAGAGTCATATCTCAAAGGAACAAAGTTATTTCATGAAATGGGATTACAGTGAGAGATTTGGTTGTTGTTTGGTAAATTTGTTTAGAAATGTGTTTGTCACTGTGAAATGTTGATTAACTCATAACGACTAGTAGCTTTACTTGACATTCCTAGCTCTGCCATTTTTCTTTTTATAATGCTAGTCAGATAACTTATTTCCTCAAGAAATTAAAATTTAAAAAAATCACTCATTACTAGTGGAGAAAGTAAATATTACCCAAAGGCAAGACTTGTCTATCATGGCTTCATTTACGATAAATACTGATGTTAACTGAACATGAATCCTCCTTTAAAAGCAGTAATTTGGTGAACTGAACCGGATTCCAGGGCTGATAGGAAATGCAGACATCCTGCTAGGTTACAGATGTAGAAAAGCTCGCTCTCAGTGCCTCTTATCTGGACAGTGCAGCTTTCAGAGGCCTTTCTGCCTTCTGGACCCGGAGACATAAAGTTGCATAAATAACTCCAGTTTCACTGCTTCAAGGTAAACTAAGGAGATTACTGAACTTTTAAAAAGGGAAACTGACTGACTGCTTTTTTTGGGGAAAAGAAAATTGATTCTTTCCCCCAAATTAAAAGAAAAGAACAAGAGAAACTCTATGCTAGTTATGTTAATTCAAGCACTTCTTAAAATATGACTGTTAACTCCGCTTTTCAGACACCTAGGGGTAGGGCAATTATTTTTCTCTCTTGCCTGCATAAAGAGATCTGTTTTATGCTGCACAAAAATTGTGTAGATCCTAAAAGGCTATTTTGAGATATACACGCCAGGAATTTCACAGCAGGCTAGCACTCTCCTGGCTTGATGTCCAAAACGAATCTAGGAGCACAGTAGTTTGTAGAAGGTGAGGATAATGTCATTGACAGCAAGAGATCAAGAGCAAAGCAAATTAAATGTTTAGTCCAAGTGATCTGGCTTGTCCCTCGTCAGGCAGCAGGGCACAGTTCAAAGCTTTATCCAAATTCATAGAATCATAGGATGG
>VZSF01010835.1:230589-242634 GCA_013398295.1 Chionis minor | reverse complement strand
AACGCACAAAATCCCTCCTTCTCGGCCTCAGGACAACATTTGTGCCACGCTCTTCTCCTGTTTGTCTCTTGGTCTCTTTGTCTAAAAAGAGGCAGGATAATATCAACAAACCACAGGAGACTCGACCATCCTTCAACATCAAAATCTCAGCCCAGCACTCTGCCAGACTTTGGAATCCTTACCTTGGTCCCTGTATCCTTGGGGAACGCACAAAACCCCTCCCTCTCTGCCTCACAACAGGATTTCCGCCATACTTTGCTCCAGTCTCTCTCCATGTTTCTAGTTCTAGAACGCAGATTACTTCCAATTAACAATGGCAGCGTGTTCCACCACTTTCCATTGGACACCCATTGACCAGCACTCTGCCAGAAACTGAAAGCCTTGACTTTGCGTCTCCCTCCCCTTTGGAATGTACAAAATCCCTCCTTCTCTTCCTCAGTTCAGCAACGCACTTCACTCTGGGCCTGTCTTTGGATTTCTGCCTCTAAGTTGCAGTGTAATGCCAATCAATATTTCGGCAACCATTGTCACTCAGCACCCAAAAAACCCTTCCGTGGCTTCTGCCGTATTAGTGAAGCCTTAACTTTCTGTCACAGTTCTTGTCTATAGCAGAGAATCTCTGCCTGTGTGGCTTATGACTGGAATGTACCACGGACTGGGCCTTTCCTTTTACGGGCCTTGTTTGTCTCGAAGATCAAGGAGAAGCACCCACCATCTTTTGCAGTGTCCTTAACCCCTGCCCTCATTCCCGGGCTCAACTGCCAGCCCTCCGCCACTGAAGATTCCCTCAGCCCTTACTCACCAGGGTTTTCCTGCAGCGCGGGCCAGCTCACCCACCATACCTTCCCAGAAGTTGGAACTAATGGCTGTCCCCATTTACACCTCCTGCGTTCTGCCATCGTGACACAGCTCTACATCACATGGTGGGCCAGGGCTGATGGACGGCCCAGGCCTTGGCTGCCTTAGCAAAATGGCTGCCACGCTTCAGCCTTCTTGAACACACTGTGGTTTACACAGCCCATAAGCGAGGCCCGTGGGGAAGACGGTGCACAAGGAGAGCCCGCTGTCACTCCCCTCTGCGGGCCAACAGCCTCTGGAGCCGGGGCTGTGCTCACCTCACGGTCCCTCACTGGCCTCTCCTACCCTACGTTTCCTGGGCCTCCTGCCTGCTGTCAGGCCCGGGGCAGAGCCAGCTGGAATTCAGCATGAGGGTGCAGAGAGATAAATCATAGAATCTTACACTCAAAGAATCCTTGTGCTTGTAAAAAAGCCTGGCAGATGATCAAGTCCAACCATCAACCCAACACTGCCAAACTCACCTGTAACCCGTGTCCCTCAGCACCACGTCTGCCTGCCTGGGAAACACCTCCAGGGATGGCGGCTCCACCACTGCCCTGGGCAGCCTCCTCCAACCCGACAACCCTGTGAAGAAATTCTTCCTACACACCTGCCCTGAACCTCCCCTGCTGCAACAGGGACAAGTTCCTCTTGTCCTGTCACCTGTTCCCTGGGAGCAGAGACCAACTGCCCCTGGCTACCCCCTCCTCTCAGGGAGCTGTAGAGAGTGAGAAGGTCTCCCCTCCGCCTCCTCTTCTCCAGGGGGAACAACCCCAGCTCCCTCAGCCACTCCTCAGGAGACTTGTGCTCCAGACCCCTCACCAGCTCCCATGCCCTTCTCTGGGCACGCTCCAGCACCTCCATGTCTGTCTCGTCATTAAGGGCCCAAAACTGAACACAGGATTTGAGGTGGGGCCTTCCCAGGGCCAAGTACGGGGGAACAATGGCTGCCCTGGTCTGGCTGGCCACACTATTTCTGATAGAAATGTCGTGTCTAAAGACTAAACTGGCAGGTAGGACAGAAGATCTGGGAAAAACGTGTGCCTCTTTAGATCCCTGTGGTGCTTTGCACCTGCCAGCAGGCAGGACCACACAGCCACTGGTGCGATTCTCCCATTACCCCAGAAAAGCAGGCANTGGCTGGCCACACTATTTCTGATAGAAATGTCGTGTCTAAAGACTAAACTGGCAGGTAGGACAGAAGATCTGGGAAAAACGTGTGCCTCTTTAGATCCCTGTGGTGCTTTGCACCTGCCAGCAGGCAGGACCACACAGCCACTGGTGCGATTCTCCCATTACCCCAGAAAAGCAGGCAGAAGAGGGAGAAAAGGATGGGAATGGGAAAAAAAAAACTTTTTCTAACAGAAAAGAAAAAAATAACAATAATTGTTATAATAATAATATTAGTTAAAGACTATACAAGACACAAGTCGCTCTCACCACTCAGCAAACCAGTGAATTGGCACCAATCATTGATTGCACTTAGCCCTCTATGGCTAAGCCCATTTAAATACTATATAATTATTATATATATAATTATCCATTACCCTTTCCATCGTGCTACCTATGCTCCTTAGCAGCTTGTATGGGAAGCTGAAAAAAAGTCCTTGGAAAATATAAACATCACCTGGCAACAACTGAAACAATATGCATTACAGGCATTCCTTTCCTACCAAACCTGAAACACAGCAACCATTGGAAAAAAAAAAAAATTAATTCTACCCCAGCAGGAACCAGGACAGTCATCCAGGAGGAGGATACATGAGGGCATGTCACATTGCACTAAATGTTGACTTTAAACCCAGTTGTAATACTTGTAAGTCTGCTGTCTCTGTGCATGGGCCCACCTGGATGCAGGGAGCAGGATTCAGGTGTGTGGAAACAGGCTCCGCAGCATCACTGCCGGTGTTGTAGGGAGCCTCATCTTGCCTGTCGCCGCTACATCAGGACCGTGCAGGGCTGGTCTTAACGTGGCACTGTGCTGGTCTGCCCTGCTTGAGGTCACAGGCACTATGGAGACCTCCCAAATGGCACTGGGTATTTATCTGTTAGGAACTGAACATTCTGTACAAATTAATTCATGTCCTTCAAGTGAAGCCTGCAGTCTACTTCACGTATCCTAGGTATCTGTCGTGGTTCAACCCCAGCCAGCAGCTAGGACCGTGCAGTCACTCGCTCACCCCTCCCAGTTTGGGTGGGGGGAGAATCGGAAGAGTAAAAGTGAGGAAAAAACTCGTGGGTTAAGATAAAGACGGTTTAATAGGTAGAGCAGACGCCATGTGCGTAAGCAGAGGAAATCAAGGAATCCATTCACTGCTTCCCATGGACAGGCAGGTGCTCAGCCATCTTCAGGAAGGCAGGGCTCCATCACACGTCATGATTACTTGGGAAGACAAATGCCACCACTCTGAGCTATCACTCCAACCAACCCCGCTTCCTTCTTCTTCCCCCTAGTTTATACACTGAGCATGACATCACATGGCATGGAATATCCCTTTAGTCAGTTGCAGCCGGCCATCCTGGCTGTGTCACCTCACAACTTCTTGTGCACTCCCTGATGACTCGCTGGTTGAGGCAGTGTGGGGAGCAGAAAGGTCTTGACTGCTCAGCAACAACCAAAACTGGCAGCGTGCTATTAACACCACCTTCATCCCAAACCCAAAACACAGCGCTATACTACCTGCTAGCAAGAAAAGTTAACTCTATCCCAACTGAAACCATGACAGTATCTTAAGGTACCCCCAGAGGCCGCTTTGGAGACCTCGTGTAGATCCTGTGTCATACAGCGCAGCTCTGTGTAGACATCTTGGGGAGTCTGTGATGTGGTTCTACATAAATGTTTAATCTTTTTTTAAATAGAAGAGTTGCTCAATGGCAGCACAGTCCTCCTCTAAGAAGACAGGTGTTTAATGTCCAGGTCGACATCTGTCCTTAGCTACGAGGATCTTCAAATTAGCCAGAACTTCCCTTTCTTGTGTCAATCCATTGCTTCACCCTCAAGAAATTAGTCGTTTTGTTCTCTGTATACTTACAAATTGAAGGTAAGTTACCCCACAAAAGAAGGTCCAGCTGGGAAACCTGCCCTAAGAGATCAGGTAAATTCCAAATTCACTCTATGTCCTGTCTTTGTCTTCAATAACATTTTGCTATCATTAATTTTATGGTAGAGTATGAATAAAAATAAATTTGTACCTTTGGAGGAAACATCTTTCTACCGCGTTAGAGTAATCCTTGGAGTCCACTGTAGACCATATCATGCATAAGTGGTGGTTGTAGAAAGTATGATGAAACATAGAAAAAGAAACACGAGAGAATGTGGTATCTTTCTCCTCCTTAGTAACTTTGCCAAATATTCTGGACTATACTCTGTAGGAATATACTGGCCCTGCCTTGAATTTCACCATATCATTCAGAGATGTTGCTGTCTAAATAAAGATCATCAAAGAAAAAATTTCTTGCCTGGCCAAGAAGAAAATATGGTTTCACTACCTTTATAAATTAGAATTATAAATAGCACTATAGCTCTAGTTATTGGACTTTTTCTTCTTGCCAAAAATGCAGTAAGAATTTGCAGTCATTATTTTATTTTCTGCTTTCTCGTCTAAGTTTCATTAATGTGGGATTCATTGTTTCATTTCTGTGTGGCTGGTTTGCATCTGAAAGTGATTCTGCATTTTCAGGCTACATTTTTCCAAACACAGCAGGGCCGAATCAGGGTTTATATCTGTGACTATCTCCAAGTTTCTTTATCTGTCTGAGGCAGCAGGTTTCTTATCTGACAGCCTTATAATTATAGAAGTAGCTGCATATTAATGATTCAGTGCTTACATAAACAACCGGCCTTGGAGAAATCTAATGAACTAACTTGCAGGATTTGATTTTGCCTAATTAAATGTAAATAATGTTTAATGTTGTATGTGACAGGATTTCTCTGGAAACTTACGGAGTTTTTTATGTAACCAAAGTGCTATTATTAATGCAGAGTGAGGGCCATACTGAACATCATGAAATTGCATGTCATGTTTTGTTTTCAGTAGTTATCCGTCTACCTCTTCAAGGAGCAAACAGAATACTTAATACCTCATGCAGCCTATGATGCTCAATATCAAGAAATGCTTGCACTGTGCAGAACCACAGGCTAACCTCTGAACAGCTTCTTCTCTTTCTCTCAAAGCTCACAGACTATAAGCCTAAACAAAATTTTTCAATCAATCAAAATCACCTTGGTGTCAACTAAAACACTTTCTTCAATGCTAATCTTTTTTCTTCCTTTCTACGGTGTTATGTATCAGCAGTCTGAAGTGTATTTGGTGATTAGACATAAACCAGGTGGAGGTGGATCATCAGATGCTGGGTCTCAGTTTCGTGGCAGAGGGGCATTTTGTAAGTGAGATCCAGAGTAAAATGCCTCATAGTCTTTCGGCTACAAGTAGTGGTAGGCTGATGTACCTGAGCTGATTAATCCACTTTAAAACTACCATATTCACAATGTGTGTGTATATACAGGTATGCAAATGCACATACCAAATACTTCTATATAAGGATTTAAAACGTTACCAAAAATATGCTGTTTCTTCTGAAACAGAGAAGGTTTTGTAACATTGTACATATTTTTTTTTATAAAATTTTTTACATGTGTTTATGAACCTGCTTGTGATATGAGTGAGAATCCCAGAAGGATGGACCTAGTCACCTTTGGGGAAAGACTATGGCAGTTGTTTTTATTCCACTCTGTACTTCTCCATGTGATGCCTCTGTAATTCAGGTAACTAAACCATGACAGTCCTGCCAGACTGTCGAGGAATATGCACACCTCAATTTCCTTAATTCTCTAAGTACTTATTGGAGGCAGAAAGGGGTTAAGATTTTTTTTGTCTGGGATCAGAGCCCTGGAGAAGGCTAGTCTTCATTCAGCTGCCTGGATGAGCTATCAATAATTGAATAAAGCCATTACCTGAGGAAGACACCTTGAATAAGGTAATGGGAAACAGCATCCAATGGACATTATCTTTTATCAGTGAACTTTTTCCCCCTTCCCTTTCCACTCTGCAGGAATCTTGAAAGGAAACCATGCAAGCAAACCACGGGAAGATACTACGTGGGAGAACAGGCATAGTCACCCAGAAAAGAAAAAGGTAAGATGTGTAGTGTGTTTCTCCTGCTTTCATGGGATGCGAATACATTTGTCCGAGGTTTTTGTCCAACATCTGTATAGATTTTTTTAATCCTGAAACAGAAAATGGTTTTGAATATATTATTCCCCAGTTGTAAAGCTGTCAGTTATTTGCCTTACAAGTGTAAGACATTATATAACTATCTGATGGCAGAGAATTAAACAAATGTGCTGTCATTCCATGGTCAAGTTTTAAGAGCTAAAATCGAGCAAAAAGTCAGTGAGGCTTTGTTGTCATGCAGAATCTACATAAAGACAAATTTTCAAAGCTGTGTCAGGAACGTGCATAAATGTTGCTGTTAAAAGAAAAACCTTTGCTGTTTCAAACCATGCTGCTTCTCATCCAGGCCCAGTGAAGAACAGGTACTCTATATTTTGACCTTGTGTTCTGCCTTATGTCAGTGTGGCCCAAACAGACACTCTCAAATGTTTGGATTTCATTTGCAACATGCTCACAATTGAACTTGTTGAATTTTTATGCTTTTATAGTAGTGATACACATACATGAGATCAAAGCCAGGTTCCCTACATCTTTCTTTGGTTGATTCCAATCCCACTTGGATTTTTTTATACGCCTGTTGTGGTTAGGGAAGGTAGTGCTGGCATTTCTTTATCTTTCAGCTGTTGTCACTGCTGCAACATTTGCTGGTCTCTGTTCCTTCCTTTTCCCCTTGTGTTCCTGAAGTCAAATCCAGGCCATCCTGCAATGAGTAGAAAAAATTTGGACTAAATGATACTAATGACACTGTATTAATGAGTGATATTACTATGTGTTCTTTCACAAAGGAAAATTGGTAAAAAATTATGGTTTATGTTCATCTTTCATCATTGCTTTTCCTCTGCACCTTTTTCTATTGTTGTTTTACTGGATATTTCTATCACTATAGTTTTGTTGTCCCCAGTTTTAAGACTATATTTTGAGTCTGAGTAATTTTCCTATTTATTCTATAGAATCAGATTTTTTTAAATTGTATCGTTTATACATTCATTTCTACATAGACTTTCTGTCGTGGTTTGGCCTCAGCCGGCACAAAGAACCACGCAGCCGCTCACCCAAACCTCGCAGCAGCGAGGGAAAATTGGAATAAAAAGGCAAAAACTCGTGGGTTGAGATAAAAAGCAATTTAACAGAACAAAAAAAGAAAAATTGACAAAACAACAATAGTACTGGCAGAGGAATGTATAAATAGGGGTACCGTACTGACGCGCATCGACCAGACCCAGACCGTCCCGGCCTGCTCCCAAACTGGGAACTCCCCTCCCCCGCTAGCTCCCCCTAAATACTGGGAATGGCGTCACGTGGTGTGGAATACCTGTGCTGGGCCAGATATTAACCCTGTCCCTGCCGGAACCAGGACATTATCCACCCCTTATTCCATACCATGTACGTCATGCCCAGACCTTACATTTTCCAATTAATAACTGCTGCTTTTCACTGTCTTATATCTATGCATACATACAAGTATAATTCCCTTAGTCTACAGGCCATCCCCTTTTTTAAAAAAGAAAGTCCATTGAGTTTGTTTAATTCCTAACTTTAGGCTCCCTCTGTTAGAAGTCTCTCAGGGCAGGTGAGATGGTCTGTGGTGCTGGACTGTCGCATATTTTTGTTTGGAGCTCACGGCTGATGTATCTGATGTAGTCCATGCCCATGGTTCACGGGTTGAAGATGTCACTCTGAAGAAAGTTGCTGCGCGCAGGCTGCAGAGCACAGTTCTGATCCCATCACCGCCACACTTTACTCAGGTTTATTAGGGTTCATCTGACACTAATTTAGGTAATTCTTACTGCAGTACAATTGATAGCAAATATAGTAATGATGACATAACAGTAGCAGCATTATTTAGCAATTAACAACATACAATTTAATTTATTGGCTGTTCTCACCTAAAATCAGATTCCCATGGGGTACACATTGGACCTCCCCATCCTTTTGCATTACCCACCAGGTGCACCCAGGCCCTTGAGCAAAAGCAATCCCACGGATGGGTTTGCCTTTGCCTGAGGCAGGACTAACCCAGACTGTTTTCCCCAGCATATTTTTCATATGTACGACAGGGACTTTATCCCCTTCTATGGTGTGTGGAAGTTTTGATTGGGCAGGAGCAGCTCGATTGGCAGATCCCCTGGTGTTGACTAACCAGGTAGCTTTTGCTAAATGTGTGTCCCAATGCTTTAAGGTCCCACCACCCATGGCTCTCAGTGTAGTTTTTAGCAGTCCATTATATCGCTCTATCTTCCCAGCAGCTGGTGCGTGACAGGGGATATGATAGACCCACTCAATGCCGTGCTCCTTGGCCCAGGTGTCTATAAGGCTATTCCGGAAATGAGTCCCATTGTCTGATTCAATTCTCTCTGGGGTGCCATGCCGCCACAGGACTTGCTTTTCAAGGCCCAGGATAGTGTTCCGGACAGTGGCAACCAGGAACACTTTCAAAATGACATAAAGAGCTGAGATCTATTCTGACCTAGTTTTGGTGATTTGGCTTTATTTATTTTTGTGTTTTCCTCCTCATTCCCACTTGACTGCACTGAGTTTCCATTAACTTTCCATTCTAAGTGCAAGTGCTGATGAGTACATGAGTAAGATTGACCTACAGATCCAATGATGTGGAAAGCTGAATTAGATCTTCAGTAACACCCTGAAACATGTAGATGTATATGCAGTGAGACACATTTACTTTGGCTGTGGGCACAAAGCAGGCAAAGCTACTAAGAACTGCAGTTCTGCCTCTTTTTTTCCCCTGTTCTGCTGAGAATTCATTTCAGTGGTAACAGGCTTTGTTTGCATTCATATTGTGTGTATAAATATCATTGTATAATTATGATCCAAGGACTTGCACATGACACTTGAGACAGGGCAAACACTGTAGGGAGATGAGCTGGTTAGAACCTGACAAAGTAGTGCAATGAGAATTAACAACTAGGTCTAGATACTCTTCTAGTTTTCAAGGTGCTATCTGCTGTATTGCCCTTCAAAAATGTGTGTAAGTATAAAAATATATACTTTCAAAAGCAAAGATATTTAAAAAAACATGATTTTTTACATGCTTTCCAGTATTTTTAGCATGCGCTGTAACGTTTTTGTCTTTCTTACCAGCCTTAATCAGAAATTTAATATTAATCCAACCTTCCATGTTTTAGTTCTAGAGTCATAAAAACATGCTGCAATTTTAAATTCTACAAACATAAATTAACCCCACAGTACAATGGCTATGAATGTCTTCCGTTTGTTGGGAAACCCTAAATACTCTACAGGGGACCTCTGATATGGAATAGCTATTCCATGTGAATCCATATCCAGGCATACAGCAGAATACTGCTCAGACACTGCAAGTCATTTTAGATCAGCTTAGACCTTCCTCAAAACCCTTAAAAAGAAATGAAATTGAACATGCATGCAAGGCACCTTGCTTTGCCCTACAGCAACCATAGTCACTGGTCTGCTTCTTGCCATTTTTTCCCCATTTAACCAGATTACCACATCTCTGGTGAACATATATGTAAACATGCTGTTAATAAGACCCCTGGAATAGGTAGCTGGTTTGATGAGACATTTCTCCCAATACCCCAGACAAGGAGTTCTTCATCAGCCGCATCCCCCTGTAACAGTTTATGGCTGCAGTTTGGATTGGGATCAGGATTTGATGTTGGCCTCTAATAAGTACCAGTGATAAGTTCAGTTTAAATTAACAAAATGAGACTGAAAAGATAAATTTGAAGAAAGTTATTTGGAAAAGCAGTTATTTATTTATGGTGTGCAGTGCTTTCAGATTCTTTATTTCTCTTCTCCTTTGGGTAAAACTTCGTAGCCCGTACAATGTAATGAACTGGATCCCAAAGTCAAAGCAATCTGGATAAATCTAGTAACGTTACTTACTCCAGTAAAGTTACCCCAGATTTACACCCATGCTGATGAGATCAGAGGCAGGCCAATTAAGCTTAAGCTAATTGATAAAAATAACTTTGCTTCAGCTTTTTACTGATTGATTGAGTGGTTAACATGTTTTCATTGTGTTGGTGTCGCCTAGTTTCACTTTGCAATGCATATCTATTCAGAGCGGAAATGGTTAAATATGAAGAAGCCAGGTTATTACACATTTCAATTCCAGAGTCAAATATAAAAATTTCTATTATAGGGACAATTAATTACATCTCAAAATGGCAAATGTGCATCCTTGTCAGGTAGAGTGTACTCTGATGGCCTTTCCTCAAACACTGAATGTGGAGATTTGATCTCTTCTAATGGTGCTGAGAAAAGGGTAATTACGCTATGGTCAAAGCTAATTTGCTTTCTGCCAGATGAACTGTTGTATTTTATTGTACGCTGACATTTTAAAGTAATTACGGCACTGTTGACCTTAGACAATTCCAGTTGTATCGCTGTCTACAGCTGCAGCGTTCTACCTTTGGCTGGCAGACAGCGGCTGTAACGAGGTAATGACACGGACAAAGAGCACCATATGGGGCTCCTTTGAGATACACAAAGCCCAGTGAAAGGAAACAAGAAAATTTTAACATCATCATTACAGTCACACATTTTTACAGCCATAAAAGATACCATCCCCCACACACACACACACAAAATGCCCTAAATAGTTTACTTGCTTATATACTGTATATCTGTGTGTTTTCCTTCTGTAAATGGCAGTGTGCATTAAGAAGAAAGAGGTCAGGTAGAACTGAATGTGACGGACTGGTCTTCCTCTGACACGAGTTCAAAGGCTAAAGACTATTGATTGAGATAAAAGCCTAGGTTCTTATCTAATGTTAAAGACACTCCTTGTTGTCTGAAAGCTGTGCACATAATTAGGCTGAAAGAAGAGCACTTCATCCAGAAAATCACTATAAACTGAGCTTCATTAAACGTAGATATTAGTTAATTTAAAGGAAGACGTTATTTTTCATTGATATATTTTAATGGTGTATGTCTGGTTGTCTTTTCTATGCTAAGAAATACAAACGTGTGCAGAGTGCTTCCTGGTTAATGTATCCCTGCTAGGAGAGAAAAACAGATTACTATCACTCACAGAGAGTAATGCTTTATTCTCTCAGAGGAAAAAAATGCAGAGTATCGAACACAAAAATTTATTGTAGTGAAGAGCTGGTAGAAAACTGAACTTTACTGTTACATTAAACATTTTCCCGCTGTTCTGTGGCATCGGCAACAAAACTGTTCACTTGTTCAAAGCAGGCAACAGGATTTTACCTGTGTCATGCTCTACAACTTATATGATAAATGTAAAGAGATAGTGGAAATGATTCTATGATTGTAAATCAGTTAATCTCCATTGCAGTTAGTTTTCCACAACAAGGCTTTGTTAGAAACAGTAAGAAAAGGGAGATTACAGTTGGCATGTGTCAGAAAAATTACATCTTGAAGAAACAGGTTAGGCCAGCATTCAGTGTTGCTCTTGGCTCCAAACTGATAATATCGTTTCTTAGAAATCTTGTTTTCAATTTTGCACAGCTCATCCAGTTGTGGCTGAATATTAGATGGAGAAATAATCCATGCATCCTAAAAGCTTGTGTTTTGAGAATACCAGCTCTTTATGAGAGGTTCTGAAATGGGAATGGCATTTCAAAAGTTAAACTATGATCCAATATAGAATGGACTGTTCTGTAACTCTGGGTACTTGCTGAAAAGTTAGTTTTCTGGCCCAGCATTTAGATGTGAGACCAGTCAGGTTTCTAATAATTGCTTAGCCTTATGTTTCAGTTCTAAATCCTGCTTATATTTTGGAGAGGGGTGGGGTAGCAGGTGTACTTTGAAAGCACTTTTTTGGGTTTTTTTTTCCTCTTTTAATACTTGTGTTATCCCCCACAAAAATAGAAACCCTGGTGGTGAATGAAACAAGGTCCATCACTCTGCACATAGAAGTCCTGCATTATCAACCACCAAGAAAAACACCATCTCTGTCTGAAACAGAGTGACAGAGGGCATAAACCATGTCAGCTGCTTTGTGGCACTGTTTTCTATAGTGATTCTTTGCAAAAGAGCACAAAGAGAAACTGAAAAGATGGGGGGGGGGGGG
>VZSF01010835.1:166562-230565 GCA_013398295.1 Chionis minor | reverse complement strand
GTTACTTTCTTTTTTTTTTTTTTTTTTTTGGGGGGGGGGGGGGGGGGGGGGGGGGGTGCGGGGAGGAACAGAACAAAAAAAAAGAAGTCCATCAGTAGCATCGTAGCATAATACTGTAAAGTTGTAAGAGTGAGATAGAGAGGGGAATATATTTTAATAGAAGACAAACATTTGTCCTTAACACATTGCCAAGGTGATACAAAGAGAAATAAATCATATTCCAACTGTTCATTTTCACACAGCTGGCCTGGAAGTAGAGATTCAAGGGGGTGTGATGGTACAGCAAATCTTTTTCTTTACCCAGAATACAGAGCAAAAGCAAACCACGTGGCAGGTCTCACTCCATCTAGTCTTACAGTAGAGTGGTTAGTCTCAGGCACCTACACATCAAGACCAGGGACAAAAATTATCTATATGGCAAAAGAGGAATTTGTCCCAAGACGTATAAACATATGGGTGTTTCCCCAAGGAATAAGGCTGGATAGCATCAAGGGAAGAGTGCTGGTCTTTTCAAATTTGGTTGTAATCTGTCCTGTGGCTCTGTTACAAAACAGATGGAATTTGAGGCTCAAGCATCTCTGTTGTAATCTGAGGTTAGACATCGTAACTGCTTTTTTATCCCAAACTGCATGCTTGCACTATGTGCTGCACATCCTGTGTTTGCTGTGTACACTGCAATAGCTACAGCCCAAAATGGGACTCTGCTTCATGAACAGACAGCAGCTTTAGTAGGTTGAGCCATAACGGGTTTATCTTCCTAGGCAAGCTTCTCTTGGCTAGAAATTGCTCTTTACATGTTGGATAGTTCACCTGTAAAGAATTACAAATTGCACCCTATTATTCTTATTTTATGCAGATTCCATATGTGACATGCATGGATTGCTATTCATGCAGCTTTATTGGGAAATGGCTTGGAATAGGGCATGAGTCATTTGTGATCTTATAAATTAGAGATAGGAATACATTTTTTCTGAATTATTAGCCCAGTCTTATTTTGTCGGTTGAAATTGTTGATGATGCCACCTACATTCTTAGGTTGAAGTCCTGACTCAGGACATGATCTGCTATTTATCTTTGTGGAGCCATATTTTCCTTCTCCAGATTGGCTTCTATTCAGTGTGAGCTCTTATATAAGCTAACAGAGGCAGAGGGTTACATTTCCTGATGGAAAATTAGATTTACAGAATAGACAACCTAAAAACGGAGAGAGAAAATTAAAAAAATAAAAATAAAAATAAAAATAAAAATAAAAATTGGAAAACAGAGACAAATACCCTGTAAAAGAAGACAAGATCTTGAAACGGGAAACTGACAATTGGTGTGAAATCAAGATGAGAGAAAGGGGAATTTTGAGAAATTCATAGACTAGGGGCATTGTAGGTGGAAAAAGTGCTCACTGGAAATAATAGAGAAGACAGTAAAAAGCAAACATTTCTGTGAAATAAATAAAGCAAGCAGGTAATATGGAGATTTCAGGCTGAAATAACACAGGTCTTTTAATATAATGTCACCACATATTGTTTCATTGAGGTTTTCATATTTGGAGACATTATTTGTCTCCCAGTTCCGGAGAGAAGAATCTCTCTGAGCTTTTTGGTAGGAAATTATCGGCTGCAATTCACAAGAAATTTAGAACTTCTTGAAAATTTCCAAAGGTTATTTTCTTTTAGAACAGAGTGACTCTCTTAACCCTGTTTGAAATGAGCTAGTTTTCTGTGCAAAGCTATTTAGTGCTATAAAAGACAGTAACTCTAATCAAGTATATAGATTCATTAAGGGCCATACTAGATCTGTGTCAAATATGTGACCCTCCAATCTGCGTGCAGTTAGCTGAGGCAATACTATCTCCTCATTACTATCTTGAATTTATTGTCCATGAAATAGGCTGTTGCCTGCTTTTCTATCAAAACAAATATAAAGACTAATCTGGCACATAAAAATGTAAGTTAGAATATTGATTCCTACTAGCTGATCTCAATATACTTATCACTGATACACCGGTCTTTAGAAACTGATCATATTTGCCATAAAATAATAAGGAATTTACTGTTTAGCATGGGTTTTCATTAACTTCATGCAAAAGAAAAAAATCGTGTTACGGATCTTTTACGTAAAATATAATGTGTGTTCAGAAGTTTTAAAATGTGTCAGGCCACTGTTGATATGAATTGTGCACAAGTCATGAAAGCCAGGAAATAAAATTATGAGAAAAGTGTGCTTTTAAATAATTAAAGATTCCTAGGCAGCTTAGTCCCCCAAATTAAGATTTTGAAATGAAGACTTTTTGAAACCTAATGAAGAAAAAAATACTGATGAAAAACATAGTTTTCCTTCATTCTGATTTAAAAATTCCCTTGTATTATCAACTTTGTATTCCTAATTTATTTAACTTGAAAGTTAAGTTGACTGCCTTGTAGAAAGTAGAATGTTGTCTTAGTGTTCCCGCAAAAGTAATAAACTCTGGTTAGCAGCAATAACACATTTGAAGTGTTTCAAAAGGGTACACCTTAATTTATTTCCCAGGTTACAGGTTATTGTAGATTATTTGATTACACAGCAGTCATACCCGCATTTTCTGTCTTGAGTATAACCCTGATCCTTCAGAGATGTTAAAATTCCATTCAACTTGGAAATCAATAAAGAGGTAATGACACCTTCACTGGAGAGAATACTTTTTTTTTTTTAAAGTAAATAGTGCTCGTATCACTTATCATTCCTGTGAAAGTTGGATGGGGTTTGTTGTTTGTGTTGGTTTTTACTAAATTGCTACAACTTCCAATAGTATTGTAGTAGCTTTTTTCTCACCAGTGTTTCAGCTTCAAAAGCCATAATTTGGCTTCCAAAAATGTCTTTGGTCTACAAAGCCAAACTTTTCATCTCGTTTCTGAATTTAAAAAGAAAAAAATAATATTTCTTTTAAAAGGCTTGATTTTGACAGCTAAATACGCAAGTACTAAAGAGGCACTGGGTTTTAGGCTCTTTAGGACAAGTCCCATCTTTTTTCTTCTAAGTCAGTGGTAAAAGACTTTTAGCAGGTCCTGATCAGGCTCCAGCCTCTGGCTGTTCAGGCTCAGGGTGACCTTCCTCACCCTGCAGAGACAACACAGGTTCTGGTGAAGTGCTACTTCTTTCATAATTATTTTCACAAATCATTGTTTATTGGAAGCCATCATGCTTCTGTTGCTCTCTGTAGTGATCCTGAAGACAGAAATAGAAAATTATTCCACTTTCGCAGCTGTGCTGCAGTTTAAAACTATTTCCCTTAAATGCATGATTCCAGCAGTAATGAAAAAGCTTGCCGCTAACAATAACTCCCTATTTATAATATTATAAAATGGTATATTTTATAATATTATAAAATGGTCTGCTCTGTAG
Source organism: Chionis minor (assembly GCA_013398295.1). Taxonomy (NCBI): domain Eukaryota; kingdom Metazoa; phylum Chordata; class Aves; order Charadriiformes; family Chionidae; genus Chionis; species Chionis minor. Next base: position 227,190 of record VZSF01010835.1, on the reverse strand, counting down.
ACTTCACTGCACCCTAACCTGGAAATTCTGGAGTGTTTCTGTGGAGCCCCAGCTCTCCTTTTCCCTTCCATACATTTCCATTTCATTCTAATTGATGAATTGTTGTCTATCCATAATTCCAAATAGATCAGTTTGAGCCACAAAGTTCAGACGATATCTGAATTTAGTGGTTTCATAGGTGCCTGTGGACTTTCTGTGGCCTTTAATCCCATTTGGCATAAGTTGTTCTATTTACTTTAGTAAAAGTTTATTACATTTATCTCATCAAAGCAGAGTGCAAGATCACTTCAGAGTCACTTGTTACTGAGTTCACAGCAGTTCAGGAGCGCAAGGGCATGGGTCTTCAGATGTTAAGGCAGCCAGAAGATACGGGTTTTAATTCATCTTTATTCTGTCACTGAGTTAAAGAACAATGTTCTTCTGTTTCAATGAGTTAAAATAAAACTTTCTTTAGGTCTATGGCCAGGAAAGTTTGCTACTGCCTGTCCTTTAGGGACTCTACTGCAGGGTACTGGACCCATTTATCATGAAAATAGGACATTAAAGGAACTGTGCTTTTAAAAGATGTTCTCTGGAGGTGTGTTAATCCATGGCTAAACTGGTCGTACACAATTTCTGAACGAGATTGTTCACTTAGCACTGTGCTTCCTTCTCCCCAGGTTCATACATGAGAACAAACTGATGACAACGCATCCATAATCTTTTTCTACGAATCCTTCAGATTTTTGACATAGGAAAAAATTATGGATCCTGAGTATATTTAGCTAACTGTGTACCAATGTGTTTTGTGTTCTAAAGGTTTGAACTCATATTTCTGGACTAGCTGCAGAGGAGATAGCAGTGTTAGCACCTGGTAATTCATTTTGTTATCTCTGTGACAGGGTACAGTTGTTCTTTAGAGTGATGTAACACCCTAACAGAGAGTATCACACCTGCTGTGAGAAACTGAGATTTATTTTTGGTTGGAAAGGGGAAAAAGAGAGGTCAGTAAAAGAGGAGGACGGGACCTCAGACAAATGGCAAGTGTTAATGGTTCGCAGAAAAGGCGTAAAAAGCAAACAAACATTGACGATGTAAACAGCAATTCTGGGTGGGAAGTTTATAGCAAAAAGGAAATGAGTCGAACTTAAGTCGATGTACACCTGAACTATTTCATTTGTAAGTTCTGCATTTTTTTCCTTAATTTTCCTAATTTTTATCCTCTCTTAAGTGTTTTTACATAACCTGTTATATTTTGGATGGCACTGGAGCATTTATATAGGTGATCCGGTAAGCCTTCCTGGCCTTTGTGTTGAAGCTTTGTGCCGTTTCCTAAAATTCAGGATGAAAACTGAGTCCACATATTTTAGTTTCATTGCCTAAAACTTCAGGTGGAAGATGGAATATCTAACCCGATAACAGCGTGCATCTCAGGCTGGCACAGAAGTCTGTTTATGCAGGTTATGGCTGGTTTAAGAAACCTCTGAACTGTCACGTACCATTTGAATTAATGAGGCCATACAGGTCTAAGGTCCCTAAGAAGACCCATCTAGATTAGAATCGATTAATCCTGTGGTGGGCTGCGTGGTATTATAAGAGTGACAACAGATACAGTCTTTTTCTTCAGCATGATTTCATAAAGATCATCAACTGCGTTCTTTAATTAGTGATGATTGCCCATAACTTGACTGTAGTGAAAATTTCTCAAAAACCATTAACCCGTATTTGCTGAGAAGTAACTTTATGAAGAAAAATAAAAGTCATAGATATGATTTACAGTGAGAAAATATGTTCAGAAGAATTCCACATGCCATGTGGAGTCATAAGAAATACAAATCCCTTCAAATATTTGAATTATTGACAGAATTGATATTTCTATATTCTGCATGTATTTGCAGCTTCCTATTGAAGTCATTACTTCTCCACTTTTGCGAATAAAATTAAAAGAGCAACTGAAAGATATTGTAAGTCTCATACAGATACGCCTGAAATCAAAGCTGCAATTTTGAACCCCATTTACCACTGAAGAACTCAGAAATAATCTGGTCCAAGTCTTATAGCTGTTGTCTCTGTAATCAGCTAATATAAAACCTGTGATCCAAACACTAATAAAGATATTTTTTTTTTCTTGAACATAAATCTTGAAAGCTAAGACCAGTGCAACACTGAAGACAAAGGAGTTTGTAAGGTACTAATGTGGAAAAGGAGCAAAAACATAAGCTTAAGGAATCATTTTGGCTTGTTAAACATCTCACATTCTGTAACTCTACAGAAATAATTCCATAAAAGAAATTGATCGCTTGCTAAAATGTCATCTAAATGGCTCGTCACCTGTTTGCACGGTGTTATAGGTATCATTTAAAAAACTACGCTCCAGATGAATAACGGACATTACTCTATTAGCAGACCTTTTAAATTTTTTGTTTTGTGCTTTCGAACCCAGTGAACAATCAATTGAACATCACAAAATCTATTAGGTATCTAGCCCTTACTTTCCTACCCTTCAATATTAAATGGTCAAAATAAGAGGTTGTTTTAGTGCGATTACGGTGATCGTAATGAGGCCTGACACTTGTGACACTTCAGCCACACAACCACCAGCAGCTCCATCACAACAAAGGGGCTCCGCGCGCAACACATTGTAGTGGTGGGGAGAGTCGCGAGTTCTCAGCTTTGCACAGCAGGTGTGGCCGCACATCCCTGCACCCCTAAACACACACGCTCATCCCATCTGACAGATTAGACAATGGCACAAAAACCCCATCGCTGGTGCTTAAACAAAGACCTCATCTCTGAAGAGACAAAGCTGCGTGCTGAATGCGTTGCTGCTAGTAAATTCTCCAAATGGAAAACAATGTATATTTTATTAATGAAAAACAAATTGAGGCAGGGATGACAAATGCGCTGGCTTTTTTTGACATTTTAAAAATGTGTGTTCTCTTTCCTTTTAATATTTACCTTCATATCATTCCGCAAATGATTTTGTTAATTAGTTGTATCTTGTGTGTGCTTCACACAACAAATGCAAGGAAGCTAGGGGACCACGCTACGAGAGATTAAAAATCCATCAAGCAAGTGAAATATGATTTTGCAGTCTTTAGTGCATAAATAGCTTCTTTGCTTCTTTGCTACTTATTCAGACAGAAACATAAATGTATGAACTAGAGTCTTTAAAGTCATCACTACCTCGGTGTTTGAAAAATTTATTTTTAAAGGAGGAAAAAATAGAAAACCTAATTTTCTATTCAACTTAACAGCAACAGAGCATTAAAAAGTGAAGCTAGAGATGTGCATATTTACCATGAGGGAATGAACTGGGCATTAATGGGCTCTGGAGGCTTATTTGGAGACAGCTGCACTTATCATGAATCAGGAAAGGGAAATAGCAGCCCTGGTGCACTGTAGGTCAGTCACAAATGTCGACTTCAGAGAGCTGTAAATCTCCAGCATTACTTCAGCAGCCGACTCTCAGAATACCCTTCTAGCGTTTTCCTATAATTTAAAGATTATGTAAGGTGTATAGTGAGAGTGTTTGATGAAAATATTAATTTAGAGATAAATCCTGTAAACGCTCTAAAGCAGCAGCTTCTGCTGAGCAGGATCATCTTCTGGTACACTTCAAATAGGAATTGCTGCTAGTTTTGTCAACAGTAGGAGGTCATGGATGGCTGCCAAATAAAACAAGGCCTTTTTCACTAAAATGCTTTCAGTTCTAAGTAGTCACAGAATATCTTCCTGTACAGTTTTATTACTGATATTTAAACTTTGATATATTGTTTTATAGTGACAATTCCTTGAGACAGAAATCTTAATCGTGAAATGAGCTGGAGTAAAAAGCAATTAATCACAGTTAACTCCTTCTGGCATGTCCAAAAATGTATTTTGTTGTTGCTTCTGAATGTTTTAAAGGCATTATCCAGGCTCACAGATTTCATATCCCACTGTGAGGCTGCTGGTTTTCAAAATCCGATATTTACATGTTGAAATTTAAAGCTTTTAAGAAAAGTGGCAAAACTTTTTAGCAAATTAACATTTTAAATTACTGTGAAATAGAAAGGGGGTTGTATTGTTTTAACTTCGTCAGTGTGAGCTATAGGAACAGACACCTCAGCTCTTGATAATAGAACCTTGTGGGTATATATTGAGATTATTTGGTTTCTGCTTTGTTGGTAGGAAGACTTGTTGGAAAATATCAGGACAGTGAAAAAAAGATGAAGGTGGAAGTTCCAGTCTTTTTTGTAAGATAAAGTGAAATCAATGATAAGTGACATGTTTGCCTGTGATAGCATGTGCTCAGCTGACAGAACTTCTGGTTCTGCGTTCTAGGTTAAACCACAGCTTTGGGATAATTTTCCATTCCCTCCTGGAATCAGTACTGACTTACTGCAATTTTCACTAATTTCAGAAGGAATGCTAGTACAGTAAGAACCTATACATGTGATGTATTGTCATGGTTTGGATTCAGCCAACAACAGAATGAAGCAGCTGCTCACTCAGCCCTCGGCAGTGAGGGAAATTCGTCAGAAAAAGACACAACTGGTGCATTGAGATAAAAAAAAAAAAAAAAAAGTTTAACAGGGCAGCAAGGAAATAGAGGAAAAAATAAAAAATAAAAAAACCAAACACCACCACCACTGGGGGAGAAATAAACAGTTACCTTCCCACTGCATGCCGCAGCCCAATCCCAAGCGCGACTTCCAAGCAGCAGCTCCCATCCAGTGGTAGGGAATACCTGTGTCCCGGACAGAGATTAACCCACTCCCCGCCGGAACCAGGACTCATACCTAAAAACATAAGTGCCGTTCATTAATCCTCAGGAAAACTACTGGGTTAATGATTCTAAGAGGGTTTTTTCTCAAAGCCTCATACGTACATACTCATGCAGAGTATGGAGGGGTCACTGTACTTCAAAATCATGCTTTCTGCTGAAATACTGCCCCAAAACTGACCAATTGTGAATGATCACGTGGCGTACTAGAAACCTCGCGTGGCTCAGCAGAAATCCTGACTTCCAGAAGATGTGAAATATGCTGTAGCGTCTTTGTAACTACTGCAGTTCCGACATAAGCGATTTTTGATGTGTTAATTCTCATCCCACAAACTCACTCAGGGGCTCCTCTTTTCTACCCACAGTCTGTGAAACCTTCCTTATCCTTCCTAGCTCTCTTCCCCATGCTAGAAATTGCCCAGCTGCCATAACCCTGTTGAATTTTGCTGCCTGAAAGATAAAGACAAATAACTTTTCCGTATTCTTGGGGTGGCAAGGAATTTTCACTGATACTGCTACGCATTTTTGTGCAGGATACCTGTTTAAAGAAACATTTAAAAGCCCAAACTTCTTTCTTCTTAGAAATATGCAGTTGTGCAATTGTTCCAAACACTCCAACTAGTCCCATAATTCTTTTTATATGCATGAGTAGTATAACTGATAGTGTCCTCTACTTTATTGATGCAAGCCTTCACACTTTTACCATAGGATGAATGAGGAGTAGTTAGTGATGGGAGCTTCTGTCAACACAGCATCGTGATTCATCCTGGGAGTATATTCCTTCATCGAACAAACCAACAAAGCTATAGTTCTTTGCAGAAAAGAAAAAAAAAAATTATAAAAGGATATACAGTGATATATATCCACAAGTAAAGACTACATCATAACATATTTTTACAGGGCAGGTGGATTATGATTGCATAAACAAACTTAATTTTGGTATTTCCTATTTTCTCCACGTGTAACTTTGCAACCAGAACGTTTTTAGATGGATCTTTATTCATTTTTTTAGGCTTTTGAAAAAGGAAACTGAAAACCTAGAAATTCTGTCTATGCTTGTGGTTTCACATGTCTTTATATTTCTGTCATAGGAAAAAAAGTTTTAAAATTCAGAGATGCATACCTTTTGCTGACAGAATAACAGACAGCAACTGTACATGATTACCCTCTAACTGGAACCGTGTAGAAAGGGGTGCAACACTGCTGAAATAGTTTTAGAGAAGGGAAAGGCACAAGGCTCTGCTCCTCTTCATCACCAAGCTATGCCACCTCTTTCTTATCCCTGGCTTTCATTCAGGTCTCCATTTTCCTGTCTATATAGTGTCTTCTTTGCCCTGGGCTCTCCATCCAAGTCCAGCTCTCACTCTAATCCCAAACCATTTTACCACCCAGGTTCAATTCCCTCTCACGTGATGTTGCTCCAGCTCTCTTCCACCCACCATGGCCAGTTGTCCACTCCATTCCCTCCTCCTGTCAGTTCACGTTCATTCACCTGAATGTGTTTTCAACTGCAGTTTGTTGGCCTCTCACCCATCCCACCTCTGCCACTCCTTCTCCCTCGTTTGATCTCAGCATTTTCTTCCCTCCCAACAACTGATCTTCAGTCCCAGTGGCTGACAATTCACACCTCCTGCTTCAAGGCATCAGTACTTCTCAGGAAAAATATTGCCAAGCAATATTAACAACACCAAAAATATGCATGTTCCCCAACCTCATTAGCTCTGTTCCTTTGGCTGACCCTTTGTATAAAACTATCCCAATGCAAAGAACCAGCCTGGAAGACTTCAGCCAAAATGGTTAAAATTTAGTAAAATTATAGGCAAGGCAATTACAGTAAAAACATGGATAATGTCAGATAATTTTAATCCTGACATATTTGTCCAAGTCTAATATAAAAAAGAATGCAGTATTTTGTGCTTGTATTTAAGAATACAAGAACTAAGGAAAGGTAAGGCACAGACAAAAAAGTGTTAAACAATTACTTATTTTATACAAAAAATACCTTTCATTCATTTATATTGTAAAATGTTTGCATCTGTGTAATCTCAACAGTTGTTGCTGACTTTGCAAAGACTAAAAGCAATTATAAAATTCAGTGTCACAGACAACCTCGGTATGTCTGAAAATTTTACCTTAAATAGGTGTTTTGAGATAGAGAACTAAATCTTACAGCTTTGCAATTCAAGTAGCAGCACTGTGTTCATGGTGTTTCAAAAAGTAAAACTAGGCTTCTCATTGCACCCACAGCCATGCAGAAGTTTATGGGTTGAGTGTCTGAAAATTCAGATTCGACATTTGCTGGAGAAGGAACTTGTAGAAGATATGTAAATGTTTCTGGAAGAAAATAATTTGGGATTATTTGTATTTTTTCTGTTTTAAAATAATCGAAACATCTAACATAAAAAGCTTTGAAATAAAATTAAGCTGGGATTGTCTGAACTTCAAGAACCAGAAATTTCTGGCTCAGGTTTAGCCCTGAGTCTCTGACAAAGAGCCAGGAGATAGGCTGAGGTTATCACGCTTTTTAGTCTTTCAAAGAGGTCCACCTGGGCAGTTGCACTGTAGTGTTTTCAAAAGTTACTGGGGAGCTGACAGAAAACCAAGAGTGAGTCTGACAGCACAGCCTGACCGCAGAGCACAGTCTGCTTTAGGATTTGGAGGGGACTGACACGACTGGGTGGAGAGAGGAGAGGCTTTATAAACGCATTCAGACGTACATTCTGCTTTGAAAGGCTCCATCTTTGGTGAATTGCCACTTTTGCGATGAAACCTCTCTTTATCAGAAAAGTGCAGACCATCTGTAGGTGTAGAAGCTCTTCCTGCTGCTCCTGGTGCGCAGCTCTGCCACATGGGGAGAGGTGCCAGTAGATCCTAACAGTGCCAGATCTACCAGCTTGATTTGTCTTTACCAGCTCCTACAGGGCAACGCTTTCATCTTTATATTGTCACTCTGTGGTTATCCATAGTGAATACACTATTGTTAGGGTAATTCTAGCGTAGCTGCACAAATGAAGCTGTTGTTGGAGTGCTCCCAAAGCACCAGGGCCGGTGGTTGCCTGTTCTCTTGTCTTTTTTTATACCGCATAAATGGCACTTTCCCTCTAGATCACATAGATGATCACTGCTGCGATGCTTAGGCTCGTTTTACAAGTGCTTAGCGGATCCTAGTCACGGAAAAATTGTTCAGTTCCAAAATATTATCAGGGTTAAAAATAACAGTAGTAAATATTGTGTCCTGGATGTTTGCATTAGAGCTCATACTTCTTCAGCAGAGAGACTAGGAGCCTGTTTAGGAAAATAAAATCAAAGTAGCTTAGTAATTACATAGCTACATGAGAAAGGGCTTTAAGAAAAAAAAAGAAAAAATTGCAAATGCTGCGAGAGTCCAGAGTACAGCAAGGGCATTATCAGTGCTCCCTGTAATTGCCATTACTCTTCAAAAGTAATGGACTGGAAATTGCAGTGAAGGTAGGTGGTATCTTCTCTGTGTAAGGCAGGGAAGAAACCAAAGGTCCTTGTGAAAAGCTTAGACCCACTGACCAGATTTTTCAAAGAGAAAACAGAATGGCTCAAAAATATAGTGACTATACTAATGTTTTAATAAGAATCTTTTATAATTTTCTGTACCATCCAACTATTGTTGCTGCCCACAAATTAAGCAATAGATCTAGAGTTCATCAACATACAATTCACATAGGCTACATACACAACATACGGTAGCTGCTTTTAGCTGACCAGGTAAGTATTTTAATTAATGAATTAGAGCTTGAAACACTTCTGTGTTCCATAATCAATTCATGAAGACAAAAATGAAGATGATGATGAAACTTTGTTAATTATGATAATGAAATATAATAGGCATGAAAGGTTGGGCTCCTATTACCTTGAAAATTAACACAGCCCTTTACGTGCAAACATGCTGTAACTTCTGTATGTGAAGTGCTCAAGTAACACCTAACTATACTAAATCTATTTTTAATTTCGTATCACAGTGGACCTTGAGATATACGTATCTGTGTGTGTGTGTGTGTGTGTGTGTGTGTGTGTGTGTAACTGTATAGGAATTTTTTAATCATTCCAGTTGAATAGTACTCAGTCACCATCAAGTTCAACCAATGGTCTTCTCACCTTTGTGAAAATTAGCCAAGTGCTTAAATACAATTTATTTTTTTTTTTAGCCTTAGGGATATCTGAAGGATGCTGGCTAAACAGCTGTCTAGTTATGATGTATTTTTATGGCAGTATGGCATTTCAGTATTTGAAAGCCTGATTTGTAATTTCAGTTTGCTGTTCTTTTCTTAAAACAGTTGTCTAAGTGATGGTTGTAAAGAAGTGCAAACACACTACGCTGCACAGAAGATTATTTTTCCCTCTTAGTCCACTGTGTGGCTTTACAAACTGTGAAGAAAAGTTTTCATGTTTCATTTTTCTTTTCTGTTCATTTCATTCAGCCACTTACAGAAGAGAAAAGCTATTCTTTCCAGTAGGAACTTCCCATATTTGAGTAGCCTAAGGTCTTAGTGTCACACACATCCTCAGTCAGACACCACACCTCCAGTGGTGTCTTCTCAGAAAAGCTACGTACTTTCACAGCAATTCCATTTCCATCCCTTTCCTGTATCAGTTACCACTACATCTCCACAAGTTGCATTCTTAGCTCCATATATCTGAGAGATGCAAAGATGTAGTACTTCAGCCTACTTTCCTCCCTGTGCTGAAAACATAAATGGATCAGAATTTAACATGGAAGTGATCTCAGAAAGCTTTTACAGCCTTAGTTCACCGTGGTCTATGAAAAAAACAGCATCCTCAATGGTAGGCATCATCTAATGGTAAATATAGGCCTGTGTCATAGATGGAAGATCATACTCATGTGATGGGACCTGGATATTTTATTTTTCTATCAAGGGAGTTAGAAGGAATCACGTGTAATGCACAGCTCCGCGGCAAACTGAGGTAACCTCTTTTTTGTGGGTGAGCATCCAGTGGTGGATGCATCTGGTGCCCTGTGCTTCTCCCTCCATCCCCATTGCACCAGTGTATCTGCTGATACAAGTAGTGACAACTGCTTTTGTCACTAGAAATTAAAACTAACATAAACTCTTTTCCAGACCTAATGTCTCTGCAGATTCCTCCAGAGCACTAGGTTTCTCCATCCACACAAGTCCTAGAGCCAAGAAGCCTTTGGCTGCTAGAGCCCCTCAGACAGGTAACTAACAGCTGGAATTGTTCCCCAGAAGACTTAAGTTATTTATGCCAGTTTATGGTGAACAATGCAGGAGGGCTTCACAGCCCAAATTTCACAGCAAGAACACTGATAAAACGCAGCCAATTACACTTCAGGCAAGTAAGATGTGAAGTCAATGCATTTGACTACATTCCTATGGATTATCTGCATCACAGCACATCATTGTGAAAAGAACTGAGAATAACCTGTTTGCTGTTTTAGAGAGAGGTGGAATCACACTACAGAAATACTCTGGGAGTTGTTCTGTCTTGTCACCCCTGCTCTGACAGGTCTTTGCCCAGTCTTCTATGGATGGAGATCGGGGTTTTGTAAAATGTAATAGTGTGTCAAAGATAAGCGAAACAGGTAGATATAATGTCCCTAAATAAAGCCAAAATGTAATAGCCAGGATCAGGCTAGCCCTAATTGCAAAACTAAACATTGCGTCTGGAAGAACTACATTTACTGCGGATAATTTTAAAAAATAAATATAAAACTATCTATTTTTTTAAAAAATGCATGTAGAAAATTGTTTTGCATGTTACTTCAGTAATAACCTGAAATAACTGGCAACTAACAAACATCTCATGTGATGTCTCTCTACTATTTTCAGTCATTTTGTGAAATGACTGGTTTCACAGTCTGACTAGAGTATAAATTTAGATCTCCATGATACACAGCTTTTCCCTAGGTTCGCTACCTATTTTTTATTTTTAATGCAAAAATGATAGGGTATTTGTTCTTTATATACTAGGACGGCTATATGATTTTCAAGCATATGTTGACATCATTTATTCATAGCTGTTGTGTCTACAGTATTTTAAGTAAATTTACCATCATTGCGGGGAGAAGGTATAAAAGTCCTTTTATTTCTTTATACAGACATAAGGAGATTAAAGAGAGGGAACCCGTGAAGTTCCTCTGGGGTATTATCATTAAGTGTGAACAATGCTGGCATCTCCTGGGTAAGCCATAAGTCCAAGTGTGGATATTGTAAATTCCATTAAGTATTTCCTTCTGGTTCTAACAAAACATTATCCAGTCATACAAGCTATTAATTGAGACCACTGGAATAACGTGGTAGCTGTGTGCTCTGCCTTTATTTCAGGATTTCTATGTTTCAAAAATTTAGGGGTTTAAGTAATGCCCATAGATCACTATTCAAGATTTTGTATCTTAGTGCGAACTGCGCAAAATAGGACATTACACAGTTATTTAAAAGGTTGGGTTTTTTTCTGGGAAGACTGACGTTTTGGAACCACTTCCCTTAGAAAATGGACTATCTAACTTCTCTTTCAAGAGAAATGAGGAATTCTATAGCTTAAGCATTCAGCCTTGTGCCATCCCTGCAGCTTTCCAGCCCCATCACCGGCGTGGGCAAAACAGTCATAGTATGAAAGCGCTGAGGAGAAAAGTCTGCCACAGCTGAGCTGAGTCTACCGCTTCCATTTAGGTGATATTTGTAAAAGCACGTCTTTGAGACTCCCCATTTGGCATAACTTGTAACTTACCAACTTCATCATAGCAAGAAGACGAAATTCTTTCTGTAAAAGGCTTTGCAGTAGCAATGCTTTACCAAAGCACCTCTCTGTTGGCGGAGAGACTTCTGAGCCAGACGGGCCACGGCTGGAGCAGAAAACCTTTCAGGAGAAGCCCTTAGGACAGACCAGCTCAAATGGGTAGTGGGGGAAAACGGTAGCATGCTCTATATAGTCTCCTGCAGCAATATCTTGTTCACAAATCTACAAAATAAGACTGTTAATGTTCCACGTGGGAGAAACCCAAGGCAGTAGCTGCAACATGTCCTGCCTTCAGTTGTATTGAACCATCTTTGAGGCCAAGGATCCTAGTGGATGCAGGAAGGGCTAACGTCCTCGTATAAATCGGATTAAAGAGCTTCAAACTCATATGGAAGAATTTTTGGTATCTGTGACCTCTACATAACATGTGAAGTGAGCCTTTTATTGCTATTGTTTGTAGACAGGACCCTAGTCGCAGGGTTGCTTTGATGTTTTTAGTAGATTACAAAAAACATATGAGGGAAGAGGCCACGACAGCTTCAAATCATGAGATTTGCTTTGCAAACAACAAACTACAAAGATTGTAATAAAGTATACAGTAGTGTTTGCAAAATTGAAATCAGACTGTTATTCAGACACCCAAGTGGATTTCAGTGACTTTTTGAAAGGAAGTTCTCCAACTTGTTTAGAGAAAATGTAATTTCTTAAATAAAGCAGCTTATTAATATTTTAAATTATTAATCTGTTTTGACAAATAGAAAGGTATTTAAAATCATGGTCTCCAAAACCAGTAGTTTTCTTTGATACAAGATCTTTAACGACTTTAGTGCCATAATACATTGTCACAGTTTGAACCGGGATGCATAACTCATGTTTAATACCGTAATCACAATAGTTAGAGGACTACTGCTCACACAAAAAGCTGTTCTGTCTTTTCCTCCATGACTTGCATACTTTTAAGTTTATATGTGCAATGGCATTGGTATAGACGTCTTTTAAGCAACAGACAGAAAACAAAATGTAACCTACTATGTACTCCTTACTTCCACACGTCTGTGACAAAATAATTCAGAATAGCACAGAAAATGTAGATTAATGGAGAAAGCATTTTCTAAACATAATCAATGTCCCATATTTTTCAGTGTCTTCAAAGTTTTCTAACTTAGGGTAGTCAACTGGAGGTGCTTTGCAGAGTGCTGAGGTTTTTTTGAGGGCTGTGGCACAAACTTCAGAGAGGATCAAGCCTCTTGGATATGCCTTTCAGAGGACACAGAAAACGGAGATACTCAAAACCCACATTTTGATATCTTTTGAACAATAGAGGAGAGTAACTCTAAGGCTATATGAATGAACTACTTAGAAGATCAAAGAAGTGGTAGGTACAGACACGCAGAAATTGTTAGGAGGAGTGTTTGTATTAAGCTAGATATGACATACTCTTGGCCATGGAAAAAAACTAGGATACCCAGTAGCATAATGAGGCTGGCATCAGCTCTAGTGTGTGTGTAGAACAGATTTTCTGTCTGCTTGTTGGTGATGAACTTGTGTTTGCCCTGTCCAAAGTCTGGATATACTCTTCCTGGAGTAGTTTCATGACTTCTTATGCTCAGCGTATGGGGTCAAATAAGTCATACCTGTACTTTTTGGGTGGCAAAGTTACTAAGGCATTTCATCCGTAAGTGTGCAGTAATGTTCTGGTTTTCTGCCTAAGGATGTGAAAAGCTCTATAATGAATTAAAGAATAAAACTAAATTTGTTTGAAGCCTCTCCACTCCAGAATTACCCAAAGATGATAATTTCTTTCCAGTCAAGAGTAAGCATAGGCAGGGATTTTTCTGACTTACGGGTTTAGTTTACAAAATTTCAGTTCATCAAAACAAAACCTCTAAGGAATAGTGGGGTAGACAAAGGAAGAACACAGCAAGTTGAATATGAACAATTTCTCAGCCTCCTAGTACACTAGGACGAGAGGAAATGGCCGCAAGTTGCACCAGGGGAGCTTTAGGATGGACATTAGGAAAAATTTCTTTACTGAAAGGGTTGTAAAGCATTGGAACAGGCTGCCCAGGGCAGTGGGGGGGTCATTATCCCTGGAGGTATTTAAAAGACATGTAGATGTGGTGCTGAGGGATGCTTAGCGGAAACTTGGCAGTGCTAGGTTAATGGTTGGACTTGATGACCTTAAAGGTGTCTTTGAACCAAAATGATTCTATGATTCTTTATAACCAAAGCTAGGACTATTGACTGGTGGTCACTATATTCCCTTGGCAACATGGGAGACAAGCTTGAGACTCATACTTGAGTGATTCAAAGTGGGTCTGGGTCTAGTCTCATCAGCTGGAGCTGTTCCTTTGTGCAGAAATAAATAATTATGGAACTAAGGTTTATCACCCTCTCCTTGTGCCTGACTTCATGTCAAGTCTTCTGACTGCCACAATTGTTTCAGCAAAGGAGTACAGCACTGGAAAGTGAAAACTGGCAGTACAAGAACAAAATCCAAATCTTCTGTTCCCTAGGTGAATGCCTGAGCTCACTAAGCTTTCTGTTATCCTGGTCTCAGTTCCTTTTTCACTTCCCTTTCTTCTCCTTTTCTCTGGGAGAAAGAAACAAGGAAGCTTTGCAAAGCCTTCCTTTTATGCCAATGTGGAATGAAAATTTGAAGGAAAGTTTATAGACCTGTGTCAGACAGGAAAATAATTTACTGTCTCATCTACATTTTCAAAGTTAGATAAGAATACCCTGGAGATACTTTACATGTAGGCTACTTTATTTACAGTGAGTGATTCCATATATCTATGTAGGTAACAGTTTAGCAGGCATTAGTTAAGTTGTATGTTCCTGAATTTCCTTTCATGTAAATCAATGTGGCAGAAAATTAAGGTGACTGGGGCTTTATGGAGATGAAGATCACATCTGGTATTTTTCTAACAGAAACAAATTAAAAGCATATCCAATTTAAACAGAGCCTTTAATCTGAAAATGCAGAAAGACTGATTTTCATACTTGCTTAAACTCTTGCCTGAATTATGAGTCTTATGTACCCATCGTGTTCTTCTGCTTTCTCCTTTTGTATGCACCTTTTCCTTGCATGACCTTTTTCTTTTTTTCTTAGTAGCTCAGTTGACAGTTCTGGTTGATTCTCTGGTGGGCAAGTGACTAAAAATAAACTCTCCTCCCTGACAGTAGCCTTTTTGGTGCTTTTCATTCCTTTCAGGACAGCATTGCATTGTGAAAGGAGAAGCCAAGGGCCAGATGTAGTCAAAGTTAATCATGGCAGCCTGCAAATTCCTGGAGATACCATAGAGGTACCAAACTGTGCGACCTCCTTCTTAAGGATGACAAAAGGAAAGGTTGGAAGACCCGCTAAGTTGTATGGGTACTTTTGCTAAATTTCATACATTTAGGTTTTTGTTTTTAACTTTGTGCAGCAAAGTTACATGGCAGGAGGTTTCTGCTCAGGAAGCTGGTGGTGTATGCACTCATTCCTGCAATACGGAAATGTTACCGTGGTTTGACCAAACACCATCATGTACCCATATAACATTATCGTGTAATGCCTACTTTGTTTTCACAGGTCATTACCTTATATAAAGGTCATAGGATACAGTACAAAAAAAGTCTTTTTTAAAAGCATGTGGAAATGTACAGAGACTTTAGATATCTAATCCTGGAGGTCCTTCTAGCCATACATATTTTTTTTCCATGTGTTTATCAGAAACTTAGCAATATTAGTGATTTTAAGAACTTTTTTTTTTCAGTGCAATACTTTATGCTAAGTCAATTAAGATTCCTTATAAAGAAAAAAAGGAGATGGATTTTATAATGAACTTTCAACAGGTGTTTTTTTTCAAACTATCTATATGTGCTGCTTTACTCTTTTGACATTTTAATGTGTAGTCTATTAGTGTTACAAATATAATGTGTGCAGATTTTTCATTGGGTTTATGGTTATTTTGTAGCATTTGCTAGAATTTGAGAGGTTTTGCACTGATTAGAATATTACAAATTTCCCTTTTCACTTTAAGATAGGCTTTTTTTTTAAAAAGTAAGGTCGATAACTTGATTTTTTTAGTATAAAAGAAACAACATTTTGAAACAAGAATTGAGTTTCTGAGGTCTCAAAGGTAAAAACCCAGAAGCAGCGCAATAGGATGAGCTGGTGAGTGCAGCAAAGAAGGAGTTAAAAAGAATCAAAATAATTTTTAAATTCCTGTACATATTAGCTAGCCCTGAAGAAACTCTAGAAGTCTGTCTAAATCTAACTGACACCAATGTGTTTTACAGCTAGACTAACTTTGTGACTTTGAAAAGTGTTTCTTCACATTGCTTTTGTATGACACCAATTATACTGTGCACTGGAGGTGACTGTGAAACGTATTTTGTTGGTTAAAAATATTGCATTAAATGGTTGTCTTCCATACAATTTTCAAATAGGAATCAATCAAGGCTTGTGTGGTGATGTGCAAATTTTCAGTCAATTTGAACTGATTTGGCTCTTCAGAAGGTTAAGGTAGTTTAATGGTTGAAAGCACATTGCTGTGCAGCAAGCTGCAAAAGTCAAAGGGTTAGAGGATTAGGATTTCATTTCCTTTTAGCCGTTGCCATGTCTGTTTTCTGTCCAAACTACTTCTTGTTCCCATTTAACCCATGCTTTTAAAGACAAAAGGGGTTGAGAACTTGTGGGCCTCAGGCTTCATTTTAACAAGCCGTCTCTAGCACTTTGGTGCGTAATTTGTCATAAATGTCATAGGTCAGGGAATGTTAGAAACCTACAGCCAGCAGATGGTCATTATGACAGCAGTTAGGTTTCAGAAGCAAAAGATGCTTTGTGATATTTACTCCAGCGTGTGAATGTTACACCTCTGTAGAATATTTTCAAGTTCACTCTTAAAATGAACTCATCCTTTTTATCACTCACTTCTTAACTAGAGCTCACAGAAGCCGCTAAGCCAAATCCTCTTCCCACTGCTCACAGGGTTCAGTGGGGTTCCTTCCAGCAGTAAAGTATACCTGTAGAACAGTACATTTCATTTACAAAGACTAGTAATAGTCTGGAATTACTAGCCATAGACAAACTTTTTGGTGCTCAGTTAAATAAGGAAAAGATTCTTTTTCATCCCCATATTACTTTTCTGTCCCATTATTCTTTTCAAATGATACTGGAAATGGGGGTTTCGGATAATCACAGAACGGGCTTTTCCTGGCAACACAGTATTTCCAGTTGAATAGAAATGAGAAATCTGTACTATTTTGTTTCACATGATACCACCGGACCTAAGAATGTTACACAGGACACGGGCTCCATTATGGCAGCCAGTACACAGTATTTGAGGTTTTAAAGAGGAGGAGAAAGCTGTTAGGAACAATCTCAGCCCCAAAAAGCCTGCAGACCAAAGTTGCAGAAAAAAGGATTAAATTTAGTATGCACAGTTCGCTACGCTCAGATCTGCATGGGAGTTGTTTTACAGTAAAAGAAAGAGCTGTCTGTTACTTCAAGAGAACTGGCTGAGTAGTTGGCTGATCTTTTATAAGCCTTATGACAAATATTGATCTTGAGGAGAGAGTAAGGTGGACTTTTTTTACAAATCAGTTCTATGAAAGCATTTTGTACATAAGGACTGTAGATACAGATAAGTGCAGGAGTACAGATGTAAACTTGTGTGTGACAAGCTGACAGGCAGGCAAATGGGTTTAATATTGCTCATAAGCGAAGGACGTGGATGAGCAAAAGGTAAAAGACAAGCTTCTTGTTCCAAGATAACTACTTAAGTCAAAAAAATGCTATATTTAGTAGAAAGAAGCTGCATTCTGCAGATACACTTGAAGCATCATTCAACAGGTAATCATTCAGAATGAGAAAATTAATTTTCTTGCTAGTCACTGAAAATCTTGTTTTATTATGTCTCTTCCAAGCCGCTTAGTCGAGCTTTGCGAAGGTCACTAACAAACACATTTTACACATGTGAGGAAATAACTACAGCAACAGTAGCTGGGATTTGAAGACACAGCCTGGTTTCCAGGGAAATAAGGCTGTGACGTCCATCTGTCTGCCTGTTAGTTCCCCTTTAGTAATTTTTGACCAGTTGGCCAGTTTCAACAGGTTTCAGAGAAATTTCACACATTCACAAAAGATTAAAAAATAATTCAGTTCCTGCAGGTTTTCCCGAAAATCAGTGACTGGATACAGAAGACAGACACAAATTATTCCTGTAGTACCAGATGATCAGTTAGCAGTGCTATCAGACCGCCACTGCCCAGTCAACAGCAGGACAGTGGACCAGCGCTCCCATTGCTCGAAACCTGCTGCGATGTTCTCCTTGCCAAGCTGTCCGGAAGAAGAGAGCACTACGGGAGCAGGAGGGGGACAGGGGTAATTACTGTGGTAGAAGAACCTATTGAACTCCTTAAGAAGGCTTGATCAATTAGTTCTATTGCTATTGAGGTAATTTGTCTTCCCTTTGTGATGGTAAGAGTTACAGAATAACTACCTGCAACGGAAGAGGTTTCTCCATCCTCTAGGCTCAGAACCTCATGTCCCCAACAATATGTTCTTCATGTGCGGTTCATGCTTGTTCCCAGTGATAAGCGTTTTCTCAATGTTTAGTTTTTGAAGGGTGGAACCTGTGGTTCTCGGCACCCTCCATATTTCCAAATTTTGTGCAGAGAGTCACCGGTTACCAGCTTGTGAACCTTGCAGTTAGTTTTATCTTCTTGTTTCACCTTCTGAAATGAAAAGTCAAATATGTAGGGTACTCATACTGCCTGAAGGTCATGAGAGACTTGTGAGGCCATCATTTCTCCAGGGTCACCATAAATGAAATTTTTAATTCTCAAAGGCTCCAGATTAGAGAGATGCAAACCTGAAGGATATTACCTTTCACAACCTGAATTCTATTTTATGCTCTTGCAAGGTAGTAGCCTCCAGGGTCCTAATGACCCCAATAGCTGTTTGTGAGTGAGTGGACTACAATTCCTATCAGTCACTACGACAGGTCTGATCAGTGACTAACTTTATTTAAACACTTTATAATTAAAGCCTGTCCCAATGATTGATACGTATTGGATCCAGCGCTCTCTCAAATAGTTTAGCTATTGCTAGTGTCTGGATTTTGCAGGTCCCGACAGTAAGAGGAGAGAAACATCGGCACATAAGAGAAAGACATCACAGATGGTACAAACCTGCACACAGCAAATGATTATTTTACTGTCATTTGAAGAAATATAGGCAATACTCAGGAAAATTCTGAAATACATACAGCTGGTGATAAGAAAAAGTTCAAGCACTTAAAAAAAAAAGGCCTTTCTAGTACTTGAAGTACAAAATGGACCATTATCAACATGTTCTCTAACTTCAGGCATAGCAGAGGCTATGGCTTTTATACAGTAAATTCTGCTGTCTGTAGCTTTATATAACTTTGGCTTAATATGAATATATTTTATGAAAAAAATTTGGGTATACCTTTCTGTGTTACTCTCATTTACAATAGGATATTTCTTGATACCAATTTCCAAAAGATAGTTAATGAAATTACACGTGTGTTTTTACAGAAATGTGCAGTATAGCCCTTATCAATGTGTCATAACCGATAAGTATCTACAGAGTATCTTCTTTTCGTTGCCATGTGTTGGCTTTTGTCTTTCCTGCAGTTCCTGTTTAGTAATTTTGAGAACGGGGGAAAATGCCAAAATATGAAAACGCTATTTCAGTGCCTTATTTTGCACTGACAGCTAAAAACTGCTCATGAGTTTCCTACGGGAAGAGAAGGTCAACAGAAACTTAAAATTAAGAACTGCTCTGAATGTACCCAACACTGATAAGCAGTAAGAGAGCAACATTTAAATACATCTTTGCTACCACTGTGGAATGCAGACCAACCAGTCCTTTTATTTTCCTGAGAACTATGTCAGGTGGAATAAAGACATTACTAGATGTAGATGTAAATGTCTGCATAGAAGTGCCGGAAGTGGTCATTAGCACTTTTCTATGAAAATTATGGAAAAAAAAAAAACCACTTTCTGCTCTCAGATTTACAATATTATTCCACACATAACCAGCACTTACTACAGTTTGTAGGATGCTTCAGAGACTGACCCTTGAAACGTATGACCATTTGAGCACACCGTATCACAGAGAAGGAAATGTTGAACCTACTGCTTACGCAGCAAATCCACGCCTCTGTGTGCTCCACACTGAGCGATTTTGCTTACAACCACAGAGCCCTGTTCTGATCTCACAGGGTAGTTATCACCACTTTTCTTGAGGTGTAGCTGCTGCAGAGAGAGGAGAGAGAGGATTTATTGACTTATTCAAATCCCAATGAAGCTACTTGGGATCTTTCCGTTTCCTACAAGAAGTATTAGATCAGGCCCTTAAAAAAGTTGCAAACAAAAAGAAATATCCAAAAGTGAAGCCTTTCATGAACTGAAAACTTTCCTGCATCCTTTTGACCAATCTTCTATTTTCTTAAGGACGGATTTAGAACTATGACATCTACCTCAGTGTTAGGAGGGCATTATGGTAAAAGAGAACGTGTTAACAAAAATGCTATTTTTGCCTTCAACATAGTAATAAGAAAGTCAGGAATCAAAACTATACCTCGGCACCTGAGCAAACAGAAAAGCATTGTGACAGGGGATGCAGAGCTGGTAAACAGTTTAAAAACGTAAAGTGAGGTTTTTCCAGGAGATTTTTTTGTGCATGTTTTGCTCTATCTGTTATGCTGTAAGTTCTCATTGGCTTAATTGTTTGCATTGATATGCATGCAATAGCTTAAAAATATAAAGAAATTTAATATAAGAATTCACGCAGCAGCTTATGTAATCAAGAAGACTTTATAGGTGTGTGCTGTAACAAAACCTTCATGTAGGTCCTGCAGGTATACAGATTGGATTAAAAATGATGCAGTGAAAGTTATTCCTGACATTATTTCCAAGCCTCATTTAGTATCATTTAGCGATAGGATGGTTACACACTATGCACCACGTCCAGTTGTACTTCTTTGAACAAACTGCTTCAAGCAGAGCCAAGTAGTTAGTAATCATCTGCGCTCTAAGCCTCACTTCTTCTCTTTTCCACTTGTATTTTCCCTGTTTCCATTCTACCCACATCAGGAGAAACTAAACTTATGATTAAAACCATTTTTGTGGGAAGCCTAAACAAAAACCCAAAAAATTTCTAACCGTCCAAGTAGGGAATCTGAAGCTGTGGTTCTAAATCATCGCTGGATTGTAAATACTACAAATAACTGTTGTAGAGCTATTTTTCTTCAGTCATTTCTGGGTGGCAGAGCCTCTACGGCTTCAGAAGTGGTGTTCTGCAGCCTAACAAGCAATTAGTACAGTCCATTAAAAAAAAAAAAAAAAAAAAAAAAANAAAAAGAAAAAGAAAAAAGAAAGAGGGGGTGAAAAAGTAAAAAAAAAAAAAAAGAAAAAAAAAAAAGAAAGAGGGGGGGAAAAAGTAAAAAAAAAAAAAAAGGAAAAAGGAAAAAACTAGGCCTTGAAGGTGGAGGTGGCCACTAATTATTAAAATGGAGTCATAAATAGCTATAAATATTTAAGCTTTATAGTTCGATTTGTTTGTGGAGGTAGCTATTAGCCTGCTTGTGAGATGGTAAATTCCTGCCTGGTACAATGCAGCACTACAGGCAGCTCCAGTGTGCGCCGAGACAAAGAGCCCCAGGCAGCCCCACCCTCGCCCATTCTGCTCTCCGACAACACCCCTTGTTCACAAAGCCCCTTTCAATTATAGTCTTTGTTGGTAATGTTTACTTTTTTCATTCAAATCTCTCCTTCCCTCAGTCTCGCTTTTCCAGGCAACCAGCTCGCTGGAGCCAGCGCAACGAGGCAGAGAAAGAGAAAATGAAATCCAGCACATGCCTACCGTGGTTGGGGGGCGGGGGGGGAACCACCAAAAAAACCCCAAACCACCAGCAAAAACCAGCCAAAAAAACGTCCCGGCCCCAGTGCTGCAAGGACTAGGTGCAAAGAAATCCGAATTTTTTTTTTATTTTATTTTATTTCTTTTTTTCCTTTTTTTTTTTCTTTTCCGGAGCTTGTAATTCTCCTTTTCTTATTATCCACAACTGCTTCTCGTCTCTCACGGAGGACGCAGGCTGGTTGTGTGGATGCGCGATGACAAGACAGCTGCTTTAATTTGCTCCGTGAATATCTTTCTACTTGTATCGCTTTTTTTTCCCCCCCGAGATGGTAAAGAGGTTATTTATTGAGGAATGACACTTTTCCTTCTTAGGCAAAGATGTCACAAATAAGCATCCATTGTGTGATGCTGTCCGGAGTTTTCCTCGGTGCTTTCTGCTTTTTGCCCTCGTGATTTTTTATTTTTTTTCCCCGTAGCTTGTGGGGGTTTTTGCTTCTGGGCATAGAGTGAGTTGGTTTGGGGTTTGTTTTTTTTTTGCTTTACAAAAGCAGTTATTTACTTCCATGTCTGAAATACACTACAAAGTACATTTTGAAATATATCATTAAATGTGGCAATTCGGCCTATACATGACAAAAGGTAACAAAAGGACAATGCTGCAAAATACGTTCACATAAAGACGTTAAAGTACAGGATTTGCAACTTTGTAAAGCAGAACCAAAAAAAAAAAAAACACACAAAAAACCACACACCACAAAAAGCATTAGCTGAAAATGCTTTTTTTGCTGTATCATTGCATCAGGTTAATTAAGACCAAAACATGAATACTTTGATCAGAAGGTGGTAGTTACTCCAGCATCTGTAACCTGTGTTTCTGGAAAAAAGAGTCTTCCTGTCCTCCCCTTGCTCCACTGGCAGATACATGTCATGATGCGTGTCAACAAATTTGGCACTTTTGACTGATTTCTATAATGTCCCAAAAACATATATGTATGTGCACATATATGTGTGTGTGTGTGCACACACACAAAAATATGTTCATCACTGGAGAACATTTTCCTATGTTGTCCTTCTCAAGTTCCAGTTAACAAGGGTTGGCGCATAAATATTAACATTTAATTGACGGATATTTATCCTTTTGTTGTATGTAAAGCTTCTGCAGTTGTTTTAAGAGGGAAAATAAACCGTAGATGAAAAAGTCCAAATTTCAAAGGTATCTTTGAGATGGGACAAAAGTTGGCACAGCTCTATGGTTTAGTTAAACCCAAATTCATGCTCGGAAAATTGCTTTGAGAAGCTTAGTCTGCTGGAGGTAAAGTGGTGATGAGAACATTCTCTTTTTTTCTCCTTAAAAGTCAATTTTTTTTTTCCAAATTTATGAAATTAAAAGGATCGTTATATCAGCTTCCACATATCCAGCATTTATTTACATTTGCAGCGGGCTTTCACATATTCCTATGACTCCAGACGAAGTTTAGCCAAGATATTAGTATTTTTCCTAGCCCTTTTTTTAAGCCATAATCAAAACAGAGGTACCCCTTTCTTTTCTTCCACCTTGAAATTTACGTCACCTGTTATTAACGCCAGTAATAGTAGTCTGGGTCTGCCACACAGCCGCGCAAGCCCATGTCCTCTGGATGAGGAACATCTGTATTCAAGCTCTTTCGGGTCTTAAAAGCCCTCATAAATCCAGTTCCTGGTAAATGAAAAAGGTTTCACAGGCGACTTAATTTGCGGTGGGAAGCCGAGTTCCCCGTCACCTCCCCGTTCCTCAGCCCGTGACCTTCCGCACTGTCCACCTGCTGGAAGCCATGTTTGATTTCCGGCCCGGGGAGAAGCCTCTCGGCAGCAAAATGGTGTCATGGGCGGGAGTGAAGGAATTCCTCTCACTCTCTCATCTTTAACGGGCTTCCCCCTATGGCGAGGGGAATGAAAAGTGCAGCTTCATGCTCTCTGGAGAGTGGCGGCGGGGAAAATTCGAAAAAATAAAAACAAAACAAAACAAAAACCAAAATAAAATTAAAAGCTGAAAGCTTCACCGGGGCTTCCTGAGTGGGCCGCTGTGGTGGCGAGTGGGATGTCGCCGAGGAATTCACGGCGGGGCCAGCCTGACAAGAAAGGGATTAAGGCACTTTAGAGGAAGGGGGGGTGGGTGGAAATGCAACAAAAGGAGCACTTTTATGATGTAGCAGCATAAAATAAGGGGCTGCATTGTGCCAGCGATTGCTCAAGGTCTGGGAGCGGAGCAGCCGGCGCTGTAGGCCCTGCTCCCCCCGGGCGGCCGGTCCCACTAAACCCTACGCCTGTGCTGGGATAACAGCACGGCTCTCATTTAGGGGCATCTAAGAGATTATTGGTTTGTTTCTATATCTTTTTTTCTTTTCCTTTTTCTTTTTTTTTTTTTCCGCTTCCCTTCCCTTTCCTTTCCCCCACACCTACCGAAAAGTGGCCTGTAGGGAGATTATACTCTAGTGAAAGTTGCTGCTAATTAAAACAAGTAATTAGTGTTCCTCCAGGCTTTGCGGTTTCACTCACTTTTGCCCGCCAGACAACATTAGTTTAAAAGCAATCCAATTTCTAGCAATAACAGACTGTAAAAAAGTCATTTAACAAGTATATAAGTGTAAGGTTACAGTTCAGGCTTTGATTTATCTCTTCTGGGCTATTTAGAGAGCCATAGCAAAGTTGGGGGGGTAAGGGGGGGGAAGTTAAATGTTTTTTTTTCTTCAGTTTTTGTTTTGGTGGGTTTTTTTGAAAAGTCGTGTCACTGCATTTGCAAAGGCAAGACAGACCTTCAGGAGACAGCTTTCCAAGCTGCGTTAAAAAACAGAATTGGATTTAATGCAGTTTTCCGAGAGAACCCTCACTTAGCATTTTGTAAACAGATCATTTCATTAAATCCTTTTGTTTCCACTCCTGCTTCTGCTGAAATGAGGACTTTTTATTGACTCCGGCTCTCTCTGGGTGAATAGGAGTTTAACATATTATTGCTTCATGTTGGTACAGGGAAAAGTTATTATACGTGTATGCTGCTGTTCTACAAGAAATTTAAGGAGATTAGTATAAAGTTTCAAACTTGATGATATATCAATTGACAAAAAATGTATTGGAACATCACTGCTCTCTTTGGTTGGTTTCCAATGTTCCTGTCATTCCAAAACTGCCAGCTGTTGAACACGTGGATCGTAATATTTAATGCTGATACGTTGTAATATACTTCCTCATAGGATATTTTGGCTTAATATAGACACCCGTGGAGGTTCCCTATTTTTGCTCAAGTGGTTGTGTACATGGATAATGCATAAACTGCAAATCAAGGACAAAAGGAGTATATGCAGGTGATTTCTTCTTATAAAAAGAAAGCACCGTTTTCTAACGTTCAACCAGTGGACACAGATTTTTTTTCGGTTTGGCTTATCTGGTATTTCTGTTGATAAATGAACCAGAATAAGGAAAATATGATTTTTGATAAGCTAGAAAAACATTTTACACTGATAAACAGAATAAGATTGCATAGTAGTCATATTGAAATAGCTGTAATTCAACACTAAAGTGTCATTTTAAATGCGGGGGGTTTTTTTCCAGTCATGTACGAACAGACAAGTCTGTACAGCTGAACTGCTTTTCTTTTAATGTTAATTTTAAATACACAAAACATACTGGGTTTGATCACAAGCAGAAAAGGTGGAAATATCCATCAGTTTCCTTTTTTCCCTTCTGCTAAAACTTTAAAAATTCAGTCTGACAAGCAGCATCCATCAGGTTCTGTTTATGTAGATCCCGATAAAATACTTCATCATATTGAATAATAACAAATTTAAAGAACAGTTCAGATCTTGCTGAATGCCAGGATTTTCTTTTACACTTTAAGCATCTTAGTACTTTAAAAAAAAAAAAAATCTGGTGTTTTCAGTCAATGTCGTCTTCTATAATAGTAGACATAAGTGAACAAAACCAGTTTGTTTTAAATATGTTATATTGATAAAGATAGGAACAAATTTCCATTCCTGAAGAACAGTAATAATTATTGTAAAGTCCTTGTTCTCTCATCCTTGGGATTTCTTTTAGAAAATGATTTTTCACCTGCCTTTTAGTAGTCTTAGTGGATGTATGTACAGACTGAGTATCTGTTTCTGGATGTTTGTTTGGGTCACCCTCAGATAACATTCTGCAAAAAAACTCCTTTTAAAAATGCATTGACCAGCATTCTGTGATATTTATTTCTTATTAAATTTAAGATGCATATAGGATGTGCACACATATATATTTCCACATATATGCATATATATATTCCCCTTTCAGTTGCAGAAGCTGCATTTATTCTTGGTGCCATCCTGCAAGGAGTAAAGAAATAGCGGAACAGAGTATGGGGCACCAGGGAGCAGAATCTGATGTGACTTGTGTGGACGTAGTAAACTTCTTGTAGATTAGCACAAAACCGTAAGGGACAGTATAACAGCCCTAATTTTATGTAGTACGCCATATTTGCACAACAATTCCATTACAATACAAAAGGTAATCTTCAGAAATAATTTAGGAACGGCAGCTGTATTAATGCTGAGCGCAAGAAAAGGAGAACAATTTTCTTATGCAATCCAGTTTCAATGCCCAGATGTCTTCTGTAAATGATTTTAATGGTTATTTGATTCTAATTTGAACATAAATTGACCTTAAGATTCACCCATATCTTACATCCATGTTTCTTGTGCAATTCTGTTTATTTCAAGTTACTGGTTTTTCACTTATATTGACTTCAGAATAGACTCCATATTTAAGAATTTTTCTCCTTATGACACTTTTTGGAGTTGTTTTCTGTGTATTAACAGTATTAAAGTGAAGAATCTCAGCAGTAAAATATGCAAATCACTTAGTGGAGTAACCAAAAGACATTTTGAGGAACATCGAGGCAGTAAATGGTCCAAAGAGTTCATTGGAGCCACCTTCTATCAATTAAAAGAAAATACTACTTTTCCCAGCACATATTTAAAGACACAGCAAATTAAACTCATCCCCTCACTGCACCCCCCTCCCCCCCAAGTTTAGAAGCCAGCAGTGTTCTTCATTTGTTGCCTTTTTACTGTGATGATCAGTATTGAATAGGATCAGCAGTTGTGGCCCACAGAGTTTAGTGAGCAATTCAAGAAAACAATATTCATCCAGTCTGATACTATAGAAGATAACGTGCCTGCTGGTTTCTTACCACATTGTCCTGGTTGGAGCGACACAGGACTAATTTCTCTTCTAATGCTTGGGAAAACTACACTTTTAGAAGACTCTCATGTCTGAATTTGTGAAAATATTTACTTTACAGCCAGCCAACCCTCGGTGGGTTTCAAAGTCTCAGTGTTTTTGAGCTTGCCAGGTGCAGGGATGAAGAGGATCGAGATCCCAGCACTTGCCGCAAGCTGGGCAACAGGATTACTTCATACCACGAACAGCATATTCAATAGAAATTAGAAAGTTTGCTGAGGAATTCTCTTGTCTCCTTGCATATTTTATATTGGTATCGGGATCAATATTGGTTCTCTAGTATTATTAATATCAATTATTTAGTCTTTTCCTATTAAATCTACTTGCATTTCAGCCCTCAGGTTTCCTTGCTTTTTCCTGATACCCCTTCCTGTGTGGGGAGAGGTCAGGGAGTGAGAGAATAATCATCTAAACGACAATAAATTGTTGTGGGTTTCTCAAACTGTAACACACATAAACTTTCTGCTCTTTTAGATTTCCTAATCAGCAAGTGAAGGACCATGCTGGGGGGGGGTAGCTTTACTTCTAAACTGTGTTCAAACATTATCTGCAATATCTTATTGGTCTTTCCACAAAACTCTTAGAAAGAAAATTAATTTGCTTACTGCAAAGAACTGTCCAGCAAACCTTGCTTTGAAAATGTTGTCATTGTTATTTCATCTTTCTTCTTACTGTTAATTCATCCTATCTGAATGTATCCTTGCCATTCTTCTCAGAGGTCCTTGGTCCTAGTCTCGAGATCCACAGGATCCACAGGCTTCAGAGAGGCTGAGAATTCAACCCTGTACTCTTCATGGAAGAGAGGCTAGACACACACACACGCACACAAAAAGCTGTGTGTGTTTAGGGACAATAATAGAGATAAACGAGGCCTAACAGATGGTTTCGGTGCTAAACTGTAGCAGAAGTTTTAGCAGTTTGGTTTTAATTTCATGAAGTTATAGTAGACAAAACATAATTACAAGTTGATGGAAGTAGCTAGTAGACGTAATATTGAGTGTCAGGAGTTATCGTTTCCTAATCTTTTCCTTGATTTCTGGTGCATCTCATAAGTGAAGCTGTCTGTCTTCAGTTTTTCTAAGTGGACAAGTGGAAAAAATCACAAAGAGAGTAGTGTTAACACTGGTGTCATTGTATTGTTCTGAAATTGGATGGAAGAAATAATACAGGAGCCAAGTGCCATGACAAGATTGTCTTCAAAACATTCATATAAATGACTGAATGTGAGCCACATGCCCGTATGGATTTTGAACATCCAATTTGTCCCTTTTTAGGCCCGATCATAAAGGACACTGGCAGCCACTTGATGTTTGAGGACATAGTGAAGTTTGAAAAACAGACTCAAAGTTCCCTGACTCAAAACCAAGATGCCCACTATCAGCAAGTCCTTCTGAAAATATGGACAGAAAGTGCATTAGGAAAGCTTGCAAAAACAGTAGCCTTAAGGTCTTCATGAGAATTAATGTTAAGGCCAGTAAGATCTTGTAGTATAGATGGGCAGCATGATCACCATCTTACACCTTCAAGGGCTTGGAGGATGCTCCACAATCTTCTAAACTTTCTGGAAGCAGAAAAAGGCTGTCCAGCCTTCGTGATGCCAAGCACCCTGAGAAAGGGCTGTGGTGGCTGCAGTCTGGAGGAAGACTTGTCCCTCCTGTGCTCCACTTTAAAATGTGTTATAGCGGGCATCGTGTCCCCTGGATGGTCTAAGCT
Organism: Chionis minor; assembly: GCA_013398295.1. Taxonomy (NCBI): domain Eukaryota; kingdom Metazoa; phylum Chordata; class Aves; order Charadriiformes; family Chionidae; genus Chionis; species Chionis minor. The sequence continues at coordinate 198,856 of VZSF01010835.1, read as the reverse complement.
CTCTGACTGTTGAGTAGAGGATGAATCAGAGCAAAGTGCCTCTGCTGTTTCATGCCATTTGCTTGTATTAGTGTGTCTCTTACCTGCGGTGCAGTCCAATAACGTTATGCTCTCGGTGATCAGCATCCTGCTGTGAGGTCGATTCAAAGCAGACTGATTCTGGTTTGTTTTTACCAAACTCTCTCTGCACGGGAGAATCGCAGGTAGTTTTATGTGCCTTTATAATACAGCGTGCAAAGTCATTTTGAAAGCTAGATGAGTGTCCTGGTTCTGGCGGGGATAGGGTTAATCTCTGTCCAGGACACAGGTATTCCATATCAGGTGATGCCATGCCCAGTCCTTAGTCGGGAGCTTTGGGGTGAACTGCTTGGAAGTCTCTTGGGATCAGCCTGCGGCTTCCCAGGACTGGTCGGTGTGTGGTGGGAAGGTTACCCTGTCTGTACATTCACCTGCCGGTGCTAATGTTGCTGTTTCTCTATTTCCTTTACTGCCCTGTTAAACTGTTTTTGTCTCACCCCCCAAGTTTTACCTCTTTCTCCCGATTCTCCCTCACTGTTGTAAGGGCTGAGTGGGCAGCCTCAGGGTTCTCTGTCGCTGCCTGAAGCCAAACCATGACAGGGGGTCAGACATCTGGTGTAAATCAACATGGATCTGATCAAATTCAAACGTTACCTGCAGAGCAGCTTCTCAGTTCTTAGAGCAGCCCAACCGAACACTGTAGCTGTTAAAATGCCATTGTGAAATTTTTTGTGGTCACAAGAATAAAATGGGTCATGTGGGTTTCTCAGGAGGCCATTTTTTTTGTATAGGATTAGCTATCAAAGTCAGAAAAAATCTCAGTTTATTTCACTTCGAATTTTAAAATTATCTACAATGCAAAGCTGTGCAGCATGTGCTACAGTTACATAGAATGAAAATTATCAAAAGTCTTGAAAGTTGCAGAGGGCATAGGAAGATAACAGTCAAGACGCACTGTTTCCCAGTCCTTCTCCCCAGTGCAATATTTTTGGCTCTACTGGCAGATCCAGTCTTCACCTTGATAAGATGGTAAGTATTGTGGTGATAAGAAGTAAAGTATTTCGAGTGTCATTGTAAAATATCATTAACTTTGAGGCATTATTAGAGTGTCTTCAGTTTGCCTCACACTGCGTGAAGCCAAGTCAGTGTCTATGTTGCTGGTGTTTGAATATTCCAACAGCCTTGTGAGCTAAATTCATAGAAAAACTTGCACAGATTTAGGTAAACAACATAGTTGCCTTTTCTGCATTCACTGCTTAGCATCCTCAACAGAAGAGCAGACATTTTTCAGGATTTTTATTACAGGACTTGGAAGATCTGTGCCTTATTGATCTTTGGCTATGGGGACATAGCTTCCCTTGTTTCATCATAAACACAGCTGTACAAGAAAGGTTGAATAATACTAGTAGTTCTTAGGAAACTCAACTACTCTGAAAAACTCAGGATGTTAAAAGCACACTGAAAATCACTTACTTCATTACCAAGAAGTTTGAAGAGTATGGGGCACTGGACAAGCTTAAAAAAAAAGCTCTTCATGCATTTCTACTTTATCCACTTAAATCACTCCTACATAATAGAACATAAAAATTAGAAGCACTGTGTTCCTTATTTCTGGGGCTTTTTTTCTCTCCAATTTTGACAAATATCAGTGTATCCAATTCCAGGAAAAGCACACTGTACTACATCTGCAATCATCTACAAGTTCTGTACTTGGAATGTGAGAATGATTGAGCAAAAGTTGTGAGGGTGTTGTCCAAATTCCAGCTGGCCTCTTCAGAGCAGATATAACATGGAGAAGCACTTAGAGTGCCATAGCTTTCTTCTAGTAAAGGACAAGCCTTTCCAGTATCAGAAAAAATACCAGATCAACTTACTTAATGATACTTTTACCCATAAATGAGTTGTATTGTACATTTGCCAGTACCTTATTTAGTCAACAAAAAGTCATGACTCTTAGTGGGTGCTCCAAAATCAACACGAAATATGGTTACCAGTGCATTTTTTAAAATAACCAGTAAAATTACTGTCACCTTGCACAGAAGATTTTACTGAATGGATGTAGAGGATGCTCTTCTGTTTTGCACACAGAAGCATCTCGTCTTAAGAAAGGTTAAAACCCATCCAAAAAACTGATGTAGGAAAACTTTCATTTCTGCTGCGTGTGCTCCTGAACAGGTCTGAGTGGCTGTCAATCCAGCACTTCTAACAGACACTAAATATGCTTTCTAAATTTAAAAGAAATAGAGGAAAAAACCTAAAAGGCAATTTCTTCAGTATATGTGGTATTTGGCGAAAACTCAGCACCCACGTTTTTCTCTGCCCTGTCTATTAACTCTCTAAAGGGACAGTTAAGATGAAGTTGACAAGAAAAAAAAAAAAAAAAAAAAAGAGGAAGGTCCGTTTAGTGATTCACAACCATTCATGGAATAAAATAATTTCTGAACATTATCTCCAAATTATCTCCAAATTACAGTATATTTGAATTAGGAGTACGCACACTGGGGACATTTTGCCCTCTAGCATTTTTGGCATAATGCTCTATGCATGTAAGAACACAACCAGAACTACTTTTGGAGGTGCACAGGTTTTCAAGTGGTGTGTACCTGCTACTACTTTCACAAGCGGAAGACTGCACAAGAAATTGTTGAGAAGTGCTAAATATTACACTTTTGTTGCCAGTCAAATTCTTTAACCTCAAAATAATAGATCTTAACTGTACATAGACCATTAAAAGTAGCGATAAATCATTCAGTTTTAGGCCTTAATGAACAGAATCGGAGCAGAGCCCAGAACAAGTCAGTCACAACCAGAGGTTGTACCACTCCCTTCAGTTCACCAGCCCAACTGAAACACAGAGGAGGAGGGTCAGGAGAAGGTTCATCAACCATTTCCTCTCCATCGTTCTCCTCTGGGTGCCAGGCACCCTTGCAAAGCAGAAAGAGCTATTTGTCCTTTCAGTGGTGCAAAAATAAGAGAATGCAATTACTTGAAAACTGTCCCTACTAAACTACCCATCAGAGGTACAGCTTGAATCTGATAGTAAATTACTGGAGTCTGGGGAATTCTTTCTCTAAGTAACTTTAGTAGTATTGTAAGGTATAGAAAATGTGATAGCTCTCTACAGTTAAATTTTTCCAGCCAGCAGTTCCTATTTCAGGGTAGAAAAGGTGGGTCTTTTAAAGGCAGACCTGATCCCAGAAATCACATAATAGAGGAGGGACAGTTTAGAGAAGCTAGTAACATAAATGCCTGTGTATTTGTCCTCTAAAGTATTTGCAATCTCTTTGTGTTAAATGGAAGGTAAACATGTTGTTAAGGAAATCCAAATGGGTGCTTTGTGATTCTTTAGTAGGTAACAGCCAATGTCAGGCATGAGAAATTGATTGATTGATTTGCAGTAGGAAAAAGAGGTTTGATTGATTCTCTGAAGAATCATGTGGATAAGATCCACCAGAAAAAAAAAAAAAATTTAAAAAAACGAATTTCCAGAGAAAGAACTGTTAAAGTGATGACACTGTTTGCAGCTGAGAATGTTCATGTTAATGAAAATTGGATAGCTTTGGTGCTTATGTGTATCAGCTTGATCAGCATTTACTTGCTAACAAAATTAAAGAGGAAGAAAAATATAAGACAGTATTATTGCTGCTCATTATATCTAAGGATGAAAACACACATCCTGAAAAAACACCAGCTAGGAACTNGTGGGGGGTTGTATACTTATATGCCCCACCAAAAGGGACTGTCAACCACTTTGCTTAATAGCCAGTGCTACTTTAAGTGTTCTGCTTTTCGTACTGGCTTTGTACTGATGGCAGTGTCTGGTTCAAGGTCTCTGGCCAGCTGCTCGGATCTCTCCAAGGGTTTGATCCTTGATATCCGAGAGATCAGCTTTCCTTCCGTGACCTTTCATGACAGTAGCTCAGCACAATTGTTGACTAACCGGAGGGATGCGTAAAAGCTGAATAAAAAAGTTACCCACATCCCAGGCTCAGCCTTGACTATGGAATGAAATCCTGCAAGAAATAAGAAAGGATACAGAACTGACCACAAAGTCAGACTCAGAAGTTGTCTCTCTAGAAAGAATTTCTTTCCATATATATATATATAACAAACACGCACATGCGTAAACTCTCTCACCAGATTAAACAAACAAACAAAAAGCTTATCAGCAAATCAAACAATTTCCCTTACAATCTCCAAGGAAAGAAATAAAGAAATTAAGCAATTGCTTTTGTTATGCAGTCTTAAATTTAAAAAATGTAGAAGACAGATGGATATACAGTAATGAAGCAATATCCTAAAGCATATTTTATATAGGTAGGAAGAGAGTTCAGCAAACGTCAGCATTCTGTCCCATCACTCTCATAAACAAGCCAGAAATAGTTTTGATTTAATTGAAGTTACAATAGGATGTTTTATTCCTGAGTTTACAACAATATAATGCAGTTACATAAGCTACACTTGAGAAATTAGTGAAGAAGGAAATATTTTCTGGGTACCAAATGAACTTGTATATAAACTTTGGATACAGCAGATTCAACATTGTTATAGTCTTATAAGGTTGATAGACAGACATCTATATCATATAACCATTCCAGGTGTTAAGGGAGAAAAGAATTTAAGAGAATTGAAGCTTATTCAACCTGGTCTAGTGGGAGGTGTCCCTGCCCATGGCAGAGGGGTTGGAACTAGATGATCTTTAAGGTCACTTCCAACTTAAGCCGTTTTATGATTCAGCAGATTTTACTGGTCAAAAGAGGAGAATTTTGTCTGTTCACAGAAGATTTCTTTGGGCAATGATTTGATGTGTGAAGTTCAAGCTTTTTCCAAGTAGAAGCCTATACTATCAACTCTTTTTTTATTTAAAAAAGCTACAGAGGCAGCTTAGAAAAGAGTTTTAATTCATGTTCAGTGTATATATTGTTTCAAATTATGCTCCAATAGCTTTTGCAGGAGATGGGATACCTTGCAAATACAGTAATTTGGCAAGTGAGGAATCGTTCTTCTAATCAATCTCATGTGGGATTTATAATGGTAACCTTATTATTACATTTAGTGTTGGGGTTTTTTTTTAATTCAGAAGTACATTAAATTGTCAGCTTAAACATAGGGCATAATTTCCTGTAACAGTAAGTGTGATCAATTAATAAGACATTATACAAATTTTTATGAAGAACTCATCAGTTCTATTGTTATCTCTAATTTTTCGAAGCATTTTGATTGTCCAGGAAAATGATAGAGAAAAGTCTTTTTTTCCTTCTTTATATTTAACATTTTTCTTATCCACTTTATGTCTACAATACCAGTCAATACCATTTTAAAATACATATTTTGAAGTATGTGCCAGCTTTTCAACTTAGATGTCTGAAACAATCTTTATATCTCTTTATTTTGACTTTTACCATTGAAGGAACCAGAATTCGGGAGCAAAAGACTGCCGCAGAATTCTGTGTCTGTTCCTCTATGCTGATTCCTCCGTATGGGAAAGTTTGTGTAGTGGATTGCATGGCCGTGTCTTTAGTTCCTCTCTTCCTGCCTGCTTCTCTGCACCCTGCTCCTCTTCACACAGCAACCAATTTCTTGCCAGAGGAGCCTTTTAGAAAGTGATTAAGCTTCTGAGTTACAATTAGAGCTCTATTTACTTCCTGCCTAGGGCTGGGTTTCTCATCTCACTTGTCTCCTTGCTCTGAGGATCAGGCCAGTCCTGCTGAAATATAGGTGATCACCTGCCTTTTTGGGGTAATCTTCTCCTCAGCCTCCACAATGTGCTGTTCTCCAGGATGTTCAGTGGAGGACAGCAGGACAGCATGGGTATCGCCATGGTAGTGCCGAGGAACTGAAGCACATGTTATTTAGATACTTGCTTTTGCGTACGAGGTGGTCTACACATAAGGAAGACATCAGTCTTTGCTTTATGCATGATTTAATGTCCTCATTAGTCAATGCTCATTCTATTTCAGCTCTCTGTCCGATGGTGCCCCGTACCCAGAATAAATGGTATTAAAGATGGTGATTCATAGTTTTCATATTTAGCTGTCACTTTCTTCCAAAATAATCAATCCATGCCCTACCTTTGCACGTATACAGCTTATTTCTATAGAACTTTAGAAATGGCACTTTTGTAAAGAGATTGCATTAAGCTGAATTTCAATAGTTCTGTCCACTTCAGCTAGAAATTCCCCAGCACAGATATAATTCACACGGACTTGTGACTTGCTGCTCTAACCAGTCTAAATATGTTCTGATTACAGAGCTCTGCTGCAGCACTAGCAGAATAAACAACTTTCAGCAGCTTGCAAAATCCCCAGTTGTATTTTCTAAAATGCTTCTTTATTTTAAGTACAAGAATTTTGCTAATGAATATAGCTCACAGAAGCATGCGGAGGGCAGAATTGTCCACTGCAGTAGGGAGTTAAAGTTTTCAATGTGACTTGGAATGAAAAATCCGGATATTGAACTTGTGAAAGAATATAGTGAGGAAAAAATAATACTAAATCTATTAAAGCATCAGATTTTGTCCAGATATATTTTACATTTTTAGTTCAATTTTTACATGCTGCAATACTTAACATTAAGAAAAAAAAAAAAAAGAAAGAAGGAAAGTCACACTGAAAAGGCAAAAGCTAAATAGGCCATGTAGAAGTTATCAAACACGGCATGATTTCTTTTATTCTTTTGAAACAAAATTTTGGCACAATCAACATAATATTCCAGAGCATTTCTTTTGCAAGAGAATCATTAGAACAGTAGAAATTGCTCCACCAGAATTTTGCTAGGAAATTATTTGATAGATGTTTCCATATCTAAAACAAAAGCAGTAATTTTTAGCATGGCATCTGTCTAACTTTTCTGTTTTAAATTTCCATGCAATTAAACAGTGGCTACCCTACGAGGAGAAGTGTTGCTTAAATGAATCACAGGTAGATGCCAGTTAGGAAAAATTATCTTGGCTAATAGATAACAAAAGATTTTTTGTTGCAGATCAGCATCTGTGCTTTGAATTTTTAATGGTATTGTATGAATGGCATTTTTTTATGTTTGGGATCTGCAGGGGGGACTTGAAGGGGAGGGCTGCTTTTACATTCATCACTTTAACTCAAAGACCATGCTTTTAAAAATAAAACCAATTTAGATTTGCAGATGACATGCTGATGTACCCTCATCTGAAGAGCCAGGGTTTATTTTTTCCATGTTTCCACAGTACAGGTTCTGGGTTGTGTCTAGCTGAGGGTCCAAGGCTGCGTTTAACAAAGAGACTGAACTTTTAACCTTTCGGCTCCCAGATTTTGATTATTACGACTAACTGATTTTCATTTAGATTTCGTTTCGTTAAAGTAAATCCAAATCATTGATATGCATGCACATATATGAATATACCGACCCTCAAGCAATAAAGGATATCTTTTGCAGGTCACTAGCAAGACTTAGTAAGGAAAGAGATACGTGAGAAACCCCTACTCTAATTTGATTAGTAATCAGCACTTAAATGCAGAATTCTTACGCCTTGGTTTCAGTTATTTAACTTACACACCTATGTACAAACTCATGCTTTCCCAGAGACAACGCTATACTATTGTTTGCCTTCTAAACGCCATTTCAGATATTCTGCGGTGCTGCTGGGTATTTTTTGAATGATCAGGCATTGTTTTGCACTAATTTCAAATTAGAATCTTCATTGTTATTTTCTGTTTGTTCCTAAAAGGCTAGCTGAAAGAAGCCAAACAAAAACACATTTAAAGGGCTCTATTTACCTTTTAATCTTCTTGCCACTGCCATTATACTGTTAAGCTATAAATGAGTAGAAACCGTCTCTGCGAGAAGTTATAAAGTGACATGTCTCTTCCCTTCTTCTTGGAGGAATAATGTGATGAGCAGTGAACACTAGAGGGGGAGCTTAACCGTTCAGGAGACTTAAATCTCCAGACCCTCTGGGAGAGGATCAGAGTGATACGATAGCTGCTGACTTAAACAAGCAAAGTTAAGGCATGGACAGCCATGGTTCAGAAGTCAAGAGGTCAAGAATAGTAGAGAGCCAATTTATTGTCATTTTCCAAAAAGGCAGCAAATCATAAGTGGAATTGAGAAGTTTAGGGCTCTGCTTCTACCATGATGTGGTATATTTTAAAAACCTCTCTAGAGGCAGTTTAACATGAAGAGTAGGATTACAGGGATTTTTTTTCCCAAGGACTGTCTGTCATTTAAATGTCTGAGGAATGATGGAATGAATTATCATAAAATTTTGACAAATTTGATGGCTCAACCAAAGGGGGAAAACAGACATTCCACTTATTGGGTTCTAATAAGACATGACATTTAAAATGAGTTTACATGGCAGTTAGACCTTTGCTTTTCTTTTTTTTTTTTTTTCTCCTTTCTTTGATTCAGAAACATTTGTGTTTGGAGAGCAGTTATTTATAACTGACGCTTGTTTAAGAATGGAAAGCATGCTCCTTTTCACCCTCTGCTTCTTATGTTTTAATGACTTGGTGCCTGTTTCACGTACTGTACTTTTGTATACCCTTAATTTTGAGTCTTGTTGGCTCTTATAGCATGTCTGTACATCCTTTACTGCAATAATAAAATAAGAACTTACTATATCTTTTTACTAACTTTATTATAACTGCATCACAAAGAATGCTTTTCATTTTAAAAGGTTTCATGTTTTTATTTCTACTTGTTGAAATGAAAACATTTCAGTAATTCATTTTCTGTTTATATTGTATCTCTTTTCTAAAGGAAAGCAATGACAAGTCCACGCTATTTTTGGTTTACACAAACTCACAGGTATTTTGATGCCCACTTCTAATTTGGGCAATGTAGTATTTGTTAACTTCTTATGAAGTATCCTAGAAAACTGGCCAGGTCAGTTTAGCTTTTTTTTTTTTTTTTTAAATCTTTCCTTCTTTTTTTTTTAACGCCATCTACCACTGAGTGCGTGCAAAATAGCACAGACACACACAGGAATTTTCTGACTTCAAAACATCCAGGCAAGTCTCCAAAACGCTATTATCAGGATGTGGAGCTGTACATCCAAGACTCTGTTACAGGAAAGTGCATTTTTTATTTTTTTTCTAAATAATGTTTCTGCCAGATCCCAAGCTGATGATGAAAGGTGGATGTGAGTATGGCAGCTGCTTGGCGGAGGGGGGTGGCTGATCCATAACCTGAGCCAACTTGGCCAGGTCACTGCTTCTGGCACTGTCCCTGGGTCAGTGAAACTAGCTGTTGCCCTAACAGGAATGTGTTCGAGCCACAAATGTGGAGCCAAAATATAGCTGAATTTAGCAAAACAAAACATAACGATAAGTCATGTTTTGTTTCTTTTCCAGATTGTTTATTACTCTGGGTGGGATGCTAATTTTATCTGCAGTTACTAAAGAAAGTAGTGCTCCTGCTATAGCTGCAAGGTACCAGATAAGCAGAAATTAGGTAAGTGTATGTTTGTACCTAGTTACCTAACACAGGTGATGATATTTCTCAAGAGACTCTGCAAATGATTTTTCCCTCTGTTTTGTTCTGCGTAGAAGGTAGATATGAATTTTTTTTAGTGTTTTCCCCCTGAAGGCTTTTACTCATGGTGACTCTACTCACAGCTTTCCCTGGACTGCAGATGTATAGAAAATATTACAGTGCTGCTATATTCAAATAAATGCATTTTAATTATAAATTTATTTATGGCACCTTATTATATCATATGCCATATTGGTCTTTACATATATGATGAAAACTTGTATCCATTGCCTTAATTTAAATACATGAATATTAATCTCTATTGTTTTATTATACTCAAAACCATCATAGTACACTGTAAAAATGTGAAAGGTCTGGAACATCATTCTTTAGTGTAAATGCAAAACTGAACTCATGAGCGTAGAAAGACACTAGTTCAGTTATGCATTACTCTAAAATTTTCTGTCCTGAACTTTCATGAGCCTTTTTCTGAACAGGATGTTCCTGCCCTCAGAAGGAAAGTGTGCCATTAGTTTAATTTGATCTTATCGTACCGTTGTATTTAAGTAGGATGTCTCACTTTGATTTGCATATGTACTTTGATCGTGTAGAAAAGAGTTTTGGGGATAGTACTCAGAATAAAATGATCCTAGGACTGGAGCCCCTCTGCTGGGAGAACAGGCTGGGAGAGCTGGGGGGGTTCAGCCTGGAGAAGAGAAGGCTCCGAGGAGACCTTAGAGCCCCTTCCAGTATCTGAAGGGGGTCCAGGAAAGCTGGGAGAGACTCTGGATCAGGGTGTGGAGCCATAGGATGAGGGGGACAGTTTTAAACTGAAAGAGGGGAGATTTAGAGTAGATAGGAGGAAGAATTTTTCTACACTGAGGGTAGCAAAGCCCTGGCTCAGGTTGCCCAGAGAGGTGCTGGCTGCCCCATTCCTGGAAACATTCCCGGCCAGGTTGGACGGGGCTCTGAGCAACCTGATTTAGTGGTAGATGTCCCTGCCCGTGGCAGGGTGTTGGCCTAGGTGGCCTTTAAAGGTCCCCTCCTACCCAAACCATTCTAGGATTCTGTGGTTCTATGCATAAATATATTACGTGTTATTACAGGGAGACATTACTGCAATAGCACTGTGGGTTTCAAAAACTTCCTTCATTTTAGAAACTAAGTGATTGTATTTGAACAAGAAGCAGGTCCGCTGATTGTACACCTCGCAGACCACAGCCAGCTTTTAAGGGCACAGTTTCTTCTGTTTTGTTACTCTATCCCCACTGATTTTCAATAAAGCTTCGTTGCTGACATTAATAGGGGAATTTGACCCTGTATTTTCAAGCACACTAATTTCTCTTTAGACGAGACCTTTTTATTACTCTCATATCCTTTATTATCTCAGCCAGATGTGTATTGCTTCTCTGTGACGCTTGAAGAAAGACCACGTATGGCAGTAAATACACTTCAGGAAGCGGGAGAAGACAAGTAAGAGATTACTAACGGTGGAATAAGAACTTTTTTAAAATCCATATCCATCCATGCTTCACCAGCTTTCACCTTTTCTTCTCTCTGATCTCTTACTTTTACTTTACTAATTTAAGTAGCTTAAGTAACCAGCTAGTCTTGTCAAAGTGCAGGGCCAGACTGAATTCCACCCAACCAGCTGCTTTTGCTGGTAATGTTTACCATATGAATTTATTTTTTTTTTAATGTAACATAAGTCTAACATTTAAGAAAGTAATCTGTGAGTACAGTAAGTACAACTGATGTTAGAAAAATTACATGAAAGAAAGTAAATCAGTATAGTGGATAACAAACACTTTGTAAAGGTACAAGATGCTGGATTTTGTAAATTGAGATTTACATTTATGGCAACTCTGAGTGAACTCAGGCTCTAACAAGAGCCCTTTTTGGATGGGATCTGGCTAGTGAAGCAAAAAAACCCTGGAAATTCACCAAGAAATCAGGCAAGTCCTAAGGTAATTTAGAAAAGGAGTGGAGAGATGATTGTTTCTAAAGGAAAAGAAAACATCAAACAAGTATCAGCTATCTAAACAGAAGGACATCATAATTCTTTTTCCTTGTTTAGTATAATGCTGAATAACTGATAAACTATCTGATATTTTCTGAAAAGCTTTGTTTTCTGAGGCAAATAAGCTGAAGAACGGCTTTATGTTGGTGGTGAGAGGAGGTAACCACACCTTTCCCCTAAATTTCCCTGATAAAACTCTCCCTAGGGCCAAGCAAAGCTTTTGCCTGTGCTGAGCACTGCTCCTGCTTGAAACTAGAAGGGAAGTCCAGGAGGAGCCTCAATGAACTTGATGCTTCTGAGCAGATGGCAGTGTGTTACTTTCCATGAGAATGTGGTTCATGAAGGATATCTTCATGTACCTAACTAGTGTAAATGGGCCCATTCCAGTGTTTGCCACATACAAAAATAAAAGTGTAAGCAGAGTCTTCCTTTATTTCCAGGAGTAATGTATGAACATAACAGAGGGCTTGCAAAGAACCACAACCCTGGTGTCAGTGGTTGCAGGCTCACTGGTTGAAAGTGGGTCTGTGCTCATGATACGTCTGGTTTGGACCTCATCCTCCAGCTTGAACAACTTCTGTCTCTGGGCAGAGTCCTCAGATACGCTTTTCACTAGAGACCCACCCACCCTGCGATCGGATGGTTGAACTGCATCACTTGTGGGAATTTCTGTAGCTGGAGTTTGCTACTCTACTGCTCAAATTCAGCATCTGCCCTTAAGGAAAAACACTGCGGCAGCTTGAACACTCTGCAGAGGAGTTAAAGTGGGTCTGCCATATCTGTCATAGGTCAGGTTGATGTGGATGCCAAATTATGGTCTGGGATGCATCATTTTCCTTCTTCAGTGCTGTTGCCTATTGAGGTAGCAAAGATTTAAGGATGCTGCTTTTGAGATTGAGCTGTAAAGTACGAAGGAAAAAGCAGCAAGGTGTTTCTAGGAATAATGCAATTAGAGGGAGGGTTAGTTGTCTTCAAAAGATAAACACTGTAATTGAAATAAGGGATATTATCTAGAGAGAAAGAATTAAAGCAGAAGATGTGAAATAACTCATTGTCTATTAATACCCACAGAATGATTCATAACGGGTTGCTGCTTTCAGCTCTGAGTAAGTGATTAGCAGTTAGATCTACTCAGTAAAAGTTTTTTGTAGAAGCGTGCTAAAAGTAACAGAAAAAAACTCTCTGGGAATGAAAACAAATAGTGATTCTAACAGCCTGGCATCTGATATCAAAATCAGTACTAACAGGTACAGCCTTGGCAAATTCTGATAGAGAAATGGAAATCTACTGTTTTGCACTTGTAAATCTGTCAATCCGAAGCCATTCACTAGTTTATTTCAGGCTCTTCAGTCATTTTATAGTTAAGCACATTTCCCATTACAGGCTTGATTTCTAATTCTACATTTCTAAATTGCCCCACACAGAAGCAGTCTCTTGAAAGCTTACATGGTACATCTTTACCAAAAATTGTGTTTTGAGGGGAAATCTGGAGTAAACCAGAGAAGTCATTCTAAATTTAGGGTAACTTAAACACTTTCTTTTTATTTTTCATTTTTTCTTGTTATTTAGTTGCTTGGCTACGAAATCCACGCTTGTTCTGTTGTTCTTGCGAAGAAGTGCTTTTTAGTACATTTTCGTGGGAGGCGAATGTGCTAAAGGGTACCCAGAGACAAAATGCAAGTGCAGTAGCTTGTGACGTCCAGTCCTGCAGCGCAGTTCAGAGGAGACAGGAGCACAGCTTTGTGTGGCAGAGGGACGCAGGCTGACACGGTGTGGAAAACGGCACAGGGAGGAGATGCAACCGGTGCAGATTAAACAGTAAAGAGAGAGATACAGAAAACTAGTAACCCAGCGATGGCGGGGAAGCAAGCCGAGAAAGAATCACTGTGCTAAATCTTCAGTGTTTCAAATGCTTTTCAGCGTTAACATAAGCACGTGAATTTATTTTTCTTCCATTTCCTTAGTGGTCTGCTATCGCATGTAAGAATTCCTTCTTTTCCATTCCAAAGTCTCTACTTATATGCAGTTATTCACACATAGTGAAATGCCAGTGGCTGTGAACCACATCCATTGACACAGTAGTTCCTAGGAGGTAAAGCAAATATTTTTAGTTTAAACTACAGAGTGAATTTTATTTTTGCAGAATGCAATTACCTAAATTAGATTTAGGTAGGATACCTAACACTTTCATTGTTGCCATGTCCTCAGCAACCTCAAACACTGGATTGGATTCATCTCTCAGGCAAGAGAAGGGAAGCCGCAGAGAAGCAAAACGTTATGAAATGCAGAATGTGATTTTTGTCTCCATTATCAGTTTAGGGATGCTAACAATAGATCGTGCACACTTCCTCCCTTACCTCTAAAGTAACTCTGTCAAAACAAATTGTTTTTAGTTTATAACCAAATTAATTAACCAGCTTTATTATTTCAGGAGAGAGGCTGGCAAAGGAAAAACGGAAAAAGAGTAGGCCTAGGAGTCATTGGTAGAATAGGTGGTTTATAATGTGTTAAATGTGTTTATTTGCACTTCCAAAGTTCAGATTTCCTCATACATTTTCATACTGATAGAGATAAAATGCTAAAGTCTTAAATCCCTCTATGCCATGCTGAGTTGCTAAGGGCTGTTGAGTTTTTGTTATTTCTCCTCTCGAGTTAGCTCTGATTATGCCTGCTGAGTGAAAAATTTGTATTTGCCGACAGAAATAGGAACCATACCACGTGCGCTTGCACTCAGCAAATGCTCCAATACATCACAAAGATTTGCTCAACCCACCTTCAGAGGCCAAATCGAGCATGTTATTTTCTGTTTAGATCTGATCCTGAAGACTATCAGTCAGGAGTATTTCTCAATCTCTGATTAAAACAAGGCCTACAAAGCTGCAAGTGTTCATGCACAGTCTCATTAGAGGACTGGATGGAGTGACCCTGGTCTTCGAGCACAAAGCTGTGAGTGAACTTCAAATATGAGAGTGCATCAATCAAATCCAAGCAAGGCTTTTATGTCATTTTTTCTACTTTGCCTTTAAAGTCCTAAAGGAATGCCCTTTCCACTGTACAGCCAAGGATCATTCAACAGCAGCAAACAAACCAACAAAAAGCCTCTCAGGAGAAGGATTTTACTCCCTCACAAAGGGGAAAGCAGGATATTTTGCTAATGTGTTTTCTAATAAAATAGAGAATACACTTGGCTTATTTCGTAGCTTTGTGTGAATGAATTTTGCCAATCTTGAGGGTTCAGAAGTACGTTCAAGAAATAGAAAGTTTATTATACAAATGATGAAAAGGGAGGTTTTGTGCATTTTGCTGTAAACCAGCATTGGTGCAGCTTTTTGCACCCTTTTGACTTTTGCTCCTGCTTATTGATGGAAGGAATAGACAAAAATACATTTGAGAACAGTTCAACGTTTGATCCAGATAGTTGGTGCTATACCACGCTCTGGCATGTAATTCTTTTCTGTTCAAACGACGATGACATTTTAGTAACTACTCTTAAACGGAAAAATTAAATTCAAAAGGTGTTACACTTCACCATCTAAAACTCTTTTTCAAAAGCCATGGTGATGCAGTGAACTGTGATCACAAATGAGAGGAAGTTTTTCTTTGAACAAAACTGAGGATCCAAAAATAAATACAAGCCAGGGATGATTCTCTATGGAAATTAAATTAAAATGAGCTAGGGGAGTTTAAAAACCAGAAGAAGCTGGATAGACAAAACAAGCCTAAAAGTGCCAAGTGACCAAAACTTTGGAAGTCTGACAGGCTTATTGAAAAAGTAGTCTGTACTCAGCTGTATTCAGCTGTGGCTAGAAGGACCTAATATTTAGTGTTTTTCTGCAATATATCCTTTTTTGTCTCTGTATCATGTGTTTTTCCCTGAACTTCATTATTATGAAGCAGCCATGACCTAAACACCACTCCTTGCCTTACCATCATCTATACATACACACATATATATTTTTGCAATTTTTAATATGTGGCAGTATTTCCATCATTGTATTTAAATGGGGTTTTTTGCAGGCCTTCAGATGTTCAGACGAATTATGTAGATTTTAGAAATGAGTACTAGAGCATTTATGCCACTTGATGGTGCCCCATTTGTGCTTCCCCTGTAGTGTTTGACGGGGCATCTGTGTAAATTGCTACTTTTTTTGTTTGTTAATTAGCTCGCTGCATAAAAACTATCATGCATTACCTGTTATAATTTTTGTGTGCTTCAGAATGTGC
Organism: Chionis minor; assembly: GCA_013398295.1. Taxonomy (NCBI): domain Eukaryota; kingdom Metazoa; phylum Chordata; class Aves; order Charadriiformes; family Chionidae; genus Chionis; species Chionis minor. The sequence continues at coordinate 183,144 of VZSF01010835.1, read as the reverse complement.
ACTTTTTTTTTGAGAAATATTGACTCCTGAGTTTGCCTTCACTCTTAACAGTTTCTGAAACCAGACGTCAAGCTACTTCTCTTTTCAGTCAGTGAAAATCCAACAAACTGTAGAAATAAAACGTTTGCTCCTGAATAGCACGTATTTCTTTACTTTTCTTACATCATATTGTTGTTTACCTTTACTTATATTTCACATATATAAGCACAGTTCTGTTTAATGCATGTTTGTTGGACATTTATGAATATATAAACTAGTTGCATACCTATGTTTTGTGAAGACCTACCAGCCAAATCAGCCATTTTCTGTTGATGATATGTTTGCTCTACTCAGTTAGTTGATTCACCTCTTTTAATGAGGGCCTGAATATCTTTTTCTGGGGTTTGTTTTCTTTTGTTCCCTGTTCCTCCAGAAAAAAAAAAAAACACCACCTTTTTTTTAATGCTTTAATTCACAGCGTGCTTGTACCTATTCTAAAACCTTTATGTCTTTTTGCCGCTGAGAAATAATGAGGTATAGTTTTCATCAATGTTACAGGTTTTAATTTCAATTTCTAGCAAAATTAAGTTTATTGTTTGGATTACTTGCAGATTTAGCTAGAGATTTTCATTCTCCTAAGAGACAGTCTCCTAAACCTGCATATTCAGTGCCTGGACCCAGTAGCCATGGGCCAGGTGGGACTTTAGAAGAAGACTGAAAAATTTCAGAAGGCTGAGCAGGTTGTTTGAGTTTGGAAATGCCTGCATGCATTTTTTATATTAACTTGATGTATATCCAGCACAAAATGAATGTTTAATCTTTATCTAATCCATGTTGTTGTTCAAGGTCAAATTTTAATTTATGTTTTCCAACATTCCTTGGTTTTCTCTCTTCCAACAGTATTGTAGAGGGGATTTGGGGTTTTTTGTTGATTTCCCTTTTGCGTGTGGGGATAGGTCATGAAGCACATACTGTTGAGCAAACAGGCATTCAGTGTATCAATAACAATAGAGGGTGTATGGCTGCAGTCTTTGATCTCTATTACCAAAGGCTGAAAATATGGATTTTGCCATCACAGGACACATTTTTCTACATGGAAACTGGCTTTATTACTATTTGAAAAATGTGACAGAAATGTTTTTGTATGGTGTTCATATGGGTGCTGAATAAGCAAAAGTGATTTATGAAAAAGACAATGCTATGCTACATGAGGTTTAAAGTCCAGGATATGTCCTTGTAACACAAGCACTGTCATGTCACAGTGTTGTACTCCAAGCAAAAGTAAGGATGATCACTACAAATGCTTAACACTTCCCATACCTCCTCTCTTATGAAGTGATCCCTGCAAAGTTCAAGCTGTTACAAAAGTGGCAGTGACAAACTTGCACTGAGCAAGTACCACCGGTGCCTGTGAAATTCCAGTTAAAACTACGTTCTCCAGTGTCCTCAGATGTGAGCAGATTTAGATAAAGTTATGTTTATGCAGAGTCCGGTGAGACTAGCCAGCAGTACGGTATTACAACAATATCACAACAAGTAGACAATCTAAATAGATATGTCAAAACCAAACATGGACAGTGTCACCATAACCTTTCTTTTTCTCAAAAAAATAAGTCAGCTTCTTACAAGTAATTACCTATATTTTTCTAACCACACCTGAATAGGACATTTCTATGGGTTGATCAGTTTTCTTTTTTAGAGAAAAACTCGTACATAGTTACCAATAAAGAAATATCTAGTTTGTTTCCCCTTCCCTCATTTCCTCCTTCCCACCTCCTTTCATGTTCATACAGGACATGCTGCTGCCTCTAGCGCAGACATTCAGTTATCATCTGATATTGACAGTGCCAGATGCTTGATATTATCTTAGTTTGTCAAACTTTTTGTTGATGTTGGGATTTGGCTTTGTTTTAATAAGGAAATCCTAAGTTGTTTCTCCTCATCGATGTTTCATTTTGGAAAGGAAATTGATTGTGCTCAAGCAGACTCAGACAAGAAGCAGAAGAGTCATATAATTTTGTTTCAACAAACTATGTTTGATTCTCTGATCTATTAAGTCTATCAGCTGTTGATCATGATATCCTCTATCTATAATCATTATTTCTGCTGTTAGTCCTTATGTTTTTTACTATTTAGATTACATATTCAGGCTTTCATTTAAACCATTTCTCAGACATGTTCAGCACTGGGTATCCCTAGTTGTTCTTTGACTTCTTTTCAACAGCTGTTTTATGACTTTTATTACCTACTGTTTCTTCTTTTACAGATTTTGTTGATTTACTTCAATTTGCCTGGACTCACAAGTTTCAAGATTAACTTTTTACAACTTCACCACCAGTCTTTTCCTCAGATAATACTCTTACATCGAGATGCCCGTACATGGGGTATGAACTCCCAAACCATTCCTCTTAGCAATGGTCGTATCATTCATTTGATTTGCTGTTTGGCAGATTTTTCCAACTCTTTCTGGAAACCAGGGCATAGCACAGGCTAACATCTGTCAAGTGCTTGCTGCAGGCGTTAGCCAGAATATTGTCAATAGCTTGTTCATGGAAAAGTTATGGTTACAACAGACTGATAATAATTAGTGGAATTTCCTTTGGAAAGTGTATGTTGATGCTGGAATATAAGCACAGTTCTGTTTATTTTCAAAAAGTCACTACAGCCATGTTTATATTTGAGCAGAGAATGAAGCACTTCAGAAACAAGGGGACTGTGTTTATGGTAATAGTGTTTAAGTGCCCAGACACTTGCTGATTGCCCTGTTGTAATCAACATATCCAAGGGTGGAACATAAGCTCCAGAAAATCCACTCCATTTCCTAAACAGTAGGAAAAAATCTAGGAAAAAAAAATTATGAGAGGAGAAAGAACAGCTGATTAAAATAACAACAGAAACAAACAGCACAGGAAAACAACCTGAGGTAAGTGTTATTAAAAGAGTTTAAAAATGTCTGATAAAAAAAAAAATACGAAAAAAAATCTGCAGGCTGGCGGTGCAGAATTGCTTTGTACTTGGTCACTACTTTTACACAAAGAATGTGAGATTTTTGCCCATTATATGCTAAGCCATTTCCTATACCTCTGCCTGTTCCATATTCAACGTTGAAAAAGAATAATACCTTTTGCTACAGGTAAATGTTATGGGCTAAACAGGGACAGCTTGTGTGGGATTTGTCTTGCGTAACTTCAGCTGTAAACAGCCGTAGACAGCTGTGTCCAAGTTCCTTTTACAGCAGTGGAGAGAAGTGAAGTGAACAGGTACTTTTAGGTGGTAATCCAGCCAATGCATTTTAGATGTGTACTTTGGGATTAAGTCGGTTGTGCCGCAGAAGCTATTCTCTCCAAGGATTGCAGAGACAGAAGTGCAAACATCCTGGCAGCAGAAATACCTGTTGGCTGGTGAAACCTGCCTCTCAAGCCTGGCTCAAAGCAAGAGCCGGACATGGAGGAACCTCTTCCAAGAGCCACTTTTTCTGCTTTCAGAGGGGAAATTCTGTATCTGGTTCTTCTTTGCTTCAAAAAAAAAAAAAAAACAAAAAACCAAAACCCTTCTGAAGTCCACTGCAGAGTCACACTTATCTTACATATGCCAGCTCAGCTCTTTAGAACTTCCTTGACGTTGTCCACCTCCGTTTAGGCACCTCCAACCCACTAGTTCAGGACCTCGGTGGAATACACATGAAATCAGAGACATTTACATGCTGATCTGAGAAGAGATAGAATTGGGTTTAAATTTCTTTAAAGGGATCATGGCAGATAACATCTCCTTGTTGTGACAATTAGTGCAGGACATGGTGGGCAGTGGGGGGTGGTTTGTAGCCTTGTTAGAGCGAGTGACAAATTTGTTTTTTATCTGTACTTGGACTTTGTTGCATTTAATGAATACCCCAATTTTTGCAACTATTTTACAGCAGAAAATGCTTTGAGTTGTAATATTCAGCATAAGAGAACTCATCAATCAAATTCAAACTAGAATCCAAGTTACCTGTAACACTGGAACTTCTGAAGTATTTATTTTTATTCTCATTAAATAAAGAGAGCCACAGATTATGATAAATCTTGTGTTGCCCTTCAGAGATACATCATCTAGTGCTTGAGGCCAAGAAATGAGTAGTTTCCATAATTAGTAAGGGAAATTGAATAATTGGGCTGTGGTTTATGAGGGTTCTTTCTCTAAGAAGAGAAACCATGTAAGTCTCAGTCAAGTGGGTTAACATGATTTATTTTTTTAGCACACAATTATCGCAAGTTCAGTTAACATAAATTCTACACTTGAATATTTATTTTGCATTTTTTTTTCATCTTAACATAACCACAGGACCATGTTTTTGTGAACACTTTATACTTGTATTTTCTGCCTGGAAACGTGCTTAATATTGTGATTAGCATGATTTCTAACTCAGAATATTCTGTGATATATTTTTTCTGAAGACAGTGAAAGAAATAAGTGCTTGTCTTCCAATAAATGGCATAAATTGGGGTATTTCAATGGAATTTCACATGGTGACAAGACACCAATTTATTTCATATTTTGCCATCACAGACAATCTTTGCATCTGAATTGTTTATGCTCAAATAATTTAAAAAGCTAAATCAGTTTACAGTTATCTTCCTTGCTAGGCACAAAAATACTCTTGTGTACTGGCATTTTCTAATGCATGTATGATGTTATGATACATGCATTTTAATGCAGTATTACGTTAATAAAAACAAGAAGAGGAAGAATCCACTTCATGTGCAGCTTGCAGGAATCAGAGAAAGCAGGTTTGCCCAGTAAAAAAAAAAAAAAGGATTCTTCCGTATTTCAAAGTGAATAGTTATAGAGACTTCAGGAAATACGATCCTACAGTGCTGCAACCTTAATGAAAGTGATAAAAAACTGTGACAATTTCCATATATAAGAGAAACCCAATCTCAAGATTACGACATAGGAGGTGGAAATTATAAAATCTTACACAAGATATGCTGATGACTATGTAGGATTGTTTTAAGCGTAGGATTATTAAATCAAGTAATGACCAGTGTATGTGTACCACTCCAACTCTGAGGATACCTTGCCGTGAATCCAGGGTCACGAGGCCAAGTGGTTCTTCAGACACACGTGAAAACACTGGATATCCCCAGTCAGCTTTGCTGCAAAGAGATTTCTTAAGGCTGAGGGTGGACAACTCGGAGGCAGCTAGCCCTGATGCTAAGCACATCTGAATTCCTTTGCATATGGTGTTAGGAAAAGGTATTACTATGCCTTCCCCACACCCATCCCACTATGTCAGAGACGTCTAGGGAAGCAAAGGAGGAAGGGACTTGCATAGAAAAAACCAACAATAATAATAATAATTTAAAAAATCATGTGGAACAAAGTATCAAAACTGCTTTCTTTCTACTATTATATCATGGACGTAACTTCAGCTTGCAGGAAATCAGTTCTCTGGGTGCACCTAGCAAAAAATTGGTATTGTTGCCCTTTACTGGGTCTCACCAAACATCTGTCTAGCCCAGCATTTCTGTTTCTGTCAAAGCGGTGGTAGATGTTTACAGAAAAATACACGAGTGTACACAGAAAGTGGAAGAATGCATAGTAATCATCTAACAAACCTTAGCCTGAACTTGAAACCCTTATTCATGTGAATAAAGTCCCCTTGAAATCAGGGGATTAGCATCCTGGCAGTATTGTTCTGTTCCCCTTTTTAACAGAAATAGCATCATGAGCTTTCCAAATGGATATTGATCCTCTAAACCCTCTTATGAAAAGCACCAGTAGAGTTTCCTAAGAGAAGTAAGGGTTTACGGAACAGTCAGGGTATAATTTCAGCTAAACCTGAAATGTGCAAGTATCTATATAATTTGCTTCATAATTGGTGCATACTGCATATAACCTCCCGTTGACTCCTCTTGTGTGTTTAAAAGCCTCTATGTATGGTTTTAGTATTGAAGCTTTCAAGTATGGTTTCAGTGTTGTTCCTGAAATCCTCTTCTCCGGAAAAATGCTCCCAAAGCAAATACATTTCTTATGTTTTCATGACTCTGACAGAGGTGCAGTATTTTGAGATAAGGTACTTAATGTCTCCCTTTAAATATAATTTTTAGGAAAACTTTAAGTGATATACTAGAGTTAAAAAAACAACCAACCAAAACCAAACCAATGTGCCCTATCACTTAGTTATCAGACAGATAGTATTAGGTAAAAATTATATTACTGTGATCTCTCTTGGAGTCTGATGTAATACACTTCCCACCTTTCTAATGGAAAACTTGGGAAGCTTAGATAGCATAAAATGATTGTGACATTTATTGGCATCAGAAAAGGGTGAGGGTTCCACAGCGTTCCTGGTGCTCAGAGGTAGCCATGAACTGTGGATTTACATGCATCAGACTGCATCAAATAGCTAAGCCAGTATTTTATACATACCTAATCTCTGAGTACATAAAGTGCTGCATGTAATATCACTGAAACAACAATCTAGCTTTTAAAAAAATGCTTTCCAGTAACTATTTTGTTAGAAAAAGAATCAATATTCCTTCAGTATTCACAACCCACTCAATAGCTTAACTGATATGTTGTTCAGGAAAGGTTAAAAAGAGAGAGAGAGAGAGAGAGAGAGAAAGAATGAAGGCACAGAAAGAAGCAGGAAAGGAAAGGGAAAAAAATTATGCCGCCTAGCTACAAGCTGCAGAGGGAAATTAATATTCAAAAGGTTAAGGTGTCTGTGAAATGTATGTAATGAGTAACACTCATAGTTTGTTACTATAGGTTCATTGCCTCTAATGTTGAGGACGGCACATGGATAATTTACGATTCCCATTGTCCCCTCTGCAGGGATTAATTCTGAATTATTTATGTACCTATATATGCACAGAACTGAAACATTTTAGTTAAAGTCAGCCACTCACTCATAGTCTTGAAATTATGCAGCCCTTGTTGCTAAAAATGATGTTAGCCTCTTGTGATTTAAGTCATAACATTTTATTTTCAGTCCCACTGAGAGAGAAAGCATACAGGAGGAAAAAAAAGATATATTTTCCTGAAGAAATCTCTGAATGCATTTTTTAAAGATTTAAATAGATAATGGTAATTTGTTGAGTCAAATTATTGTTGTAGCATGCATGTAAATAAACCTTTATTTTATTCATGATTAGAGATAATTTTTCTATTGCTCTGTGAGATTATTTTTTTAAGATGGCTATCTTTAAATACAAAAGCTTTGCATTTCAATAAAGGGAATCCCATCTACTTATTAATTAATCAAAGAATGGAATTTCATTTTGGGAAATTGGTCTCAACTGTTAAGAATTCCCACTGAATCACTGCCTTTGGTACAAATGAAACCTTCACTGCTGTTTCCATTTGAACTCCAATGATTTCTTGCTGCTTTAAATGGCTCTTTTGGATACATCAAAATTCTTTAATCGTGGAAAAACTGCAGACATTAAACATTTCTTAATAAAATATTAGATTAGGGAGTGTCTTGAGATCTACACTGAGGATAGTGTTTGATAAAGATCTAACCCAGTCAGCACGAACAGGTCATAGGCATTTTATCTAAGCTAGATATCAATTTAGCATGTTATGTCTGTTTTTAACCATTTTTCATCTGCAGGAGGAGCATTTTTTCCCTTGATTTGTACTTCAAACGTATTTCAGTATGACATCGTTGCAGTACGAAATTTCAAGTTTATTGATATACAGATGTCACTACGCAAAGAGCAATTAATAAAAAGGGTAAGAGAAAAGAAACCTTTGATTGAGCAGCCCCAAACCTTTGGGGTTTCAGACAAACTGGCCATCTCTGTCTTCAGGAATTGTACCCATAATGATGACTGTTCGTTGCAAGCAGACAGCATAGTCTGCGAGCAGAGTATTTAATACCGAGTGGATGAAGATGTAAAAGTATCTGACACGGAAAAGAAAAAAAAAAAAAACATATAAAAGATCAATCCTTCTTTTTTCCCCTTCTGTACAATTCAACAATTGCTAATGAATTAGGAGGCGGGGCATATTGATGTACTGCTTGACTGTAACACAAAGAAGTGTAGTTAGCAAAAAGCTGCAGTGGGTAATGAACAGTATTTTAACTCGGCAGTTTAACCTCCGTGTCTGTCAGCAATGACCTTTTACCAACCCCAATGAGAGCCTGATTTCTCACTTTTGCTACTCACTGCTGGATGAGTGAATGTAGAATTTGACAGCGAGAGGTTTTACATGAAAAGGGAAGGTACTTAAAAACCATGTTTTGTGATGATAGGCTACATTTATTCACTGTTCATTACGCTGGGTGCAGCGGCAGCGTTGGTGGATTGATTGGGTGTGAGCAGCTTGTCTTCTGGGGCAGCGAGGAGGCGTTATTGACCTGCATGGGAGCCGAGGTGGCCTCCAGATGACCCCCCTTTCACCTGGAATTGACCTTGAAAACAACCTAGGGTTCACCCCGCTTTGAATAAATAGAAAAGTGTCTTAACAGCATGTGGATTATTAGAATTGACATATTGCACATTTCTCCTTTTTCAACTTTTATAGAGGTGCGTGTGTAGGGGGTGGAGGGAGAGTGTTGCCTTTTAAATTTCCAGATCCAGCAGCTGCACGGCTTGGTATTTGTACAGATTTATGGCGGGAGGCAACTAGACTTTCTCCTGCTTGATGCTAAATTTTACCATTCATCATTATTGATTAGAGCCTACACTCTATGACAGAGCCTAAACCTTACTATGACAATTGCTATTTCAGTTGTTATGGGCCATAATGGGCCATAGGGATGATTTAAAAGAGCACAATAGCTATCTGTAATTACACATGAATAATCCATGAATTCTCCAGCACAGTGCTTATAATCAGACCCTAACAGCCAAGGCCGAGACATTTGTACTTGTTTCCCCTTCAGCAACCAGACCAGAAGGCACCTCTACGTGTAAACTCAGCCACAACAGGCCAAAAGCAATTGTCTCCTTCTGCGTCCAATCTTGACTTCTCTTCCTGTGCTTAAAATAAATCAGTTAGAGCAGAGGGTAATGGAGTATTGCATCACTGCCGAGGGTGCAGCCACCTAATGAACTTGACTTCGCATGGAGAGCCGCCTGGAGCTGCCTTCTCAATAGCTGTTTCCTTCGGGTTTGTTTAGTTTCATCAGACACAAAGAGTTATTTTTCAGAGTTTCTAAACCCTGATGATAGCTTGCTTCTATGACAACCCTTTTCTGCGTGGAAAGACAAATAAGGGAAACAGGTACAGCAGCTAGTTTGAAAGTCGATGCTGAAATTTACGTTGGCTGACTCCACATTGAACATTTTCTGAATTGTTGCCCAAATTGTTGCCCCAGTTGCCCCTATTGTTACCCCTGATGTTGTTGCCCAACTTTAACTGCCTCAGCTTTGAAATATTAGGAGTGTTGATCACGAAAGTGTCTTTAGATGCTATTCTTTCAGAGCACTGTACTTGAGATTGATAATAACCTGATTTGGTGGCACCACGCAAGTGGCATCACAGGAGAAAAGTAGGTTGACCAGCTTTTTCTAAAGCAGAGCTTCTTCATTCACAAATACCTAATTCTGAGCTAATTGGACCAAATTCAGGTGGCTAACAGGCTGCAAAATCACAGTTTTCTATAAGTTTGTGACCTCTGTCCTGTGGCTGTCCTAGACTTCCATGTTGGTCTCAGCTAACAGGAGCACATTATCTGTGGTGGTCAAGGAGCCCACCTATTTTATCTTCTCAGCAGTAACTGTCTAGGCGCCCATCCTGCTGTGGGCTCTGCAAACAGTATTTTCTCTCTAATTCAGGGCTGCAGAGGTGTTTCGCTTCGTCAGGAAACACTGTTTTTCTTCCCTCCAAGTTCTAACACTGGAGCATGGTTTGAACATGCTGCTAAATGGGCCTTGTTGCAAAATTAAAATGTAACATATCCCAAAAAACAGCTATTGCCAAATGAAATAAGAGCATGCACAATTTTATTCCGAGTTATGCAAATGATTTTTTTTTTCCCCAAATATTATTTCCTCTTAACTGCTGACATCTATCTGTACATCAAGTAAACACAAAGCAGGGATGTGTTTTCTTTAACAGCCGAGTCTGTACAGAACACACACACACACGCAAAAAGAGTGACTTATAATTGGTATGACATTAGAAACCCATGTAGCAGCACAGTCAGCTTCCATCTCATCTTTGTTCCTACCTCTCTATAAAGGATAAGGCAGTTTTGCCCAGAGGAAGAAATAAAAGGGAATCCTCGTTAAAAGGTACATTAACGAAAAAAAGAACAGCTTTATTGGGGACATGTGCAGAAAGGGATGTTTGAGTAGCAAATGATAATTTACTTTTGAGGTATATTAAAAAGGTTTAATCTTACTGATCATGAGTTAAATTGGATGTTTTAATCAGTTAGTGAGTGCCAAAAATAATTATGCCAGAGTGCTTAGTCTGCAGAATGTGTACACAAAGCATATAAATCCTTTGCTTCCCCAGGGATTTCTCAGAATAACACACAACTAAAAGACAAAAGCGATATCAAACTCATATAAATTAACATTGCAAATGATCTGAAAAATACAATAAATAACATGATTCTATCACTCTGAATGTGCTATACAGGGGAGAGTGTCCAACACAAATACATTCATTAATCTCTTATATCCTCGCTAAACTTTTTCAGGAAACTTTCCTACCATTTACTTTCCACAGTTCAATTAAAGGTCATCCTATGCACAGCGAAAGTGGGCTGATGTCTACATACAGAAATCTGTCATCTTTTCTGAAATAAATGTTCAAAACTGAATTAATTTCACTTATTTCTTCCTCTTAGAAAGAAAAGTATTTGTCAGTATTTAGTACCCACTCTGAAAGCCGAAACAATGCACCCTGATGGATCCTTTTATTCAGTTTTGTAGCTTCTCATAGAAGCGTGTAAAGATTTCATTTATAAGGGATCTTTTTTCAATCTAGTATAGTAGATAGCTACAGTGTATGTGTGTGTGTGTGTGCGTGTGTGTGTGTGTTCATAATTACTGTAGATTGGATGCAAATTTAAATGAGATGGCAGCTGTGTAGGTGAAATGATCTTTAATCTTTGCAGCTTTTGAAAAATAATTTTGGAGCTAAATTATTTGTATAAACCTTTTACTTGGAAAATATAAGAACATGCCCGTCAAGCGCTGTATGTACAGGAAGGCTTTTTTGGAAGCACTTAAGCTATTATTTATGAAATATGAAAAAGACTTTTAAGACATGACTTTTTAGTTTTTTTCATTTCTGAAGTTTCTATTTTCACCCTCTCAGTTCACTCTCCTTTTCTTAAATCAGGAAATCTCACAGGATAATCCCACCAACTGGGACTAACAGGACAATTTTAAAATTAGCCCATGCAGTTTCACTCCCTCCAGACACAAAACTGCAAAGGAAAACTGACGGAAAATAGCTGTGGCCGTTACGCTGAAATGGTGAGTGAGTCACTATGATACAGTCTTGCAGCCCTTCTAACATGTCTGGGTGTGTCATAGGGTTTTTATTTACTGTAAAATGCCATATACAGGGTTTGATTTTGTATTACACCCATTTACTCCCGGGAGTTAACTCTACTGAAGGCAATAGAGTTAGGATTGCAAGGTAAATCAAATTATGCTTCTTTTTTTCTGCTACCATTTACATACCTCACTATATTGCATAAGTATCCAACATGTCTTGAATGAATGGCTTATTAATAGCTTTTTGCATGACAGGTGCTTAAGGTAAGTTAAGTACCTAAAAAATAAAAATTGAACCTATGCGAGTCACAAATCGTGGGCCGTTGTTCTTTTATTGAGTTAACGCCAGGTCACAGAAGACCATTCTCATTTTCATTTCTACATTTTAGATGTAAAATAATGCCAAAATAACATTTGAAATTTGGATTACTATTGTCTTCCTAATGTCTTGTACATAATTATATACTACCTTTGACTGCCTCCCATGTTTTGGCCACTTTCTACTTGTGTGCAGCAAAATTAAAAATAAATAAAAAATCAGGTACAGAAACCTGTGCTATAAGTCTCATCCAAACACCACCTTAAAGTTTCAGTTACCAATTAAGTACTGGGTCGTTGTACTAAAATATTAAAATGGGTGATTTTGTACGCCACACTTATTGAAATGCCTGTGTATAATTAGGTGATTTAGAGACAGAATGTTAGTCCCAAGTATGAATGTTCTGATTTCTGTTGCTTAAAGTAACAATTTAATTGATAAAAATCTGCTCATGGAATTTTGTTCATAAGCTCAGTAATTACAACAAAGAAGCATCACAGAAAACACCTCAATTATCCATTTGAGAAAAACATGCTGGTGTGGATTTGCTGCTAGTTTTACTAGTAGGCCTCTAAGGGATAGTTCAAGTAGTGGTGTCAGAGGCTTTGAAATTTCTGTTTCTCTGAACTTTCAGGTTTTAGAATGATCTGATGAGGTAGTTATTGTATTTTATGTAAAACAAAATTTCCTTCAATCTCCTACAGTCATAAAGATCAGACTTCTTTCTCAGAGAAAAATTTAATACCATTTACATGTTTGTTGTTTGTCCACTAAAAATTGTTCAATATTGTCTTTAATGTTTGGTAAACCATAAAATTTAAAAGATTAATTTAGGCTGGATATGCATAAAACCCCAATTGTTATCTGAGATTATCCATTGTTTCCTCAGGGCAGCCAATTTTTTCTTCTCTGCCATTCTTAATTTCCCTAAGGATACGGCAGAAAAAAACCCCCACATTTAAAATACACTTATGAAAAAAGTTAGTATTTAGTTCCTGATTATTTTAACACTATTGCTGACTGAAGCTCAGCTTTCCTCCACAAGAGCTCACCCACTCCGTAATATTTTAAGTTTGCCTTTTTTTGAAGACAGTTTTACTTTCTTCCATTTTGAGTTGGGGTTTTGCAAAGAGAGTGCTGAGATTCCTTTGCTGGTATGTTTGGAGTCCAGGAAAAAGGTCAAGAGACAAGAATACCTGTGAAAAAGTAGGAGAGTAGGAAAAACCTGGGAAAAGAGAGTAAAGTATTGAGAGGATAAAATAAAAATTAAAAGAACGAAGAGCATAGAGTTGTTGTCTTGGGAAATGGTGTGAGATACAGGAAAAAAAGCTAACAGATGGAAAAAAATTGGAAGGGAACTGGGTGATGGAAAATGTTAGAAAAGAGGTGAAGAAGCAAGAGAAAAAAAAAAGGACAATCAGGTAGAAGTGTGGAAATACAGGAAATATTTGAAATTAATATGGGCAAAAGAAGGAAAAAAGTGATAAGGAAGGAAAGAAAAGTAAATTACTTTTAAATGTTTTGTTCCTTTTTAATAGTTGCTTGAAAATAGGAAAGGGAGCCTGAACACAGAATTCTTGCTTGAGGTATAGCTTAACAGAGGGGGAATAATAACAATTATCTGTCTCTGTATCCGTGTCTGGCTTCAAGTTTTTAGGGCCAGTTGTAGTTTAAATTTGTTGGAGGGAGGGGATAACACTTTTCCTGATTCAGTCATGGGAGTGTTTAGCTCTGCACTGATTGCAAAGGTTTTGAGCCAAATCTCACTAAAGAAGGAAGTGACCAATTTGTAAGACCTTGAGGTTCAACCTGCGCAGTGCACTTATGCCAAGATATTTGAAACAAACAGGGCTGTGCATCTTGTGGATGTATGTGTGACAGGAGGAGAAAGAGGTAATTATAGCATATAAACATTCACACCATTCTTTATACTGCTGAGCATCAAAAAAACATATTTTAATAAAAAACCAAATTATTTCAGTCTCTTAGATTTTGCCAGTCCTACATCCCATGCCAGTTACTTGGACCCAAAGCAATATCTTGTTTCCAAGGTCACAGAATTGACTTTGTTCTTTGCTGGGAATTTCTGCATTGGAAGGATTTCTGTTAAAAGGTGTGAGTTTCCTTCTTATTAAAATGCGGAGGTTTGCACACATGGTGGGCATGATTTCAGCAGGGAAAGGATACTCCTGGTATTCCAAAGCATGCTGAAAATTTTAATTTACATGCTAGTGTTGTTCTGACAACTCTGTTGTTATCAAAGATGGTTTTGTTGGAATGAAAACTCTCTCTTCTTGTGTTGGACCTCATCCTGTAGTGGAATCATAAGCCCAAGCGCCCAACATTAGACTGTTGCTGTGGAAATTCACACCTCAAATCCTGTGTTCAGTTTTCGGCCCCTCATGACGAGAAAGACATGGAGGTGCTGTATTGTGTCCAGAGAAGGGCACGGGAGCTGGGGAGGGGTCTGGAGCACAAGTCTCCTGAGGAGCGGCTGAGGGAGCTGGGGTTGTTCCGCCTGGAGAAGAGGCGGCGGAGGGGAGACCTCATCGCTCCCTACAACTGCCTGAGAGGAGGGTGTAGGCGGGGGGGTTGGTCTCTTCTCCCAGGGAACAGGTGATAGGACAAGAAGAAACAACCTCAAGTTTCACCAGGGGAGGTTTAGCTTGAATATTAGGAAGAAGTTCTTCATGGAAAGGGTCATCAAGCATTGGCAGAGGCTGCCCAGGGCAGTGGTGACTTCGCCGTCCCTGGATGTTTCCCAGCCGGGCAGACGTGGTGCTGAGGGACATGGGTCAGGGGGGGTGGGCAGTGCTGGGTTGCTGGTTGGACTCGATCATCTTGAAGGCCTTTTTCAACCTCAACAATTCTATCTTTCTTTGATTCTATGAAATGTGTGAGATCACAAATAAAAATTGCAGTATGAGATGGGATAGGCTAATGGAACTGTTTAAGTTGTTGTTTAGTCATATGTAATACAACATGCTTGTGTGGTGCGAGTAAATACTGACGTTGTACTGCAGATTAAGGCATTGGAAGTATAGACAAATGTTGTCAAAGTTTTTCTGTGATGTGATTGTCTTCTCCTGAGTAAGAGCAACCCTGCTTTAAAAAGGGACTGCCATCAATAACCCAAAATCTTTGGTTTGACTTATTTTTTATTCCATCCCGTTGTATTTGGTGCTTTTTCTTATGTCCGATAGTCTAAAACAGAGCTTCTTACCACTAGTGTCCTAGCTGCTTTATTTACTTGAGGAATTGATGTAGACTTACCTGGCCTTAACTACCATGTGTAATCAAGAACACACATCTGCATACATTAAATATTCCTCCTTTTTTTTTTTCCTATCCTTTTTTAAAAGCTTTCTTTTCTCCTACAGCTTATAAAGACAAATTGAATCATACTTGGGTTTCAAACTGTTTCAAAACATTGTCAAAGTTTTCTTTTTGCTTTAACTGTGGTATTCATGGTGTCCAACGTATTTTTGGTGAATTTCTCTCAGCTTTGAATGTGGCTGAAAAGCACGTGTCCTGTTTCCATGCTAGCTCCCAGATGAAATCAGGAGCCCTTCTATGTTCTGACATTGGCTCCACACAAGTCCAATTCATGCAGAAGCCGTAGTCATTCTCAAATGCTATGGGTGATCCCTACTACTAATGCTATCAGTAGGGTTTTTATACCTTTATAAAACCCTTAAATGGATGCCCCATTAAATTAAGACTCCTTGCAGGTAGCGTTTTGCTCTCATGATGCATTCATGCTAAACTGAGCTGTTAAGCAGATGGTTTGCAGCAGCTTTTGAATTTTTACAGTAAATCATTTTATTTCTGCTCATAATGGGTTGTAATAAGAATTAGAAACACAAATATCTTTGGGAGCAAGTGGGCGTCAAGTAAGATGAAACATGGTCTTTTAGTCAATGGTAGACGGAAATGGACTTTCTGTCATTAGCGTTTTGGGTACCCATTACTTTTAGTAGCTCGGATGTGCAAGTGGCGTACTCTTCAAAATCCACTTCCCACCCTGTTTCCCTTGGTCCTTCTAGCATTTATGTAGTTCCTGATTTTGGCTTACCTATGGGAAAAACCAATTCAACTTGACACAAAAGTCGAGTTGGTGATCATCTAAGTTATCACTACATTTCCTTTTTAGGAGATAAATAGTGTGAGGAATAGGCCTGGGTAAGAGATGAAGGTGCACAAGTAGGAGTTTCTTCAGAACATCGTGTCTGGTGGGTCAGGAATTCAGACTCTTAGAGGATAATGATCAAACATCACCTCAGAGTCCAGCGGTGTCGATGATCCTCAGTTGCAGGTGATCACGGTAAGATTATCAACCACTGTTTCTTTATCAAGTGGTAGGGTCAGAGGGCAGCAGCAGCCAGCAGCTGGCTGCTGAACAAGGAGGAAGCGTGCCAGAGAGGTAGGAATTTGCAAGGTAATTAACTATGTAAAATTACAGTTTTAAAGATACGGATTGACTATGGGCTTTTCAAAGTGACTTTGAAATGAAGCTTTATTGACTCCTTTCTTGCATAGTAATTTACAGATGTGTATGTTACAGTGAGAAAATATAACTTGTATTAAAAGAACAAATATTTTTGCCAATCTGTAGTGCTGTGAAGAAAGGAAAGAGCAGGACGTTTATCTGGGAGGTTACTCTGGAAGCAATGGTCATGCAGGTAATGCCTTCTGTTCTGTCTCCTAACGGAAGAAAGGTAAAAAGACGAGTTATGGAGAGTGTTGCTTGCTTACTTGTAAATTGTTACTACATTGCAGTAGCAGTTTGCAGGCATTATTAATGCTTTGGTTTTGACCACCAGCCTTGTCT
>VZSF01010835.1:130000-166550 GCA_013398295.1 Chionis minor | reverse complement strand
GGCGTGGTTGGTGGGGGGGGGGGGGGGGGGGGGAAAGGAGGGGAGGAAAAACCTGTTTCTGAAAGTATTTCTATGAAAAATCTTATTCTCAAAGTTTTCAATGAGGGAGAATTAGAACAAATAGAAAAAAATCACAACTTTCCTGAAGGCCCCTTTTCTAAAGCCTGAGTTCACTTATAAACTGCTGATCGTTCCCTATACAAAAGCACAAGAAATACCAGATTTCTGAAGTGCTGGGAAATTGCAAGATTAGGTGTTATGCCTAAGGAAACAGAAGTAAGCAAAACAAATTAATCACTGATTATTTTTTTTTTAAGTAATAAATATATATTTTTTGTTAAAGCATTTTCTTCACAATGCAGCACATATATAATTTTTCCAGTAGATTTCTTCCTTTCCAGTCATTCTTTGATTGTTTGACAGCTTATTAAGTGATGATAACTGTGCTGCTGCAAAAATACCAGCCATTGATGTGAATTGCATTGGACAGTGGAGCATGTTTTGGGAAAGATTACTTAAGGTTTAGATTTGTACTTTAAAAGAATCTGATGGATATCTTGTGCTGTTTTACGTGTAACCACTACAGGTAATGTACTGAGAGTAAAAATGGGATTTTAGGGGTGCTGGTAGTTGGCACTTTACAAGTGATAACAGATGCTAACTGTGGATTTCTAAGATTAATATATCAAAACAGTTTTGACTAACCCTCTGTATTGTTTCTGGAGGATATGACACAAATGTTAGCGACCCATGGCAGTTTCATTCACATGGCTATCGCAGTCGGATTGACTTTTATTTCTCCTCAAATGTTTTAACCTAGATATTCTTACCAACACCTCAGCCCCAGCCTTTGGCGCATCCTTTATTTTCAGTGTGAGCATGAGCACATGCTGTAAGATCACATGTTGGTGTTGAACTACATGCTAAAAGACAATGAAGTAGTGGGGTAAGGGGCATGTTTTAACGGTCCATTGAAAATGTGTGTCTTTAAGGAGGAATCCTCTAGCAAAATCATAGCAAATTTATGCCATTCAGAGTCTTAACGAAGAATTTCAATGATTTGTAACAACTTTTTAGGTGAGCACACCTGAGAGAAGGAAAGACTATACTGAACTTCAGGATGCACTGCCTTCCAGCTGCAGGAGGTGGCACTGAGCACAGGAAGACAGTGCACTCAGTTTAATGTGAGCATGGAGCAAACACTAATCCCAAGTGATTCCCAAAAATAAAGCTGCCAGAGTTTTATTCTTTCATATAATGTGGAGGGAGCTTGTGTGTATGAACCAGTGGGGGAAGGCTGCAGAACAAACAGTAAAGCTCTGCTAAATTTTACTCACTGCATTCAAAATCAATGTCATAACTCAAAAAAAAAAAAAAAAAGAACAAACCCAAACCCAAGGATAAGGAGAGGCATGCCAAATATGCACTAAATTGAGACGTATTTCAGTCTCTTTACATTAGAGTCATGTGTGTTGCATTGCGTTACTGTACAGAAACAGGAAACTATAGTAAAACAGTTTGAGCAGCAATCTCCCTTCATTAACCAATACCATTAATCACTGAGGGTCTCATCACAGCTCTGAGCTATGAAGCCATTCTTCAGAGGCGTCGAGGGGCTGCAGCACACCTCGAGTCACAGATTCACCAGGGACTCCTGCAAGGACACCACGCTGCGGAGACCAACCAGCCCTCTCCTGACCCCGTTCCACTCAGGAAATGTTTGGAAAAGGCACATCATCCCTTGGCACAGGTTATGGGCTGGCTTTGCATAGATCTACAAGGAGATGGAGGGCTGGGGGTGGAAATATCCTCTTTTTCCCTCCACTGAGTCATTCTCTGTAAGGAAGGGTTTCGGTTTCTCTGCAGAGTAGTTGGTCTGTTTTAGCGCCTTTCCCAGCAGCTCTCACTCCTTCTTAGAGTGATGGTTTTTTTTTTTTTTTCATTCCCTCACAAACAGTGATATTTCAGTCGTGCAATTTGGCTGGGCTTACTAATTTTAAAGTAGGTCTCAGCACGCGCTTCCGACACCTCTTGAACATACAGCTGTCCTTGTTTTGAAACAATTTCTTTGACCAAGACCTGAGCAAATTTCTAATTGTCTCCTTGTTGTATTCCTGCCTGCTCAGCAAGGGCTGGAGGGGGCAAAACGGCCTTGCTGTCCTGCCCTAATACATTTTCCACATCTGTTTATGAGCTGTCGTCATCTTTACGAAGACATTGTTGCTGGGGTTAAACAAACTAGGTTTCACTGCAATCTTGGTTTTATGCTTTACCCACAAGCAATTGGCTGGGCAACTCTTTCCACGTCTTTCTGTATGCAACTAGTGAAACGTAGGCATCTTTCTACTTTATTTGCATGAGTAGAAATGCTTTCGTTGTTCATTGCGGTCCTCTATTTGACGGAGTACTCTGAGACACCTCTCATATAACCAGAATTCCAGTGCTTTGAATTTTATTTTACATCTGATCAGAAATCCTGTGTCTTCGAGAGGATAATTTTAAGAGGGCCGCTATGTTCTCCTGAAGCATTTCCAGTATGTGCTTGTGCTGCACTGCAGGGGTCAGAACTTGCAGCACGACCACCCTTTCGAAATCACATTGGCAATATGTCTCTTTACATAAAGCATCAGAAGGGTATTTTTGGCTCTTCGTTTTGAATGATTTGATAGCGAGGTGTCTTTCACAAATGTGACACTTTTGCACAGAAGCACATCCCCCACAACGGTTAAACTATCAAAACAGGCCAATAATGGAGAACTCAAAACTATGACTTTTCTCTTTGCCTCTGGCTAGCCCTCAAGTATGATACTTTCAAATACTTGTTCTGCATCTTTACAAGTTTTTTATATCAGTTTCCAAATTTGTCAGAAAGATGGAAAAAATTTCAGTAACATGTGCACTTATGCTCTGTATCGTGATCCACATTATTTTCTACTGTGGTAGATGTGACTTAAGTAGCTTAACAACCATCTTTCAACATATGGCTTAAATTAAAATGGTGTTTCCATTATCTTAATACCCATGTTTGTTTTTTAATGGTTGCTCAAGTCACATATTTCTAGGAATGTTTTCTAAAGTTCTGTACTCAGCAATGAAAGTATTTTAAATTATTTACTTCAGATACACTGATAAAAGCTTTCATGCTGAAACATATACATATTTTCTAACCCAGTCTTCTTTGTTTCACCACATGAAGAGCACTAAATGAATGCAAACTGCCTGTTCCATCCCAACTAATGAATAATTCCTGCAGGATAAGGAACATCCGATGGGGCATCAAGGGAATATTACAGAGTGTGGAGGGAAATCTGTGTTTTATATGATGACCCAGGTAAAGGAAAGATCTTTTCAGGTGCTTTGCTTCAAACTCTGTCCTAGCTGCGGTCAGTATAAATTCCGCCTGAATTATCTGATAGTCTTTCATATAATTAGTATGTCAAACCTTACTGGCTCTTCACATTAACAGTTGGCTACAACTCTGGATTATGTTGACATAATAACAATTTTTATGAAGGTTTTATGAGAAGAAAAGATCCCCAAAGAAATACTTTCCCAGGCTCCTTCTTTTGGCATAGTTTTCAAGTTGAGTGTGGATAGGGAGAAGGTTTTGGAGTGAGTCATTACTCTGAAATAAACTGGGTAAGTATCCTGTACTAAACCCTTACCAAATTCATCCTTTGAGGCAGTCTGATTATTATTTCAATTTTCAGCATAATTGCTTGATCCTCTTTGTTGTTTTAGTATGTCATACACCTCTTTTCTCCACTGAAATTACTGGACATAAATCAGAAGAATTCAGGAGACTCTTTTCTGTTTATTTCTGCAAAATTTCCTGCAGACTCATTCTCAATGCTGGACACTGTATCTTTCATAAAGTGTTTGCCATAACAAGGGGTTTCCCTGGTTTTCTTGCAGATGCTAAGTGAATAAAACAACATGACTGGAACTAGGTTCATCTCAGCAATTTTTGATATCTGTACCCTTTGAGCTTCACAGAGACTGGTTCTCAGGACTTCTTATTTCTTTCCTTTTTTTTTTTTATCCTCCAGTTTGCCCTTTTTATAAACTTTGGGTCTGCTTTAAATTTATTCTAAAGACTCTGGATTAGGTTTAATGTTGTTGTAAGATTTGATTTAGGCTTAAGAGTGCTTCTCTTGGGTTTGTTTTCTGTTTCTTTGGATTCCCCATTTGATTCTATTGTACAGCTAAATTTTTTTTAATGTTTTGTTATTTATTTAGCAAGAGCTCTCCAAGTCAGAAAGCTAACTTAAATGGAAATATTGCAGGTAGAAGGGAAGTAAAGTGCAAAGGAGGAAGTATGAAAAGAAAGGCCAACACTTTAAAAAAAATTGCAATACCAAAATGATTCCAACTCTCCCTATTTTGTTCAAACAATTTTCCCTGCTACAAGAGGTGTTTAGTCCCCTTCTTAATATTCAGTTCTTAATCTTCCCATCTTCACAACAGCTTGCAGAAATTGACTGCTTAAAAAATGAAATTAAAAGTTGTGAGCCAACCCTCCACCCACTTAGGGCACTGTCTGACAACAAATCAAAAAACAGTAATAAACTTGGCAGCTTTCTTCCATCGTTCAAGTGCCAAAAAGAGAATACTACAAAACCATTTTTTATTTTATTTGTAATTAATTACCACTGATTTTTTTTAAAAAAATTGACATCATTAAATGCTCCCTTCCTTGTTCCTACGTGTTTACTGAAACCCTAAAAATACCCATTAGTAAGTAATGCACACACTTTCCGTTCAGCTGATGTTTCTTCAGGGCTTCCTACTGAACTCATGGTCTTAGAGTTATTTCAAGCCTGTAAATAAGGGGGTTTGGCTAAAAGCTATCATTAGACTGCCTTCTGCAGAGAGAAACATTTAATAGAATCATAAGCCTCATCTGGGCTATACAGAAACCTAACAGCAGCAACAAATTTAAAAAACTAAATTCAAATTATATGTATCAGAAAAAGCAGAGTTAATAAGTGAGATGAAGCTTGCTGAAATCCCTCGGTCCATTTTAGATCAGTCCCTTGGCACTGCAGAGAAAGCTCAGCTTGTGCTCCAACACCATGTATGCTGACATTTTCTAAAGATGTATGATAAGTATTTCCCCTGCGCTGAGTTTGCAATCCCATTTTCCCGTTCTTCTGCACTTGAAGGCATTTTCCTCCGTGTTGCCGTGGTGCCCATTTTTGAAAACATGTCACTTACAGGAGAAATAGGAACTGTCTGCTGGAGCTCCTGTTCCTCCCCAAGAATACTTTAGCAACAATTTCCCAGCCACTGAGGACCTTTCTGAACTGTTGTCACTTGGTATCTTGATAAACATACAAGCTTCTTACCTGAAGATTAAGTCTAGCCCATTTTAATTAGCCATCCACGGCTTTTTCTGGGCTTTATGGCTTCTATAAGGTAAGTTTTGAACCAATCCTGCAAGGGAGGCTTCAGGGTATTAGCGTGCATTGATCACCTTTCTAAATAAACAGACACAGCCTCCTCTAGGTGGTAGACCCGGTTTGGAGCACTGGCAAAATCGTGTCTCTTGGGTGACCTCGCAGCCCCATTTTGCAGGAGAAGACCGCCTCTGGAAGAAGGTTCCCATGCACTTGCCATTTCCCCAGTACACCCACGCAGAACCTGTGGCACACTAAGTATGAAAGACAGGGTGGAAAAATGTTGAGATGGAAGGTTTTGAAGGGCAAAAAGAGTTCTTGCTGGAACTCTTGGTTTTGTATTCTTGAAAGAACGGTGAACAAACCAGGACAAATCCTCTTTGGTATCACCTGCTCCAGCCAACTCCCAGCTACTCCAAGGACCGCTCTGTCCCGTTGTGCAGTTCCCTGCTGTACTTTTCAGCAGAGGACAATATTACAGGTGAGTGAACTCAGAAGAGCTCCGAAGTTATGAAATACTGTGTTTCATTATCCCTCGCTCTGTTTTCTTTTTAATCTGCCTTTTTTTTTTCTTTTCCCCTCAGGGTTTATTTTCCCCCAGAACTCTTCCAACAAAATTATTATCCAGATTTCTTTGGAGAGATTTTTCTTTCTGTCAAACAAACTCTGTTTCAAAGATTCTTTAAAAAAACCTCCTATACTAACAGATACAGCCATTGTGCAATTTTTGTAGAGATGTGTTTTCTTTAATCAGTGCTTTTACATTCATTGGAAATAAAAAATCTGTTTACTATGCTGGGGGAATTAAGCTCCAAAGAGATTGTTTTACTTCTCTTTGTTTATGATGATTTGTTAGCTCTTGACTGCAGAAATAATTTTGTTGTTTACATTAATCTATGGTGGCAGTATTAACTTCGCATCATACATAAATATAATTATTGATCATTACCAGCTGTAATTCAGTGTTAGAATTACAGATTTACATAATTGTGCTATTAAGTGTAAACTTGAACTTCATATCTGGGGTCACAAATAACTGGAGGCAGTAGAAACAGAAAATTCTGATTATATGTCATTCATATTTTAATATATGCTGTTGCAATTTTGATCAGTGTTAATGTAAATATTTTTATGTACTACGCAGCAATGAGATGCTAATGGCTAGAAATTACAGCAATATTGATCTAGCTAATAAAATGGAATGCATTAGTAAGAGAGGATATTTATTATCTGCTCCAAAAATTGCTATACATCATCTGCCCAAGGAAAATTTCCTCCATCAAAGTCTGAGATGGCATTCTTGCTGGAAATGGTGTAAAGCTCTTCCCAAGCAAAAATCAAACACAATCACAGGCTATCTTGTTTTTCCTGCCTGCAGCTTTTCCACTGATAAAGCTTCACAGAGTGTAACACGCTGTATAACGGGGCTCAATTCTGTAACACGTTCTCTTCTCCTGGCGTAATCTTGCACATAAAACGACACTCCAGAAAGAGGAGCCGGTCAACGGGCCTTCTCCAAACGCTCCTCCACAGGTGTTAGGGGGATGCACACGTACCCGCGTGGATCCCTGCCACTCTAATTGCCTCAAGCGAAACCTGTGAACTCCCTTCTGCGCTTGGGCGCGACGCGGTGAGACGTCCTGCAGGACATGGGGATGCACCAGCTCTTCACCTGGCCGCGTCCAATACACGGCGATATCAAACACCAAACACACCAAAACCCGCTGGGCTGCTACGTGTTACGGGAAGAATTATCTGATTAAGGAGAAAAGATGGCGTAAAATAAGGATTTGTGTGTCATTTGACCAGGTTCTCCAGACTCAAAGACCTTCACAATGTCCTAGAATTTATCCTTTGGGAAACAAGCCACATGCAAGAAATTTGTTATTCCCAGGAACTGGAGCAAGCTCTGGTCTTCCACCGGGAGTGGCTAAATTGTCATCATTCGCTGCACTTACGCGAAACAGAATATAAATAGAAACTATACTGAAGTGAGCAC
This sequence comes from Chionis minor, assembly GCA_013398295.1. NCBI lineage: Eukaryota > Metazoa > Chordata > Aves > Charadriiformes > Chionidae > Chionis > Chionis minor. The sequence continues at coordinate 159,152 of VZSF01010835.1, read as the reverse complement.
TCCTTGCTGGCAAGGGAGATGGGCCAAATCCATTGAAATGAGCACATTCTTTCCATCTGGTAGTGCCACAGATCTGTGGTCAAATAAGCAGATCTTAATCCAAAATGCGTCATTAATATACCGTATAAAAATTGGAAGACCACCTGGTGAAACTAATGTGCTAAACACTCTGACAACTTCTCTGGCAAGGAGAATATGTTAAAACGTCAAAGCAGTCCTCCCTCCAATTCTGTATATATTGATTTATTTAAAATATGTAAATAGAATGCTACAAGCTGGAATAGCTTCTCAGTTTTTCCCTGTGGTTATCTGCTCTAACCCATCGGTTTATTGGTTTGTATTTACCCTGGCCAGGGAGAGTGCTTAAGATATGACAGCACTAACCAAAATCAGGCCTTATGTTATTTGCTTCTTTAAAGTCAACGGTGTCACCAGGATATGCACGAGTTTAGAAAATGGCTTTGTGGTAGGACTCTGACAAAAACTTGGGCTTGATTTTGAAAGAGACCAGTGATCCTAATGTGTTAAGTCCTCCCTATTATAGGCCTGCAGGAAATAACACCACGGTTTTAATAATCTGATATACGAGTCCTGCTACTTCCAGGAATTAGCACTGTTTGATACCAGAAGTGTCGTGCAAGCTTTGAGTGTATGAATGTGTAACTAATTTCAGTATCAATGTCAGTTTGAAACATTTTCCCCATTAAATATTAAGAATAAAGTATGTTATGATTTCTCAGACAAAGGTCTCAGATGACGATTATTTAGCCTGCAAACCCTTTTTTCTGCTCCATCCAATAGAAGAATCATTATTCCTGTGTATATCCTTGTTTTCTGATCCATAGGAATCTATGAGGGTTATTATACTTTCTGTCCTATGTTCATATATAATATCAATAATAACTTATTCAAACATTTAATTACTCTGAACCTTCTTGAGGCATAATGGAAACTAGCACACGCAATTTTACATTTTCTGAAACAAGTGGCTTAAAAAACTAAGTTGTTCATTTCTCTGAAATCATCTTTTGGCTTAACAAAAGCACATGCAGAACACTAAGATGCTGAGAAAACTTAAGCTCATCTGATATTATCACACTTCAGCTAATTTTTGAGCTTAGGGAGCGGGTAGAAAGGTGAAGTATAATATAGAAATATATTATTTCTACATAAAATTTCTTCTTGTGTTGCTTCAAGCAATACCAGAAACAAGTTGTGAATGCCCACAGCAGTTCTCAACAGCCACCTAATTGTTCTGGACTCTGAAAAATACAATTATAAGGAGAACTGAGACAGTACAAGCATTGCAAAACCTGTCTGTCTCCTCGTGGAAGCTGTTTTTCAGAAGTGTATGGCAGAGGTAATTTCAGAATCAAATCCAGTGGTGAAAAGTGTCAGGAAAAGTAAAAGAATGGCAAACCAAAGCATCTGAAATGGATGTGAAGGTTGATTATTTCAATGGAAATACTACTGTTCGTAGTGGGATATCTGCGAATGCTAAAGGATTTGTACAAAGAGCCATGTTAGAGGAGGGAGCAGGGAAGCTGCAGTTCTCAGACACTGAGTTGTACCATTCTTCAGCAGAGCTTTTAGGCTGTGTATATAATTAAAGAATGCGTGTATTTCTTTCCAAAGTTGTTTTAGAATTTATTCATGCTTTTAGATAAAATACCGTTTTGAAAGATCTGATGTTGTGAGGCAAACTAAGAGCACATCTGCTTGCCTTACTTGTCCCTCTAAAGAATATTATTTTGCAAAATCTGTCTACTCTGCCACCAAAGAGTCAATCCCAATCAATTTTCTGGGGAAAAAAAAATAATTATATGATATTTTGCAGCAGAAGGAGAAGCGTCGTTCATATGTCCTGTGAGGCAAAAATGTTCCATTGAAACATTTAAATAATAAATATTCTAAGATTGTACTAAAGGCATCTCCTAGCATTGCCAGGTTTGTGGTCTATACAAGCTGAAAAAGAGGTGTCAGACGTGCCATGCCTGAAAGGCATGAAGGAAAAGCAAAAGGTAAAAATGTGAATCTTATATTCTTGATGATGACCCGTATTTCTAATTAGGATCCAATTTCTCTGATTTTAAAGATCTTTTGTGATTAGCTAATTTAATTTAGTCAAGGCAGATTCAGGTTAGTAGATGACCATCTACAAGAGATAAGTTTTTCTCTCTGTTATTTACACATCATTGTAGATATTTATGATGCTTCATAAAATTAACAAAATATCTGACTAGAAAACAAGCATTTTACTACAGCAGTTTTAAGAAAGCTTTTCTGCTTACATTTTCCTAGTATTTTTTATCCTCTCACCTAAGATAAACTCCTTATACTGTTGTTGGTGGGGGGTTTCTATCTAGAAACTCAACTGTGAAGAAAATGTTATTTCAAAAAATGTTGTGAAAAGTGATGTTCCGCAATGCACCATCAAGTCTCTAATCAGTGTCCTAGAAGGAGCAGCTCCATGTGTCATTGAAAGTTTAGCGCATCCTCATGTGAACCTGACGTCTGAACTTAAGCTTTCAGAAAGAGGAGCAGTCTTGAAATAATGTAAGTACCACCAAACAACATGAAAAATAAGTAGCCCGTTCTAAGTGTTGGCAGGACTGATATTCATATGATCTATTTATTGAACACAAATTTGGACAACTGTGGCTAAAACCCAAAAAGGCTGTAAATTTATCCTAATGCACCCTCCCCTTATGATCCGGGACGCTCTCAGTTGAGCAGCTCTTTCTCAACAGGATCTGTAACTCAAGCAAAGTTGCATTGGATTGAAACTGTGTACAAAAGTATAAATATTTGTGGAGGATTCAGTGGAAAGAGAACAAGATTGATGCTCCCTCTTTGATACGTTATAAAATATATATAAATCCATGAATATATATTTAATGTTTTATGTATGCGTATATATGCGTTTAACTAACATTGTCTTCAAAAGTCAGAGATCATTTTACTAAATCTCGTTTAAAACCATGACTTCACCAACCAGTTAAATATTATACATGAAGCATAATTTGCACTTAAGTCAGTATTGAGTGTAAAACATATTAAATAACATGTGTTACACAGTGTGGCTTTCCTTCTACCTGTCCATCTTAGCCTGTAGCTTTCACGCTGCTTGCAGTATCTGACTTCTTAGTATAAAAAGTTTATCCCTGACCAATTTCCTGTTAGCAGTCTTGTATGCTCAGAAATAATAACCACTTTTATTTTATTGGATGTGTAACTCTGCAGAAAGTATAAGAGGAATGCTGTATTTAAATTATTATTTCATGTAGCAATCTTTTCAAGATGTTTCCACTCAAGTCATGGGAATGGTGCAGCTTGATGCATTTCTCCCTTCTTCAGGAGTTTGCCGTGGACTCACACATGTGTCAAACAGCTATCTGCAGTTATGTCCTGTGGCTTATATTCCCTCCATACCGCAAATGTCCCAGAGCTCCAGCGACCGTCTCGTTTGCCCTCCATCGCTTACCCACAAAAAACAGCATTGCTGCGCCCTCTGCACTACATTTCCTTCCTACATACCCACATTTTGGTTTTTGGTAATGCTTTGTGGAGAGAATTCCTTTGGTTCTCCCTTGTCAATTTATTTGGGGAAAAGAATATTTTAAGACTAACATGAAAGGAGTATCCAAATGAGAATTGGCCAGAGATACAAATGCCACCACAGGAATACCAGTTCAACATTAAATGTGAAAGATCAGATCTGTGACAGCTTCTTTTATTTTGAGAAGAAGGAGACAGAAAAAAAAAGAAAAAAAAAAAACAGCCAAAACCCACCAAGCCCAAAACTTTGCTAAAACTTCTCTGCAGTGTGCTTTTGTCCATTTGAGATTAAAAGGCTCCTTGTGTTTTTCTCATACTAAGATGTCTCAGAGATTGGAAGCAGTTCAGATATATTCCTTCCACAAACAGTAATATGCTTCCACAGTACTAACTTAAATTTTCTCCAGAAAGACAGCATCGGAAAACCTATGGCCTTGTATTGGCAATTCCCACTTGGCACCTGTTGATTAGTGGACTAATCTAGGTAAAATAATAATTTAAAAACTGCAAATATGTCATATACTCTTGCAAAAAGAGTAATTTGTAGAAGATACTAAAAGTTTTCCGTATTTTTGTTCAAAATAATATCTGAATATTAATGTTTGACATTTTCCTGTTACATGAAGATATAACTTTCACTTAATTTATTTTTTTCCCCTCTGGTTTTGTTTGCTTGTCAGAATTTGGATAGTCCAGCTTAGAAACTCAAAAACACAAAAGGCCTGAGCATTTGTTCTTGACATTAATTCTAACATTAGGTCAGAATTTTGCACAGCTGTTCACACTTTATAGAAGCAAAGTTTCTCTTCTGATAGGAACAATGCATTTTAAGCCCACATTTTGCTGGAGATTTAGATGTGTGAATCAGTGCTCGGAAGATTTAGAGACGTGAAATCCAACACAATAGCTCAAAGTGAAAGGTGAAAGGTCACACAGAGCTTAAACTGTAGAAAAACAGAATTAAACATTAGAAATAGACTCAGAAATGAGCCAAATAGAAATTAGTATTAAGGGAAAACAATGAAAAATAGTTTATATGGAAATATTTCATACCGTGCAGATTTTGAATCTATTAACTAATTAAAGCATGTCTAATTTCTTCATATGTATTAGTCCCATCGCTCTGCGTCTGGTGGCATACTTATCCTCATACTAAAGCAGAGGAAGCCTGCATGTTATTTTTTCCTCCCTTCTTTTTTTTTTCTTTTTTTTTTTTAAATATAAAGTAATATATTTGACTTTAAAATTAATATTTTTTACTTGGGTAGTTAAAGATTTTTTTATATAAAACAGTATACTGAAAAAAAGTTTTTCTCTTAAAGCAGAACAGACCAATGGATAAAAGTGAAATTTTGCACTATAGAAAATATTTTTCCCCTTCTTTTTTTTCTTTTTTTGCCATAATTGTATTTTTTTCTTCCTAAGATTTAAAAAGAAGCATTAAAGTATATGTTAAAATACTACTTTATATTTTCCACCCTGAAGAGAGGTAATAGTCGCTGGAAAACATACAAGAAAAGCCCTAAGAGGATGAAAGAATTTTTAATATTTCTTCCCTCACACAAATTCCAGGATTTCTGAGTCAAAATTTTAAAGAATTGTCCTTATGTTTCTTTCTCTCACTTTGAAACTTTCTTTTTTAATTTTTCATCAGATTATTCTTCTGCTTTCAAGTTAGTAATGCCACCCAATAGCAGGAGTACTGTGAGAATTTGCATGTTAATACTTGAAAAGTTCCTTTACTTCTTTCAGCGANTGGCCAGAGATACAAATGCCACCACAGGAATACCAGTTCAACATTAAATGTGAAAGATCAGATCTGTGACAGCTTCTTTTATTTTGAGAAGAAGGAGAAAGAAAAAAAAAGAAAAAAAAAAAACAGCCAAAACCCACCAAGCCCAAAACTTTGCTAAAACTTCTCTGCAGTGTGCTTTTGTCCATTTGAGATTAAAAGGCTCCTTGTGTTTTTCTCATACTAAGATGTCTCAGAGATTGGAAGCAGTTCAGATATATTCCTTCCACAAACAGTAATATGCTTCCACAGTACTAACTTAAATTTTCTCCAGAAAGACAGCATCGGAAAACCTATGGCCTTGTATTGGCAATTCCCACTTGGCACCTGTTGATTAGTGGACTAATCTAGGTAAAATAATAATTTAAAAACTGCAAATATGTCATATACTCTTGCAAAAAGAGTAATTTGTAGAAGATACTAAAAGTTTTCCGTATTTTTGTTCAAAATAATATCTGAATATTAATGTTTGACATTTTCCTGTTACATGAAGATATAACTTTCACTTAATTTATTTTTTTCCCCTCTGGTTTTGTTTGCTTGTCAGAATTTGGATAGTCCAGCTTAGAAACTCAAAAACACAAAAGGCCTGAGCATTTGTTCTTGACATTAATTCTAACATTAGGTCAGAATTTTGCACAGCTGTTCACACTTTATAGAAGCAAAGTTTCTCTTCTGATAGGAACAATGCATTTTAAGCCCACATTTTGCTGGAGATTTAGATGTGTGAATCAGTGCTCGGAAGATTTAGAGACGTGAAATCCAACACAATAGCTCAAAGTGAAAGGTGAAAGGTCACACAGAGCTTAAACTGTAGAAAAACAGAATTAAACATTAGAAATAGACTCAGAAATGAGCCAAATAGAAATTAGTATTAAGGGAAAACAATGAAAAATAGTTTATATGGAAATATTTCATACCGTGCAGATTTTGAATCTATTAACTAATTAAAGCATGTCTAATTTCTTCATATGTATTAGTCCCATCGCTCTGCGTCTGGTGGCATACTTATCCTCATACTAAAGCAGAGGAAGCCTGCATGTTATTTTTTCCTCCCTTCTTTTTTTTTTCTTTTTTTGCCATAATTGTATTTTTTTCTTCCTAAGATTTAAAAAGAAGCATTAAAGTATATGTTAAAATACTACTTTATATTTTCCACCCTGAAGAGAGGTAATAGTCGCTGGAAAACATACAAGAAAAGCCCTAAGAGGATGAAAGAATTTTTAATATTTCTTCCCTCACACAAATTCCAGGATTTCTGAGTCAAAATTTTAAAGAATTGTCCTTATGTTTCTTTCTCTCACTTTGAAACTTTCTTTTTTAATTTTTCATCAGATTATTCTTCTGCTTTCAAGTTAGTAATGCCACCCAATAGCAGGAGTACTGTGAGAATTTGCATGTTAATACTTGAAAAGTTCCTTTACTTCTTTCAGCGAATTATAAACGTGAATAAAAAAGTTGTTTCGTTTTTGGCTAGATGATCACGGCGGCCATCCCAACGTGGGCAAGCTGGGGTGGATCACATTGCAGTTGTATCGTGAAGATTACAAAACTTCAGCTTGCAGAAATTCACTCTTCATGCAGCTATAACTGCATTTAACCATAGACCACAGAAAAATTAATGCCAAGTGCAGCAACAGGTCTTCCACAGGAATCTCTGTAGGTACTACAGAGGTACTGTGTAGGAATCTAGGGTAACTTTATCAGCTACTGCAGCCTGAGAAATTTGAGAACTGCGCAAAGTGAGCTGCAATAAAACTGTAGACATACCTGGTTGCTGATACAAAATATAGAAAGTTTTAAGGTGTGCTGCATTTGAGACACAACAGAGTTTTCTTGCAAAACTGCAGCGCTCTGAACTGTCAGACACTCCGTTTGACTTCAGCAGACAACACACCATGTAATTTGGACCTTACACAAGTAAATTAAAACCACATTGCTTTTGTTTTCCACAGTCTCTCTTGTTTTCTCCTCATTAGTTTTGCCTCCATTTTCAATCTGATGGAAATGGCTTTAATTACAGGAGGCCAGATCTTCAGCTGTACCAGATTTGTGCTTAGCACAGCTGAAGATAATGAGTTTGGAATAGTGGCTTTAATTTCTTTCAGCTCCCCACTCCCCTACCCTGAGCGAGCCCGGGGTGCGCACAGTTAAATTAGTGTCAGGGCTCAGGATCCATAGGCTGGCCACAAACCTGGGTCTGGTGTCCTTGGTGTTCTCCTGGGCAAGGAGGCTCTGCTCAGGGTCGTGTTTTGGGGCACAGCCCAGCACCCTCTGCAGGAAGATCTCAACCCAACGGTGCACAATTAATTTGGGTGGTTATTCAACAGGGGAGGTTTCACCAGGCTGGTACGTTTGTGGGTCCCACCTGCTGGACTTTTGGCCATCCCTTGTATGCTTTTGTGAGCCACAGCACTTCTGCCAGTGCCAAAGAGCAAGTTTCCAGCTATCTATGAAGATACAGGCAAGTGATTTACATGGTACGTCACTGCATAGGACTATGCTATGTACAATATTAATATGTGTTAAAAATACTGATTACTCTACTAAAGTAATCCATCTACTTGCTCAGAAGCAAACTCCTTGAACATGAGGTTACTTTAAACAGAAAAATCAAAGCTCTTCCAAAGCAGCTTCCCCCCTTTTTTTTTTTTTTTTTTTTTTTTTTTTTAAACAAAATTTTATCAGTACAGGATAGGGTTTAACAGAAAATGGTTTGAAACCATAGAAGGCAATTTTGAATGGAAAACATTTTTTTTTTGTTGCCTTTTTATGTGCAAAGAAAGAATGGTCAATCTGAAAGAGAGGAGGAAGAAGTACACCACATCCTCTTTCCAGAGCAGAGGGATCAATGCCTCAGAAGCGGAGCGGTTTGGTGGGGTATTTTTAACCATGTTTTTGGTGTGGCTCCACGGCTGTTTTTTCCCTTAGAATGTACGAAAATGTGTAATGCGCAGGAAGGCACACACCCAAATGCTCTGTTTGGGATGCCTTTCAACCTCTGCTTGCCCTTTGGAATAGAGGAACGACCAGGCATCCACGAGAGGCTCCAATGTTGTCCTTTGTCAGGCAGGACAGCAATGCTCGCCCCGTCTCCCTGCATCAAAGACCGGCCTCTCGCCCCCTGGGACTTCTTGCTCCCTTCTCCTGGTCCATCCCTTCCTCTCCCTCCTTGCGTCTTTCCACATGCATCTTTTGCTTGTCCTCCCACTTTATAGGGAAAAGGCCACCATAATTTACCTATAATCTATTTTCAGTTTAAGAGGTGATGCGCGCTACTGTTTGGCTCAGTTTTTCAAAGGCAAGGAGTAAGATTTAGGGGGTGACTCTTATGAAAAAACTGGAGATTCTGGCTTTGGGCTTTTCCCTGTGTCATTTTCTGCACCTGCATAATATGATTTGGTTTGAGAGACAGCACAGTGAAAAGTTGTTTCACAAAAATGAAAATAATTGGGTATAAAAATGTAAGGAGAGTAGCGAAAAAAAAAACGAAAAGAAAATAGCAAGGTGAAGGAACTGTGTGATAACATGTTACAGGGGGAAAAAAAAAAATAATAATGTCAATGTTCAGAGTGGATTTTTTCCTTCCTCTCTCTTTTTCTGAAAACCACCTTTGCAGGCTTTTCCAGCCTCTACACCACTTTGTGGAGCAATAGCTTCTGACTCCAGCTGCCCTCAAACCAGAATTCTGGTGCACTTCACTTGTAGCTTGTGGTGACCCATCCTGTCAGTTCCAACTTGCTGCGAATAACTTGCGAGACCTAAAAAATGGTCGGGCCAATATGCGAGTGCAGTCACTGAAAATAGGCTTTCCAGAGCAAAATACTGTGTGTGTGTTTAAGGGCAAGAGGACTGTGTAGCAGGAAAGAATTTTCCATGTGACAGACATCTCCTGCGGTGCATAAAGGTGGGAGAGGTCTGGCTTGGTCCTCTGGCTGCACCCATCCCTGTAATCTTTGAGTCTCGCAGTCTACTGTCCAACAACTGATGTTTTTTCAGCCACTTCAAAGTTCTTTGTTTCAGCTTCCCTGCCTGTAGGCCCCTTGAGGACACAAGTTGCAACGATACCCCTGTGAAGACAGCCACACAATAACACTCCATGGGATGAGCAATAAACTGGAAAGGAATGACATCTGAATTGGTCCGTTAGATCTCCGTGAATGAAGCCGTACTCAAGTTATTGTTCAACTTCCAGTCGATCAGTGGGCTAGTCTGCTCCTCTTGGAAGTAACCGGGAGTCCACGCTAAGCAAACAACACAAAAACAAATGGATGGAATATATAGTAGTCATAAATATTGCAATTATTTTAAGCCCATTGCAGGATGTAAACTTGCTGTGAACCGGAGTGTGTACTTGCTAGTTGCCCGTACTATCTCAGATCTATGACTTTTAGATAACTTATCCAGGTTATCCATCTTTTTCCTCTGGTTTAACTTTAAAAAATACAGTGCAATAGCTAATTTCCTGTCAGCTAGTTAACTGAATATTTGGATCTTTGAATAGATCTTTCATCTGATAGATTGATAAACTTGTACTTGGAAAGTTATGGTATAAACTGTCATCCAGCAAGGATAAAGAAAATTTCTAGGAGTACTTCATACTCTTAACAGTTTATCTGCACAAGGAGAGCCTTATTTCGATAGGAATTGCTTGGATGATGTAGCTTAAGCCCTCTCACATGAACATAACTAAAACCCTCAAAAGCAAAGTTTGTACCAAACTAAGAGTCTAAGCATAGGTTTATGTCATTACAACAGTATCTGCTTAAATTCTTAAGTAGGGGAGCTTTCCTGTACAAACAAGACTTTTGTCCAAAAATTCAAATTTAAACCTCCTATCTCGTAAAACACAGCCTTTTCCTTTAAGGTTTGTCTTGCTTCTCAAAGACATTGTAGTTAGGCAAGTTATTCTTCCAGGTCTTCTGCCTTATATACAGTCTTAGCGTTATTAGTACAATAAGTGTTGACTGGTCATCCCTTTAGTCAATTGAGTAACACAGTGAAGCAGCCAGCATTAAAGACTTTCAGTGATTTTCTAAAGCAAAGGACCAAAAACTAAAAACAACTGAAAAAACAGCCAGAAAAGCACCTACCCTAAGGTCTTAGGTTTTAGACTGAAATGGCAAAGCAGAAAATAGACTTGATATGGTGGTTACACAACGGCTTTTGTGGAGTAAATTACTGAACATGTAAATTACATCTGCCCAGGTTCTTTTTACATGATTATCTGGGTCTGAAATGAGGATCAGTCTCTAGGACGGGAGCAAAATCTCTTAAATGGTATATGTCGAGTCTTGGTGTTGCAAATACATTCCATATGTGTTCAAGTGTTGTCTTTGGGAATCATTCACACCATCATTCACAATATCATCCACTCTAGAATTGGCTGTTCATGCTCATCATGTAAATTGAGATAGTGGTTCTAAATGGGGATGAATGGGACCTTCCCATAGCCAGTAAATATCATCCCATCTTGAGATTCTTTTTTGCATTAATGGAAAATGCACAAATTTCTATTCTTATGTGGGAGCACTTCACTTTTCAGCAGATGGCACTATATAGTACATCCTACTGTGCTTTGCACTTTGCTTAAAATACCCTTATGCCAACTTGACTTGGAAAACATGTTAAGTGTGACACAGAAAATCTTTGGATGATCTGCAAAAACAGGAAACTTTCTGACCATGCTAAGGAAGAATAGCACGAGGTTCCCATCTCACCAGAGGCAGGAAATTCCAATCCCCAAGAAGTATTTATTCTGCCATAAAAATATACTTTATAAATTTTTACTGCTCTGACTCTTCACAGAAGCTCTTGCTGTTGGCTAAAGTTGGACACAAGTAGGCAAGAATCACTTTCCTAATTCCCCACATGCTTTCTCAAAAAAAATTTTACTCTTTTAGCCTTCTAAGGAGATATTTCCACTTGCAACCAACCATGGGTACTGGAGACTGGGATTTTGGAGACTAACAAACATTCACCTGGAAGAAGTTTGTAGCTTGCCAAAGTGCATTTTTCAAGCAGCGTCAAGGTTTTGGTTTGTGCTGTAGTTGAGTTCCAGATCTTGCACACTGATATTTAAATAGTCAGTGGAAAACTTTCCCTCCATGCACACAATTACTCAGAAAAGCAGCTGTGTAATAAAGGAGGTTAATTCCAGTAAGGGGACTTTGGATGCTACTCAGTGTGGGGAACTTGGCACAAGTAGAAAAGCTCTAATTTATTCAAACACTCTTTGGGGCCATGAAGCAGCCTCCGATCTGAGAAAAGCAATGCCAGGAGAGAAACAATACTTCTGAGTCACACCCTGCTTCCTTCTTGGTTGTGCTTCTAGAAGGTGCGTGGATGACTTGGGGGTCCTCAGATGTTTTTCAAGTCATCACGCCAAGCCTTGCCCTTGGTAGCTAAAACTAACCGTGAACCAAGATGTCAAAGGGCTAAAGCTTAGTAATGGACCTGGGGGGTGGGGTGGTGGTTGGGTTTTTTGCATTTCAGAGGGAAGTGGAACGGCAAAAAGCATTCAGAATTCTGTTTGTAAGCAAAAAATTGTCAAAACAGGCTTTGTTTTAACTTCCACCCCCTAAAATATCACCAAGTTTATCTCTATTTGCCGTTCCCTCTTCACTTTACCCTCACCTTTTTGCTATTAAGAAACTGGTGTTAATAAAACACATTTGTGACAGCTTTTGCCATTTCTTGAGTCCCTGGACCTCTTGGCTGAATAGTTGCAAACAGATTTGAAAAGAAAAGTAATAGCACCATAATTTTGCCAGAAGTTATAGCTCCTGTTGTGACTCTGAACCTGTGAAATTTTTGAAAGGGAAAGAATGTGTGCTGGCAATAGTACTTGATCTGTGTTTCAAGAGCAGAGTTGAAACCATGGGCTGCAGGCAGGGATCACAAAAAGGATGGTCTCCACGAGCAAAATGCTGCAGTTCCTCCCATCCCCTCCTCCCTATCTGTACGTACAGAAGTGGATTTCAAAATTAGATTCTGCATAAGTATCTTCCAGAGCTCTCATCTAATCTGCAGGCTTGTACACTTCACAACAGCTTAGGGTCTGGCCTCTAGTTTTGTGCAGTCTTTTTTTATTTTTTTCAGAGTGACTTCTGCCTTCGTGAAAGCGTGAAAAAGTATATATACATACGAATTTTTACATATATATATACATATACACAGCATATATATATATAGATAAAGAATCCTTCTCCCTCTTTATATCCACAGTACACACGATTGTACACTAGAGCAGGTGTTGCAGTATTATTTTGATAGTAAATGTAGCACATACAAATGTCATTATTCCATTTGGTATTTCTGGAGGAACAGGATGCGTATTTCCCAGGGAAAAGCAAAAAGTGCTGGATAAACACAGAAAAACTTTCAGCTGTTCTCCAGCAACTGAGCTTTTATGCCTCAAAAAGTAAATTCTCAAGTGACAGGGATCTAGCAGCGCCCCTTATTATTCTGTATATGACGGCCTTAACTTTACTATGAGTTTGGGTTTGTTGCTTACAGTGGAAAAACGTGAGTGGGACTCATTCTGCTCCTGTAACACCAGTGAGATCTGTAGGTGCGCAGTCACCTTCCCAGCACCAGGATGCCTGGAGCCAGGGCTTTTCAGAGCAGAGGTTCTCCAGCTTGGACCACAAACCATCACCCACTCAAATTTCCCAGTACGTGCTGACCAGACAGGGACTCCAGGAAACAGGGAGCATCCAAACCTCAGAGTATGCAAACCAAGAAAAGGAGACACAAATACTGCTGTAACCTGGACTGAAATGATCAGAATACCAAAAACTAGGAGTTAGGAGTTTAACCTCATTTTTATCGACCCTAATCCAATCCCAAATGGATGAGATAAATTAATATTTTTGCGGCTGTATGATCAGTAAACCAGAATGATGTAGAACAAAGGCTCATGGTTGCTGTAAAGGTAATTCATCAGCAGTCTGCTCTCTTTTAGCCCAGTTCTGTGTTGTTGAAGCGTCTTTCTCCAAGGTGGTACTACCGTGACAGGTAATTTAAACAAAACAGGCTGTTCTTCAAAGGCATTGTCGTTACACGGCGAACAACACGTGCTTGTGCACTGTGTACGTTGCCCATCCACGTGGTGCCCAGCAGCAGGCGTGGTGTGCACTACGGCGTTTAGAAATTAATGCCTTCTCTTGGAAACCCCGTACAAACTGATGTCATCAATTATATATGAATGGGATGGTCCTATGAGTAATCAAACATCTGGTTGTGCAAACACAGGGAAAATAAATTTAATGCAGCACAAAGGTGTGTGCACAAAATACATAAGCCGTCGCATGAAGGTACATATGTTGGGATTGTTTGTGACCTACTTACATATGTAGTTGCTTGATTTTGCAATTGCACCAATTTCCCCTTTATATAATACCATGAGTGAGGACAATTTTAAGGCACGTCTTTGTACTCGTGTATGAAAACGTAATCTAAAGTACCAGTGTGTGAGCTCCATATTAAAATGCACATCTACAAGCATTAAAATAAATGCAACAGTGCTCACAAAATACCGATTTATTTTAGTCATTAATAGTTACAATTCCCTTCCTCTTTCTCATGATCCTCTGTTCATGTATAAGTAATATAAGATATTTATTTTAAAGAAACCAAATCTATACTTGTTGACCAATATAATTTGATTCTCCTTGATCCTGTAGTATTTTTTTCAAATAATCACTTTTTGCATATTTTCTAAAACTAACTTTACATTTTAACTAGACATGGGTTTAATCCTCGGGAAAACTCCATGTGGTGTGTGCTACCAAGCTGTGCTCTATTGAATTTCTGTGAGCATGGCAACTTCCGTAGCGAGATTTATCTGACAGCCCTGTAAAAATATGCTGAGCTCTTGTTGACTGGACTTTTTTCAAATAGCCATGGGGACATTCTCTACTGTTTTTTAGAGCAGCTACAGTTAAACGCAGGATAAGAAATTAAATTAGTTTCATATTAGATAAGCCATGTGTAGACAAATAAGACAAGTTTTATTAAATGTTACAAAACGGCTGATAAAAAGCTAATGATATAACAATTTTTTAATCCAGTGAAGCCGCTCCAGAAATCTTTCACTTCATTTTTAGTAACTATTTGATAGAACTATGTCACTTGTAGAACCCACAGGGAGACAACACCTACCTGCTAATCTATAACACAGGACCAGTCTGCGGCAATACTACGTTTCCTTGAGAGATTTTATTCTGGCACTCTGGATTTTAGTGATGGGCCTCCTTATAGAAAACAGATTTGCATTGTTGATTAACCCTTCAAGCAGGCACCTCGCAGGCTGGTTGATGTGGTGTGGGTCACCTCTCAACTAAGTCCTTACACGTGGAAGCGGTGAGGAGTAATCCAGCAATACCCCGGAGCGCTCACAGGGTGAGATAAATTAATTTTCAGTAAGCCTCCCAATTTATTTTTTTTTAATCAAGATAAGCTGGAAAGATATCTGGTTATTTCACTCAGTTCTCAACATTACTGGGCAAACAGGAAGCAAAAGGTTACTCAGAGCAAGTGTGCAATACAACCACAGTGAAAGTTGGGTGAATTAGCCCGCACAGGAGCAGTATGACTGCAATTAGACTTCTAGTAATACCCCAAGCTAGTTTGCCCATTTGTGGATCTCTAGATTACACTGCAGACACTTCTAACTACAATGTGGATGTGTCCCTAGAGCCACAGTGTATTAGTGTATCCCTCTGCACAGCAATGGACTTCACAGTCTCTCTCTGAGTCACTTAGGCTGTAACTAGAGGTTATTTTTTCAGATTAGTTTCCAATGACCTTAATTTAACTCTTATTTTAAATATCTTTACTATTAAACACCAACGATTCAAATAACTAATAATTCCAACGCAACTGTAAAAAGAACAAACACAGAAAAGCTCTGAAGCTCTTTCACTCTCTGTTGCACCAAAGAAAAAAACATGCAAATAAAGACCAAGATTGGTCTGCCACTAAGAAAAGCAAGCAATGAAGGAATTATTTCTGATCACTGAGGAAAATTGCTTGTTTCCTTTCTTGGTTTCCATGTGTAACTTTCCTAATAGTTGTTTTGCCTCATGATTTGATTTCTACAGGCACAGATTCTTCCACTGAAGGATTATAACTGAACCATGTGCAGAAAGCGCTAGATTTCTCTGTTTAAATCACTTACCAGCCAACGATGATAAAGAACTAAATTTTCCATTTTAAACAGCCGTGTTTCCAGGCTTTATGGCTATAAGGAGAGCCTTCTAAACCCAAAAAGAAAGTAAAGAAATGACCTTCAGTATCAACAGTTATGTAGCAAGAACCTGAATTCCCTTCTATGAACCAAGATGCTGATTCTGAAGCTTAATGATGAATATTTAAATGTCAAGATTAACAATTTTAGCTGAAATACTTAAGTGTGTTCTTCTTCACTGATGCTGCATTTAATAGGAGCCGAAAATTTAATTAGTGCCTGCCGCAGCTAGATCAATTGATGAAAGTGATTATACGGTTTGTTTACTTATGACAAGAGGAAACTGAGTTTGGTGATTGAGGAGGTCCCGTCTACTCCTGTGTTCCTTCATATCAACAAATGTGTATGTTTATATCATGACTGTAATGTATTGAGACACCAGTGATAGGGTGGTGTTTCTAACATGCGTACGATACATGCAAGACACGCGAGAAGGTGGCTGTTGACAAAGTGAGAAAATAATGTCCCCAAATGTTAAGTTTGTTCTACACACTCCTATGAAGCCACCGAAAGATGATAGTGTAGCTCTGTGCTGGGGCTGAAGGCAGCAGTCATCTCAGTTTTAAATCCCAAACCCTCTTACCTCTTTTTAGTTAGCAGAAGTCTCAACTTTCTCCCACTCTGCTATGACATTTCTGAGTCTTCACCCCTAGCAACTCCTATTTTGTAGCCTCACAAGTCGCAGTTGCATAATTCTTTCACTCATTGTCACTTTTCAGTTAATGAAAATCTTAGAAAGCTTAATTCATTTGAATTTTGTGCAGGATTTCGAGCTAGCATGACTCAGAAAGCTGTGGGCATTGCTGCGCTATTTAAATCCTACATACAGTGAACTACACGGTGTTTTGGTTACAAGAAGGCAATCCGATGTTAACTCCTGTATAGCTTAATTTCATGTTTAACACTCTTGCTGTCAACACGCGGAAAGTCCTTAGCCTGTCATCACATGGCTTGGTTTGCATCCACCCGCCAGGAGCTCCACAACGGTGGTCAACATCAGCCAAGGAGATGCCAGCCACTCCAAAGCACTAGGTGGCCTGGCATGAGATATCCCTGTCAATGGTGATACTCACGCCGGCAGCTGCTGGGGATGGGAATATTTGGCAGGGGAAAAAATAAATGGGGCAAAAGAAGGAATCTCTGTCACTTACGCTTTCCTTCCAGTGTATTACAAAATAGACTGAAGAGGCTGCTGAAGCTCCGGTAGAAGAACAGACCTTAACCTATTTCTGAATCCCACAGTTTCCAGGCAGGGTACGGATTTTATTAGCTCTGTTCATACCGTTATTCCGAGTTTGAGGAATGATCCATGGAAGAGGCTGGCTGATGTTAACCAAGCAAAGGCAAGCTAAAGAAAGGTGTTTTTTCTAAAGCCAGCAGATGATGTTACATATGTTTTAAGATGATATATTATTAGATGCTTAAAAAATGCAGCTGCCTCTGTTCACATAAGTATGGCACCAGTATAACTGAAAGTTCTAAAGAAATATGAGGTATGATAATAAAAATAAAATAATTGTACTAAAAAAGTATATATAAGTGATTCCCTTACAACCACTCTTTTGTAGTTTTTAAATTCCCTCCTTCCCCCTTTCCCCCCTCCCCCCAGTTTTNGGGGGGGGGAATCTAAAAGTCTTAATGAAATTGGCTCTGTTGAATTCAAATCAATACTAGAAAAATTCATCACCAACTGGGAAGATATCAGGCCTAGGGAACTTGAACAGATACATTTCAGTGAAAACCATGACTAAAAAGACGTCTGTTCTTAGCAATCCCCCCCCCTTTTCAGATTCAGTCATTCAAAACAAATTTTGCATACTTTTCATGTGTATTTCAGTGCCTCCCATAGACAGAAATAGATAATGGATGAAACCACCGTGTGATGAATATTGTCCATAGATTTTCACAAGCAACCAACTTGAATTAAAATTATGTTTGTATGTGAGAACTATTTCATTTCAGAGCTTGGTCTATGTGATAAAAAGAATCCATGTATTTAATGCTAAGATTCAGAGACAAGAAAGCCCAAAATGAACAGAGTGTTGAAATTTCACGGGTCTTGAATTACTCGTCCTGTGTAAGAGTGGAAGTCACAAGGATTCTGTCCAAAATTGCAGTGTCCTTACTGCTTTCTTCATTTGGAAGCACTGCAGTTAGTGCATCTGTGAGGACCTATTTCTCCCCCAAGTAATTTAATTACCTTTATCCAAGACCCAAGAGGTAAGCTTTGACACCTTGGTGGTCTTTAACACTTGACTAGGCTAAATTTGCCTCAGCTTTCAGGTAAGCAGTTTTTGCTGCCACGGGATGGTTATTCAGTTGAAACCCACTCCTTTTAATAGGGTTGTTTCATGCAACCCTACAGCCTTTTTTGCTACTCTGGGTTGCAGAACCATCTCAAGGGTCCAGGTTGATCGGTCATGCCAGACATACCCAGTTTGGGTGGAAGCAAGCTGGGAGGGTTGGGCTTCAGGTTTGTTGGTGGGCAAGGTGGACAAGGGAGGACAGGGGGACAGGGGAGCCCTTGATCAAGGCCCATAGGGTGCAGAGTATCTCCTCACACAACCTTCAGCAAACCTTCCTTTGAAAAGGCAAGGGTCAGGGTGGGAAGGCAAGAAGGGGACACCCCCAGGGTGGGAAGCAGAGGACAGCCCAAGGGCAGTAGATGTTCTCTTTTTGAAGATGCTGACAGAGATGCCTCGTCCTCTGTAGCCCTTGGAGCAGGGGTCATCTCCAGCTACGTGGTCTTTGCCTGCCTGTAGGTGAGAGTTTGTGGTTCTCATCTCTAGTATCACGTGAAAAGTGGCTGCCCCTCATCCTCAGCAGAGGCTGAGCAAGTTTGGCGCTAGCTCTGTGTGGATGAAGCATCTGGGCACAACACAGAAACAACATAGAAATACAACAGGAAAATGATGTCAAATTAGGTCATCCCCTACTGCTCCTGAAGTAGGAATTTAGTCGCCTTGTTTGCTCTTCTGGGAGAGTGTAAAGATATAATTTTCATAATTCAGAAGTCAATATTTGACAAGAGATACCTGGTACCTGGATTCTGTGTGCTTTCCCTCTTACTTAGCAAGCTATTTGCCACCAGAATCATAAAAAGATTAACTAAGATTAAGTAATACACATTGCTAATGGCATCTGCTCTTTGTTAAACAAATGCACATGACAAGTATGAGACTAATTTGGTCCTCTGAACAGAGCACCAGTTTTTCTGGGTCCTCCTAGGAAGCAAAATAAAAATCCATGTCCATTGTTCTCTGTGGCAACCACTGAAGATGAGGATTTCAATTTTTATCCTTTCAATTTTTATTTATTGGTCAGTCTAAAATTTTACATTCAGTAAGACATTTGCTTCAGGCTGCTGTTGTTTTTCAGAGTTTAAGTGGTTTGGCCATTGCCAAGAATACAGATTGGAAAGGTGTATCGGTTTGATCATGTCACATCAAGAAACGTATGTGGCCCTTTGCTTGAGAGTGACCTGAAATTTAGTAGGAATCAGGGGAGTGCATGTAGGAATGCTCACAGATGCCCATGCATACTTGCTAAAATTAAGACAACTTTATACTAAAAAATACTGAAAAAAATAAAAATTAGTTGTGGTATAAGTTCAGTACAGATCTGGCAAGTTGGCAGCTAAATTCTTTGAATATTTTATCTGGAACGGGCATGCTCTATTACAAACAGATATTTTATTCTATTGAGAATATAATTCCAACTACTCTACAAAGAGTCTGAGTACAGTCACCTGAAAATGATAGAGGATACTTCATTTTTGTAGGACTCATATAATCTATATGCATATAATTTTAGTGTATATTTTGAAAATACATTCATTAACATCTGGGATTCACTCAGAAGCTACTCAGAGAAATGTTCCAGAGGACATTAACTTTATAATCAGTGCAGGTTTTCTATCCTTTGCAATAAATAAGGACTAAGAAAAATAATGGAATGAGAAAAATAAATTAAATACCGCATAGTCACCATCCATATTATTAACGCAGTGAGGCAAAAGGTTTCGGGATTGTATGACAGGTAAGCTTGACAGATCTGGAGCTGCAATTTAGGAGGTTTCTGTAAAGTCCCTCTTAACAAAAATTTTCTTGCTTGTGCACAAAAAAAAGGGTTAATTTACTAGGCAATTCGTGGGTGATGATGTCTTCTGCCTCCCCAGGCCACCTAAGGCTCTCAGCATCCTGGGCTCCCCAAGCACCTTCACCAGGAGGAGAAGGGAGGTTGAAAGAATCAGGAGAGTGTAAAGGCACATACACAGGACATATGACTCAGGAAAATAGTTGGTGGACAGGGAGAAAGGAGGGACTCACTCAGATGTCCACAGTTGAAGACATTCTAAAAAGAGCCTGCCTCTCTCTCCATTCAGAAATGGGAGGATGTGTGTAACAATCAGTATACTTTGTTCCGCCAAAAAAATAAATAGGCCATACAATAAAACAGCAAAAATATATTAAAAAAAAAAAAAAGAAAGAAAGAAAGAAAAAAAAGTCTGAGATGAAAGGGTGGAGCCCAGATGGGCATGAGAACCACGTTGGCCAGCTGTGATGGGATGTCCCTGAGCAGAACCGGTGCTCAGGGCAACCTACCCCGGGCTCCGGTCCTCACCCAAGAAAAGTCTCACCAAGTAGGAGGCAGAGGGTTTTGCACCTCTGGGGAGCAAAATTTGAGAAACCACAGGAGGGGTCAAACGTTGAGGTAACACTGCGATTAAATCTACCGTCACATGTTGTCAGAAGCAAGGTTGCCTGGGCAATCTGAATTCTGACATTTACAAAATTTTGAATGTTTGACTTTGCAAGCTTAGCATTCTTTCACTCTTTTTAATGTCATTTTAGTCTCTTCGGCAAGATGCTGAATAGATGTGTGCATATTTGTAGTTGGGATGCAGTTTTAGAGGATACAGTTTCCATGGAGTGTGTAAATAAATCCTATTTTCAGAACTGTATAAACCAAAAGGCTTTCCCATTCATTTCCTTGACAAATAAGCTTGCGGTTTTACTGAGGCTTGGGGTTTTAATATGTTTGTTAGAATTGTATGGAGTAGTACTATAAGAAACACCCACATTTTTTCTCATTCTTAAACAATTATATGCCCACAGAATTACTCTTCGAATACTGTAGAAATGCACGTAAATTAGACTCTAAACTCATATAGTTTTCCCATGTGCAAATGGCATCCAAGGGAGATAAATTTTGCACAATTTCTTTTTAAGTTACAGTTATATTCTTGTCCAATTGCTCCAGCTACATATTGTAAAAGGAAAAATAACTTGCAAATGTGGAGGAATGGAAAAACATTCATGGTTTGGGGTTTTTTATTCTCCTGTGATTTGAACAGGGAGATATGTATTACTTACATTAAGCATACAAGTTCTCTAAAAGGATAAACATATTCTAAAGAAGCAATATTCCACAAGAACTAAACTGTGGGGGGGAACCTCCCTAGACCCTGATGAACAGCGTTGAAGTGTAAGCACAAATGGAGATATCTGAAGGGGTCAAGAAGCTCCAAATGCCCAATTCTTACCTTTTCTTTAATATTTCACGTGGTATTTGAACTCTAGAAGGCCACTCTTAATTCGGATGCATGGGACCTTGTTGTGGCATAGAAGGTGGCATAGAAGCCTTTCTGTCTAGTGGTGTCAGTTCTTCTCTGGAAATCATAAATACGTTTGGCACAACTAGAAGCTGCACAACTTTTGTAACTTTCCTCTTGACTTCAGTCATTATTTAAACCTTATTTCCACCTACCATATTTATAAAACAATAATTGCTATCCTGTGTTACAGAGGATTGTTTTCTGCAGTACGTTACCTTTCATACAGAAAATGTGAGAATTAATCTTTGAGACAGTCAAACTCCTGCTTTGGCCCTACTCTTGACCCCATCAATGTAGATGTTGATAATTAAGTGCTCTTGGACTGGTCCATGAACTTAGCCACAACATGGCTGAAAAAATTCCTTGGGCCATGAAGCTGTTACTCACAAAAACACTGACTTATCAGTGACTTAAGCAACAATGCTTTTTCACTTGGAAAACAGTTGATATGCATGAAGTAGGGTTTTTTTGTAAAACCTATTCTAACTTCTTGGCCCACCATAAGATACTTTAGTCAATGTAGCTTCACTCAATAAAACTTCGTTTTCTCCTTTCAAAAAGTATCGTAGCAGGAAAGCATAAAAACTCTTCCCAGATATCGTTCATCACAATGTTCATCCTCTTTTAAGAATCCCGCGATTAACAATGATTACTAAAGCTTCAGCTTTCTTATAAAGTACGATAACCTTTTCATATATTTGGCATAACTGCATTGAAAGGTATTGTCACAGAAGTGAAATTGTGTGTGTGCGTATGCACATATGCGTGCGTCCGTGTAGGATGCCCCAGCAGCAGAGAATAAGGCCAAATGCTTCAGCTGATAGTGGTGCATTTATACTTTCGTTGCCTTGTATTTATAGGATACAGCACGCATTTATTTCAAAGTATAAAATGTTAATTCAGGCTGTATGTGCAGAGGAGCTTTTTATAGGTCATTGGGACCGAGAAAATACCACCTTTTTCTCATGTCTCATAGCAGTATATCTTGCATATCATTCAGTTCTGAAAATCTACGTTTTGATCTGTTTGAGGATGCCAGTAATAATATACTTTTGGAAATAGTTCTCAAGATTACATGAGTATCACTATGCATTTTGTCACCTGTCACATCTAAAGATCCACAATACCATAGTAAAATATGCTACAAGCCTGGATTGATGTACTTTGTTTAAGCCTGTTGACATACAATACTTTCTTCTAGCTACTGCTGAATGTGTTAGCTATTTATAGGCATTGAAATTCACCATGAATCTGTGTTTAAGGCAAACCATGTAGAAAGAAAATAATGTATGATTATTTTATGTTTTATGTAAATATGATACTAACAGTAGGTGTACATTCAAGGGAAAAATGAAAATTCAAATCAACATTACAGCACCCCAGTCTACTCCATCACCATTTTTAACCCCCTGCCAGCCGCCTTCCCTGCTCTGAAAAGCCCCTGAGCCTTTCAGAGCAGTGCAGGGATTACCATGTTGTCTATACAATGGAGGTGAAGACGGAAACTTTTGCTGTTGCAAATACAATCCTAAAAATCAAGCTGAAAACATGTTCCCCTTTCCAACTGATTTTCAAAGGGCAGAGTGGAACATAGCAGTAGTAATGAAGATGAACTGAACCAGTAATTATTTAGCCACTAGGGAATGATATGCAAAACTAAATCTTACTGTCAGTCGTAGTCATAACTAGTAACATTTAAGTGCCAGATTTATGGGATATAGCGATCCATCTCCATTACATGTCAGATGCTTTACTTAAGGTGGGTTAAAGAGGATTCCAATTTTTATCCCAGGTGAAGTTGCCTTGTCTGAACCTTATGCACAGCAGTTTTTCCTCCTGTTATGCCTCTTCCCAGTACCACTTTTCCGTTCATGTACAGCAATTGTGTGACTTGAAGTCAAGCTTTAGATAAGCTACAGCTGTAGGTGTTTGAACATTTGAGTAATACTTTTTATATTGTACATGTGTAAATATGTGTAGATAATGTGCTGACACTAATTAGAACTTTTTAAGGCATCAACACTAAAGAACTCTTTGCTGCTTGGCAGTTTGTGAGGCAAATTGCCAGTCTGGATTTTGTGGAGAGTTATTGTATACAATCATAGAATGGTTTAGGTTGGAAGGGGTCTTCAAGACCATCTAGTTCCAACCCTTCTGCCATGGGCAACAACACCTCCCACTAGACCAGGTTGCTCCAAGCTCCATCCAACCTGGCCTTGAACACCTGCAGGGATGGGGCAGCCACCACCTCTCTGGGCAACCCCGGCCAGGGACTCACCACCCTCATGGTGGAAAATTTCTTCCTAATACCTGTTCTAAATCTCCCCTCTTCCAGTTTGGAGCCATCACCCCTTGTCCTTGTAAAAAGTTCATCTCCAGATTTCTTGTATGCCCCTTTCAGGTACCAGAAGGGGCTCAAGGTCTCCCCGGAGCCTTCTCTTCTCCAGGCTGAACAACCCAAACTCTCTCAGCCTGTCCTCATAGCTGAGGTTCTCCAGCCTTCAGATCATCTCCGTGTCCTCCTCTGGACCCACTCCAACAGGTCCATGTCCTTCCTATGCTGGGGGATCCAGAGCTGGACACAGTACTCCAGAAGGGGTCTCACAAGAGTAGAGTAGAGGGAAAGAATCACCTCCTTTAGTCTAAGCAAGGAGGTACTTTATATCTACCAGCTCTTCAAACCTTGGGCATTTCAATCCCAGTACCTTCCTGCTACTAAATTAGCACGTAGCTCAAATGCCAGAGGTAGCCAGAGTAAGGTAATATCTCACTCAGTATGGAGAAAGAACAGTATACTCAAACTTTCCAAAGTAGGTGCAATTATACCCATCCCCATCTAAGATGGTGAACATATCCATTCCTGTGCACAAAGTTCCTGACTTCATTTAATGATATTATCCATTTCCTGTTTCCACTCATGGAAAGATACTGGCTTTTTGACAAAAAAAATAAATGGGGGGGCGGGGTGGGGGGGGTGCAGGGAGGAGGGACGGGTTAGGTATGGATTTTAATACTTCTGCTGACTGTTGAAACATCTTTCAGGTTAGGAATTCGTGAGACTCCCTGAGCTCCCTCATATGGGCTATGTCAGCCCATGGATGGGAAACATTCATAAGATATCCTCAAATACTGCAGAAAATGGTGTCAGTGACTCATTTGTTAGTTTCCAGTGTTTCTTTGAACTCAGTACAGAATAAATGTCGCAAGATGGTGCAAAAATGTTCAGTTACTATTGCCCTCTATAATAAAGTGAGATCTCTGCAAAAAAAAAAAAGAGAAACATTCCTAGTGCAAAAGCGAGGTAAGAGGAAGTGGCAAATTTCAGTACTAAGTGCAGTCATTATCCTATATTCATGAGATTTCTGAAGCACTGCAGAACAAGAACTTCTGCACAAACTTCTAAAATATAACCCATTGTGTTATTTACAAATGTATAAACAGAATCCTAAATTAAAAGCCTGAAAGAGCTGAGAGATGAGCTGAGCGCTACATATTTGCTTGCATCTTTTTGTAGGCCAGTTACTAAATTTTTGCTACATAATGTTTTTCTAAGCAAATATTCATTGAGCTAGCAAAAGTATTAGAGCTAATCACTGTAGTTTTCCTTTAACATGGCATTTTTACATGACACCCACTCCCAGGATTACAATTTTGTTTTGACACACACAATAATATTTAACTGCTGGATGGCATGAGATTATCACCTCAAATGCTTCAGCATGAACATATACCAGAAACTCTAACATTTTCCCATCCTTTATGGACGAGCCCAAGAAGAGCTTTGAAGTCCTGTCACTGGTGGTGGTGAATAATTTAATAAAGCTATAATTTTAAATATGCACCTTTATCCAGAAAAATACTCGAGCGTATGCTTAATTTTATGTGTAGGTGTATTGGTTCCCACAGGGATATTCATGTGCCTCAATTCTTTGCCAGTCTGGGTCTAATTGGCAAAACATGCTATACTCATATTAAAGGCCAGGTTGCCAGTTCAGGCACAGCCTTAAGGAAGAGGTGATGTTTAAGCAGATCCACTTCACAGTCTATCCTGGAATTAATTTTATTCACAGACATATACAGACCTTTTAAGTTACAACCCCTGGCACTGGCACAGTCACTCAAGTGAAAAAAATAACCCTTATACAAGGGACTGGGAATCAATTCTTGCAGCCCAGATTCCTCTGTAACTTCTGTTTTGTGAGGCAAAGGATGACATTTGTGTTGGATAAAAGTGTTCCTAGATGCTTCTTTCCCACTTGCTCGCTTGCACCTTTGTTCCCACGTAGAAGGAGAGAGAGCTTTTAAGCATCGAGTCCAACCGGTATTTTTTCCCTTCCTCACACCCTTGCTGAGACCACAAGGTGAGGACACATTCTGTGATTCTGGCCCAGGAACGGTGGATCTGTCATTTACGAGGGCACACATACACGGGTGACTGTGCTGGGCTAGCCAAAAACGCATAGGAAAAACCCATCCATACATTTATATCTCCTTACAGTATTGTCCCCTCCTGTGCCCATGGAAGTCTGAATCCTGCTACAGCCCAGGTCTGAATATTGATCCTTCCTGGAACCACTAAAATATAAATATTTATTCAGTGGTGCCTTTTACCAGATATTCTCAGCCCCTTCTCTCTCTGTCCAAGAGCGGAGAGCTAAATTGCTAAAATCAGAAAGAACTGGGTGTATAGGTATTTTGAGAAAATTCAGTTGTAGCTCTAATGCCCTGCAACATGAACTTTTCAAGATGTTCTTACTAAAATTCATGGGGTACAACCAATATAACAGCAGATATTTCAAAAAAAACCAAAAACCAACCAACAAAAAACCCAAAAAACCCCACACAAGCCACACAAACCAAACCACCAGAAAATTCCAGTGACTTTTCCCTCGATACCTAGATCTGTATCTATCTACAACTCGAGAGTTGTAGGGCAGGATGTTTCCCTATTATCCAAAAGTGATGTAAAATTCTTTTGAAGAAATGTTTTTGTTGGCTCTTTTATACTGTTGCTGTCTCCCTTCTGACATGTCTCTGTAGCTTGTGTGAGTTAGCTTGTGAACTAATATAAACCAAGAAAGACAAACATATTTTAAAAAATTGTCCCACACTGACAAGCAGACTGATCATTTTGCATTCTAGCTTTTGTGAGGGGGGATAAAATTGCTATATAACATTTTAGATTAAAAAAAGAAATATTCAGCATTAAATATTCAACATTAAAGTTCCTTGAATTTAAAAATAAATCTACAGCCTTTCTTCTAAAAATGCTGCTGTCAAGCAGTGCTGATTCTCATTCAGGAAACACACTGTGTAAGACTACTGTATTTATCAACCTAAAGGAGAAAATGCTTTGAAAAATTAGTGACCCCTGGTATAGCCTATAAGAGCTTTTTTTGTGGAACAGACGTATCAGGGAATGATGTCCATTCATGGACAGTCCCACATTTCTCTTTTTTGAGGAACTCTGATGCTGACATCTGTCAGTGGCATTCCAGCAGGGGACAGCAAATGTTGGACACTGGGAGCGCTACATCTTCTGCAGGAAAGGAAGGAATCAGGGTTATGGCACCAGGGCAAGAAGTTCTCTGGATCGCCTCCATCAAGGGAGACAAAGAACTCCTCAGCAAACTTTCTAATTTCTATTGAATGTGGCGCTTATGGTATGAAATACTCCTGTTGACCAGCTTGGGGCAAGTGCCTGGGTTTCGCTCCTCCTCATCCCTGCACCTGGCTGATTCAAAAACACTGAGACCTTAAAAACCGCACACCATAGCTGGCTGTAAAGTAAATATTTTCACAAATTCATGCACTAGAGTCTTCTAAAAGTGCCATTTTCCCAAGCATTAGAAGAGACCTTAATGAAAAGTAAAATTACCGAAAGATAAATTAGTCCTGTGTCACTCAAACCAGGACAGAAGGGGTTTTTTTGCCTTCTTTTGTTAGTTCTTAATCTGCTTCTTATGCTGAAGTCTTCCCTTAATTTTAATTAGTTAATTCCTGGAAATATTAGTGTGTTGAAGAACAAATGATGGGGACAAAGGGCTGCACATATGATAATGAACATTGTCTAAGTGCCTGAGGGGGAAGCTAGGAGATGGAAACCTCCTTCACTGCTGTGTCTTCATCCAGCATTTCAGCGTGGACCACACAATGCCCACCTTACTCCAAATCTTACTCCTTACCATGCCTTCCGAGAGATCAGAGGCTCTGCAGGTGCGATGATGGTGATGTGTTGGGATGCCATGAGGGTACGACCAGGGTCGGATCTCAGAGTGGGCCACACACTGTGAAAACACAGTTTTGGGTACTGGTCTTATTCAGCATTCATCCTCAGTAATTCATAGAGTAAATGTAGAAGCACTCACAAAGTGGGATACACTAAACGGTTATTAATATTTAAGTAATAATGACAACAGGAAGGATATTTTCTCGGGAGATGGAAGAGAGAAGATTTATTTGTCCTACAGCTGGATAAGTTGAAGTTTATTCCATCTAGCAAGCAAGTCAACAACCTTCAATCCTGGCAGTTTTCAAAAGGTCCTAAACGACTTTCTCATTTCTGTGGTTTCGAGTGCTGAGCCCTCCTGACGCAGATTTCAGTTCCAACATCTGATCTGAGAGCTGACATATCTCAGCACCTCATCAGATCTAAAATCACACCCCTGATCTTCTCCTGGCTAGCAAGAAGAAATACTGAGCGTTGCAGCTGACTGCGGTATCTGATACTACCGGCCTTCTGGAAAGAAGGTGGGCTATAAATCATCCCGCAGTAGAACAAAATCAGCAAGTTTTTTTCACAAAGAAATAATCAAACCCATGCATTTTTGAATCACAAGAACGGATAACATCATAGTTATTAAAAACACGGCGAGTTATGTTTTGTCAATATATTCAACAATTATGAAGCCAGTTAAAGGACATTTCACCTCAAGAGCAGAGGTCATAATTCCATGCAAGTCAGTAGCAACCAAAAGTTGTTAAATATTGTGTGCGGAGTTGCTTACATGAAATTAGTTTATTGCTTCCACTACAGCTTCACGTCCTTGCTACCAAAACAATTAGTAACAGGTAGTAATTGCAGACATTTTAGTGGCGTGACTGTGATGTAAACGGATGCAGAGACTGAACTATTAGCAGCAACACATAGCAGAAGGGCGATTTGCTCTGGGGCTGTTCAGGCTGTATTTTGGGGGAAATGCTGAACTTAGCCAGGAGTGACGAAGAGCAGCATGCCGTTGGGAAGTGTCAGCCAACTGCAACTTTCTACCTGTGAAGAACCTCCTCTGAGCTGATTACCCAGCCTTCTCCAGTTGTTAGTGAGGAGGCTAAGGTACTCTTATGAAAACATTCTCCCCCTCAGAAATCATGGGTTTAAGAGAATATTTAGGAGGAACTTCCTAAATGCGTTGATGCTGAGTGGCCATTGATTCCAGGAGGGTAAAGCCAAGTGAGAAAGATGGAAGTGCATTTTCTTGGTCAAATTTTCAAAGCTGTTTTCTTCCTCCTAGCTCTTCAGGAACATGAGTTACTGTGTCCATGCGTGCTCAAAAGCGTTGAGTGACCTGCACGTGGCTCACACGTTGCTGCACGTCTGCTTGTGTGGGCAAGTGAAAAAACGACGAATGTATGCATAACCTTCCATTATTATGAAGGTTGCTTAGAAAGTCTTCTGCAGAAAAACCCTCATCACCAGCTACAGTGAATCTTTTACATTTGCTGCAGCTTGAAAAGGCCTGTTTGGGGTGCGGAAGTTGAAATGAGACCAGAAGTGAGATAAAAGTTTCGTTTTCCTGCGTATAATATGGAGGCAAGAATGTCATTTTGAAAGAAATCCTATTTACTTTTCTCTCGAGCAAATGACATGATTAAATATTTATCTTCGTAATTGTAGTCAGATGTTGGATGTAGAAAGAAGTACACATAAAAAGGT
>VZSF01010835.1:0-127500 GCA_013398295.1 Chionis minor | reverse complement strand
AAATTTGCACAAACCTATCATTTAGAGGCTTTGCTGTTTTGTTGTTGGGTTTGGGGTTTTGGGGGTTTTTTGGGGGGGGGTTGGTTTTGGGGTTTTTTTTTTGGTTGTTGTTGGTTTGGTTTTTCAAATGGCAAAACAGAAACCATGAGCACTTTGAAAACATTTTCTTTGAAAAATGTTTAACTGTTATCAGTTCTGTGTTTCAGAAAGATTTCACCGGATCATTGTATGTTTTATAGGTTTTTATCTGCATGGCTATATTCTTAGAACATGCTTTTCATTATCTTTGTACTGTACTGCAAGGAGAATGGAGAGCTCGTCCTTTGAATGTTATTTATTCAGCTGGATTCTCTTACATTACAACATGTAATTTGCAGACTACTATAGAGAGCATTTGTTCTGTTATCATCCCTAACCCTCACAAAGTTTATTCATTGCAAAAATGTCACTGCTTTGTGCGAAGGGGCCTCCAAAAAGTTGGGGGGTGCCTTTTCTCAGAAGAATATATGTTTGGAAATAACGCCGAGTGTGTGCTACGGGGAGGAGAGCAGCCACAATGTACAGCATACCGTTTGGGTTTCAATTCAACGGTTCATCGTTATTTAACAAATCTGTTAAAGAACATCTTTGGGTCACACTGACTTAAACATAAGCTTAGGGCTAAGCACTCACCTGAGCTGCTTTGTTTAAAGCCAGCTGGGTGAATGGCAAATGGTGGAGGTAGCATGGCTGGGACAGCAACACAAGAGTTCTGAGGTCCACATGTGTGAAAAGATGGATATCCGTTCTCGCCCTCATGGAAAATTAAGAAAAACTCAAACTGGAGGAAAAGTATGTGGCGCTTAATTTTGTGGAAGGCAGCCACTGTGTCAGCATCACTGAATATATTACTTTCTCAGTGCCCAGGGAGCATCACTGACACGTCCAGGGGACTTCTCACCCCAGGAAAGGAGAAGGAGCGCTTTTTACACGACCTTGTGTCCGCATGGTTTTGAGTGACCTGGATATGGAGCAAAGCCTTCCATTTAGTTACCCACGTTATGGGAACCAACGTGGGAAGTCACCGGCAGTTCTCAGCTGAGCAAACACCTTCCCATCGCCCACCAGTGTTCCTCTCCTCTTCCGCGGCTCTTGCCGGGAGCCAGGTGAGGGACGTTAAGCACTTCTGACTCTACACCAGTGCAAGCCGCACTGCGGATCCTGTACGCACAGTGAGTGATGGTAATTACAGTGAGGGGTCTAGGGTATTATTTATTTCTTACTAGCAGACAGCACCTGACAGTCTTTGTATATCAAGTTGTTATTAAAATCCTATGTCTGGATGTTAAGCTGACTTATTTTATAACTAATCTTCTTTTACAACTAATCATGAACTATGTATAAAGTTTGGTAAGTAAATTAATCTAATTTGACAGGAGAGATATTAAAATGAAATAATTTATGTCATAAAATAAACCATAGTAACTTGTTTTTGTGATTGCCAAATGCAGTTTCATTACTACATTGGTGTAAACATCTTTTCAGTAATTTCAATCTTGTATTAAGACTGGATTTGCATGATAACACATCATTTTATTACTTACAGAATGCATTTTCTGAGGATTTTGCATATAAATCTCGTCTGAATTATCATGCCACACTGAGGACAGGGACATACAGAAATCTTTACTGATGACTCCCATCCAGGGAGCATGTCACCCACCCTTTTGCTCTGTGCTGTGATGCCGAAAATTGGTAGAGCTCAAGCTGAGCCAGAAGAGAGATCTGCTCCAGTTTCCCCCCCTGAACCGTGCTTGTATTCCAGCCTGTGTTTTGGGCAAACTTTGATTTCCTGAGGTATGGCTGTTGTTATAAGACAGCTCATGATAAAGCCTAGCGAAAACAACACGAACAGAATTTCATGACCACAAAAACCGCATTGTCCTCATTTGCTTTTTAGGGTTGGGGTTTATCTAGTTAGATAAAGACAAAGCAAGACAGAAAATGTGGGAGGGAGGCCCACACTGAAAAACAGGCTACCCAGCGATATTTATGCAAAACAGGGTGCTCGAATCTCAACATAACAACAGCAACTGAAGATCTCCAGAAGGTTTCAGCGTGTTCCAGCACTTGCAAGGACCCAATCTACTGAGGAAAGAAGAAAGATTTTAGGTGGCACCTTTCTCCTTTGGGCACCTTCTGGTCTGAATTTAAAATGCTTGCACAAGACATAGCAGTACCTGTTCTTTTCCCCCTCCACATCCTGCTATCAAACAATCAAAAATAATTCCCACTCTGCAGCTCACAGAAAATCCGTACCAACAGAATATGGATTTCAGTGGTAACGCTTGCCTAAGACCAGTTTTCACAAGCATGTATGTCATGCTTGTGAAAAGAAGTAGTGCAAGCTGCTCATGGAGTCTGTCTGTGGTATAAATGTGTATAAATTTTTTTTACAGTTTATCACTCCCTAACTTCCCACCCTGGCTCTTTGCACAGCAGGTTCACTGCAAAGAAACTGGAAACTTACACAAGGTGTGAAAGGAGGCCAGAAATCACCAGACTGGGTAAGCAGCAATTTGTTTAGGGTTCTTAGCATGTTTTACAGCATGAAAACAAAGCTTCTCGTGACTTCTTTTTTTCCCTTACTGAGACTGTTTACTCATCCGTCATTAAGTGTATGTTAGGTAGGGAAAAGAACAAGATCTCCTTGGCCAAGTGGTAAGGAGCAGTAACACGTCATTTGTTGTTTTGTTAACAGTGACTATTTGAAGAAATGTTTAAAGTAACTGAAATGAAAGAAATGTTTATAAAATACCAGACCCCATTTAAAAATGCGTATTTTGAACTATAAATGGCCATTATAGCCCTATTTAGCACAAAAGCACTGACCAGTGCAAAGAAATCACAGGAGGTATAAGATGTATACACTCTACAGTAGTATTTTACTATAAAAGCATGGACCCCTGCTGGCATATGTAATTTAATGTGCAGCATGCCTCTCCTAATTCAATCAGGTCTCTACATCCCTTCTTTTATATTCCAATTGGATTCCATGTGCTAAAGCCATCAAGATTTTCAGGATGAAATGAATGCTTGTATTAATCCAGCAATTTCCATTTAAAACACAGCATCGATTTGATTAATAAGGTTTGATGCTGAATAATCATATGGCAAATATGTAGGATATAGAAAAACCACAGATGTGACCACCAGCAAAAGCCTTGTGGGAGAAGGGGGTCAAAGGGAAGCAATGGCCATGACTGAGGTGACGAATTCTTGGCTTTCCTCTTATGCAATTAACAAGCAATGCTTCTATTAATTTGCCACCCCCAGAGTCTTCACTGGTCAGATGTGTCAGGGTCAAGGGGCATAGGGGCAGAGCAGGGGTCAGCATCACATCAGCCCTGAAAAGAAATGGGAAAATGAAAGAAATCCAAATTAAATGGTAGGNCTTTAATGTTAAGACTCCTGTTTTAGAATAATAAAAATGTTCTCTGCACATTTAATTCAAAGTAATCAATCTGATCTGCAGCGCTTGAGCATCCAATAAAAGAAAATCAATGTGGTCTCTACAAGAAAAGACAAACAATGCCAGCTTTTACTAAAGGGATTATAGGTTAACATTTATTCAGTGTATTGTAATCTGATGTCAAGTGGTATAAAATCAAGCCAACAATCCATTACCACCCATTATAGGCTAGGTGTTGATCTCATGCAAATTGACTTTTCATAGAACTTATTAAATCATTTCTGTGTTCTAGCTATGGAGCATTTTTATACAGCTGCTGAACTTCAATAAATTCTATTTCATACTTGTACTGAGGAATATCAAAAAGATAAATATTTGTCATTTCAAAACACAGTTTAAATTTTTCCGTGGTTTCCTTGTGCTTCCCATCTTTAATTAATCAAATGGAATGCAGTTTGTCTTAGACTAGTAAGTGGCAAAAAAAGCATGAATTTAAGACCCAACATAAAACACTAGTTCTCCGACTCTCCAGTTTGGTCCTGCGAAACTCCCATGAGTTTTATTAATTTTTAAGTATTGCATATAATAAATTGACCCCCCAAAAAAGCAGTTTTTAAAAGATGCCCATGCTGTTTAGAGATAATCACAGTAATCTGTATTAAAATGCTTTGCAGGGAAGAAGGATTCCATGCAAAAGTCAGCTCTCGACAGAAATCTTTGACAATGAAAGGCCCAATCCTGTTCCCAAGCAAAATCAATAGGAATTTGCCACTGATGTCGGTCAGGGTGAAACAGGGCTCTTAAGTCTGCCTTTAATAAGCCACAGTAAAAGGAGTAAAGCCTTTCAAATGATGTATCATAAAAAAGGATTTGTATCTATCACATATATTTTCTAGGTGTTAATTCACAGGAATATAGGGGGTTTGGGCATGTGGCTCAAAACCCCAATTTGTCCTGTTGGCTGCTGGCTGTAGACACTTGTTCCTATCAGCTGGGGTGAGAACAAGCGCAGTGCTCTTTGCAAGTCCCAGAAAAAGTCCGTAATCTTGAGTTTAACGTAATAGAAAATAGCTATAGGAGTTGTCAAAGTTAACATTATTTTTGAAACAGTCTGGTTCCTTGTTAGGGTTGGGTCACTTTTATGTGTGTGGAAAAGCATTACCACATGTCTGAAAATATGACTGATACTCTGCAGATTGTATTGCACTGCAGCTCTCTGCTACTTCAAAACACTTCAGAGTAAGACGGAGGTAGGAAGGGAAATTGGACGTGACATTATTTTTATTATAAAAGCTAAGTTTGGTTTTGCCACCCTTGACACAACAGAACATTTTAGCCAGGAAGTGGTCTTTTCTTTCCTTTTCTTTTCTTTTTTTTTTCCACCCTTCTTTTTTTATACGTAACCTTGTGGTTCTAAAAGGAAATCAAAACTCTGAAGTTCTAAATGTCACAGTGTCACTCATCTAGCATGCCAAACAGTGAAGGCAATGCAAACTTTGATTATTTGAGTAATGGAAGATAAAAGAGAAAATTAAAGCAGTATTATGCCTTCCTTTGCTTTAGTATTTATTGGATCATTTTACAAGTTGGCACACAAATTCTGCCTTAGTTTCCCCTCTCTTAAACAGGAAAAAATTCCTCTTCTATTGCAACTTCCTTTCCTTTTTCTGCATGGGCAAACCTAGATGCCTACTACAGGGAGAACCCCTGTTTAGGGACTGATGCTAAAAGGCTAT
The DNA here is from genome assembly GCA_013398295.1 of Chionis minor. Taxonomy (NCBI): domain Eukaryota; kingdom Metazoa; phylum Chordata; class Aves; order Charadriiformes; family Chionidae; genus Chionis; species Chionis minor. Next base: position 122,313 of record VZSF01010835.1, on the reverse strand, counting down.
TTGAGCCTCAAAATTCATCTATGTGTTGGGAAGGACAAAAATTTCATCCAGAACTTTTTTCCAGGCAAGTTTGGGCTGAAATAAGTGGGGAAAGCCCACTAGGATTTCCTCCTAGCCTTTTCCCACTAAGGTGGGCCAAACCACAGCCCTGAGCCCTGTGCTTTGTCTGGGTGTCTTAATTTGTGCCTCTTCTCAAGACATTCTGCCATTTTCCTTTGTTGTCTTCATTTTCCGTAGGCCAAGACTTTGCTTTCCTGGCCACAGCTGCCTAGATCAAGGGCGTTTTCTGTGGCATCCAAAGCACCAGTGCCAAGGAGAAAACTGTCCTGCAGAATTGCTAGCTCACCCCCTTCAACACGCGTTCTCACGGTGTCACCAGCTTGGCTGTGGAAGCTGCCCAGAAATCAAAAGGCTGGGAATTAGAATTTAAAGTTAAAATGTAGATAGTTTACGTCCTCCACACCTGCCAACAAACCGAGGTTGCTCTGTTTTTCCCCCTTCTGAATAGAGAATCAAGACGCAGGAGATCCAAACTGCATGAAAAAAGTATGAAAACAAGAAGGTGGTCAGGCACAAGAAACTGCTGTTAGGTTAAAAGACCCTCCAGGTAGAAAATGGTGTATCTTACAGTTTCTGAATGCCTTATGCCAGTCTTTCAACAAAAAGGAGGGAAAGTTTGGCTTAAAGAAGAAGGACATCCTAGACCCTACCGCTCTGAAAAGCATCCTGCTTTTGCATTTTTGAGCTGAGGGCCACACAAGGCCTGTGGTGAGGTTCTGTACGGCCCTAGTTGACAGTGGGGTCTAGATAAATACACCCAGTTAAAGGTGACTGAGTACCACGGGCTGAGCAGCGCTTATTACGCCTGCTGTTGTGAAACTTCAATTCATTATTGTAACAGAACGAAACGACGCAGCGGCTGCGCAGGACATGGTTGTAGTATTGATTGGGCTTCTCAAAAGTCTTCTCTTAGGATGCAGAGTGCAGTCAAACATGCACAAAGATCATTCAGTTCCCCTGAATCTGTCATGTGCTCCCTGTACCTCAAACTAAAGCAGCCTCAAGATACAGGAAAATGCTTCTTTAGTTGAAGGCAGACAGGGCTCTAAGCCTGACTCGAGGGGGTTATGCAGATGTGGTGACCTTTCTTCCAGAGACCAGATTTTACACTCAAATTGCCATTAAAGCTCTGCGTTCCCTGGAGGCCCACAGTCAACTTGTGTGTTTTCTCCATTAGGGTTAAAAGTCAGCGTGGCACCGTGCCCACACTGCATACTAAACTGAGTGGAGCATAAATAAATGGCAGACCAGCCTTCCGTCCGAGGGAAATTGGGTTGGTTTTTTAATACTTTTGTAATACAGGCTATTTGCTGCGGTGATAAATGCAATATCTAACTGGGCTAGAGAGAGATCCCTTACTGCAAACAGCAAATAGACAGGAAATGCCGCACTTTTCTCACTCTCTAAATTAACTGTAGAATCCAGCGCGAGCAAAAGCAACCTCCACCTGCACCCAGTGCCAGCAAATGCGCTTTGGAAGTGCTGAACTGGAAATGAAGTGGGTTACCTCTTCCTTTCGGGCGAGCAGAACAGAACTCTTCCACAAGCAGCATGCGTGCACGTTCGGCTGGATGCCAGCCAGCCAACTTTGTCCACGACGCGCGGCGCCTCTGTGGTCCTCCCACGAGAATATGGGCTTTGGTCCTTGTGCACGTCTTAGAGAGGGCTCTGTAGACTGGGTAGGTTAAATTCTGTTCCTGTTAAAGTTTAGTAGGAGTTGCGCTATTAACTTCAATGCAACAGTGGCTTCATCTTGGGGTTTTTTTCCATTGCAGACCTTCTAGTCCCGACTCTTCCTTAGCACTGTGGGCACTCACGCTTGCAAACTCAGATTCTAAATTCCACCTCTTTAGAGTGACTGGTCAATAGTGGGTATAGAAAATACACCGGCTTTGGGGAGAGGGGGTGTTTGCAGAATCCTCACCCCCTTGCAAAACAGGGCCAGAGTTGTCTTCCTGTGCTCCCTGACGGCTCCCATGCGTTGCGCAGACCTGGTATGGCAAAAATGAGCTTTGAACAAATAGGCAGATGTGAGAGCTCTGTCTTGCTCTACAAGGGGTGAACATCCATCAGTCTTAAAAAGGAACAGACAATTTGGTCTGTTTCAAAAGCGGCATCTGAGGAAAGAAAGAAAAAGCTGCACACTGCAGGGAATTAAGCCTGAACATTATGTTTCCATATGTAAAACTATATTCCTACAGCTGCAAGGAGTAATGACCAAATATTTTTTTTCTGAAAAGTTAGTTGAAGACCTAAAAGGTTTTCTCCAAAACAGAAAGGACACATTATATAACTGTGAAGGCCTAATGGCATACCGGACAAAAGCTGTATCAGTGGGCATTTCTGAAAATTCATATGATGAGACATAATCCTTGGCAGAGGTTTTGGATAGAACATTTAATCAGGATCTTGAGAGAAATTAGATGTCTTTACCCATAAGTTAGGCATGTTTAGAAACTACTCAGAAATCAATTCCTAGTGCTAAAGCAAATTTGCTATATAGGTAATATAGGAAATTGGAAATACGGCTGCCAGCAGCAGGTGATTCTCAGTGGTTTATCTTTAAAAGATAGCATCATTTTTAAAGGAACGCAACAATTTTCAGTTGATTAGAGGAATCTTTTCTCTCTGCTGCCCCCAAACTCTTTTGCTCTTTCTTTGGTTACGTAGAGCATCAGAAAACAATTCCAGGTTATTAAGGCATCTGTTGTACCGTTAAATACAATAAATACACAGAGCCCCATCCCAGCTCAACGGCAACAGCAATCTGTAGCTTGTTTCGCAGGTCTTTCATATAATTACTGAACACCACATTAAACACGAGCTTTAAAAGAAAAAGAGAAATAGCTACTTTAAATGCCACCATGGCTGCTGGGTAACAGAATTGGGTGGGCAAGGATTTCAATGGGAAGCTGTACCTCTGAAGGAAATATCCTGTATGTACTCACAGCTGGAAGTTGAGTTAATTAAAGTATGAATGATATCTACTCTAACCCCCTCATAAGCCTGTATTACAAGCTGCTATTTGATATAAGGCTGCTTGATCTTGTCTCAAAGCTAAAAGAATCTCCATTTTAATATTTCCTCCAACACTTGAAATGTTTGGGTCTCAAGGAAGGTGTTTGGTTAAAAAAAAATTTGATGTCAAACACATGCCTTTTTTGCTGCATTTCTCCAAAAATAACCTTGCCATGGGACAGTGCAGAAAAAAATAGTAGAAGTCCATTTATATTTTAATCAACATAATTCCAGGTTGGAGCTGTTTATTAGACTGGGCTGAAAAGACAGTAGCTCCCTCGGAAACGACACAAACATCGTCCATAAATAATTTCATCATATGTGTGTTGGATAAGCTGGCTTTCCTTTATAATGAGGTAGAAGAGCATTTCAGATGTAAGCCACCAATTTTTTTGAACTTGGTCATCCTCTTTCTCCAAGAAGCTTTGTGCACTGCAGACTGCCTCCTTCACTAGGAAAAACCTGATACACATTGTATTTTACAAGCTGTTGAGAAAAATGAATGCTTTCTGATGTATCACCATATTTGCAATCCTACTCTGAATTGCCGATGAAGTGATAGCCTCTGAAAAAACAGCTTCAGATCAGCCAGAGCAAGAAAAGTCTTTTCCCTAGATGCACACATGCAAAGATCTTTTGTCCTTTCCCCCCTAACCCTTAAGTCTGCTGTCTCCAGGTCCTGTACAATTACATGAGAAGTTGCTTTAGTCATTCTGGAAGGTATTTTCTCCCCCTTTTTTTTTTTATTACATATCTCAGTCATCTCTTCCTGCAGTTGTTCTTCAAGCCATTGCCATGACATTTCAGTTCAACTTCATTTACTTATCACAAAAGGATCTCGGTGGAATTTTCTGGCAAGTAAGAACTATTAATAATAGATTTCCTGTCATATTAAAAAGTCAGTAGGCTATGACTTAATACTGAAATGGAATGTCAAACTTTATGTTGACTTTCTTGTGTCCATCTGTTTGTTCCAGAAGCTCAAGGTTTTCAGTTGTAGTTGTGGGTTTTTTTTAAAAAAGAAGATTCAGTTAGTTTGCACAAGAAACTCACAACTTTAAAAAAGGAAGATTTTTTTTTATACCATTTACCTGCCTGAAAATGAACCCTAGAAAAAGGGATCCAGAGCCTTCTTTAGAAAATAAAAAATATTTATTAAACAACCTAGTGTGGCTTTGAAAAATTATTTATCTGATAAATAGTAGAAGAGATCTAAATAACCTATTCTGGCCTATTAGGCAGGCAGTGTAGGCACTTATTTGACCATTCTTTTATAATGCATTACATTTATCAGGCCGAGCAGCTCTGAAGGGGTCATTCTGGTCTATTAGACTAATATAGAGCAGCATGAACCAAGGCCTTTCCAGATGCAGGAAGTTATCCACATTTTGGTAGCCATGTCCTTTGACTTGATGTGAACCTTTGGGTAATTAGTCAAATTTGTTAGAGTATCTTGTAGTTCCAGCAAAGGCCAGAAATTCTACTGAAACTTTGGATGAAATCCAAAACACTGGATTAAATCATCTGGACTGGTAGAAGAAAAGGGTACATTGTCCTCACCAACTTTGTGAAGGCAAAGGCTTTTATTCTTCAAATTCCCAGGATATACAGGATATGCAGGATACACACGTTTTCATAGACACTTTCATTATAAATTAAAACTGAAGCTCAGCTTTAAAACACCAGAAATATTTCCCTAAATTTCGTAAACAACAGAATAAAAGACAACGAAACACATCTGGGTGCTACAGCAGAGATTTCAGCCCCCAGCATAATGGCAGCAACTGCAAATCTGTCTTCATTCCTTGGAGGGCTGTTTCATGTACTAAAAGGGAGGTAGGTAAAAAGAATAACGCCCCTGCTCCTCCTGTCATCACCTCGATGCAGCAGATGCCACCCCAGAAATGTTTTGGTGGGAGCATCCACCCAGTGTGACGCTCCCTGGAAAACATGACCGCTGTTCCCAGCTCCCTTCTTTCCTGCCGTCCCCACTCGAGTAGTGTTTCCACGAGATCCTGCGTGTTCCTGGGGGCAGGCCGGTAATTCACTGAGTAAAAAGCGGAATTATAACATGAGAACAGAATCACCCAAAGATGATGGAAACACCACATTTTATTTTAATTAATAGGATTGAGTACTTTGCTGTTTCTCGTCCTGAGTGTTAAAACCTAACATGTAAATTTCTTTTTAGTTTCATATTGATCCACCTTTCAATAACGAAAAAATATATAAATTCCATATAAAAAAGCTATATTAAAAATTACTACAAAGGTGTCCCAGTGATCTCAGAACACTTAATTCTCAACAATTTTAAAATGAAAATGAAAGATGATACCAAAAGAGTATGAATCTTAACGGAGCAGAACAATCACATTCTGCTTTGTAACAGGGTGGGAATATTGTAAAGGGTACAAAAACCTCCTTCCTTATCTCGTGTGACATGAAAATATCCAGCCTGATTTTAATACATTAATATTGTAAAATAAACACAAGGCACTCTGTGACAGGCTTTCAGAATGCGTCATTACAGCTGCATTAAAAGCTCGTCAGGACAAGGGGCTTCCGTGTTGCAGAAGTACTAGTCCACCCTGAATACGTCATTACAACCAATATAGGTGGCATCAAAGAAAAGACAAAAAATACAGAGGATGAAGGGAGTTCTGAGTGCTTGCTAACTTTTTAACCCTATCAGATATCCAGAGATGAAGAGGCCGAGTTAAACAACACTTCACAGTAGTATTATAATTAAGGATTTGTAAGCAGTAATATGTGTCCCTGCAGATGAAACAACAACCTTTAACCCACCTGAGCAGGGCTCAGAAAATAGAGTTGACATGGCTTGTACCTGGAGCACATTATGTCTGTTCCTGCCAGGTGGCTTTTTAGGACTAGCGGGTTGATTTTGGCAACCTTAAATCCATAAGAAATACTGGTTTTATTATACCTTTTACAAACATTAGACTTCAGCTATCAGAGCTTTGAAAGCTTATTTATAACGGCCCCACCTACATCCACTAACCCTCGTTCCTTACCTAGGACATAATTAAACTTCTCCAGATCCCCATTAACCTGTTCCTTTGATCTCCGCGGTGATGATATGCAAAGCCATCCTATAAGGCCCCATCTCTTGCTATTGGTTGGGATTTTTGATAACTGTATGCAGAGTTCTGAGGAAGCAAAATCTACTGAAGATTTTCTCAAGCTATGGACAAATCCAGCTCAAAAGACCAATTTAAAAAAATCCACGTATCGAGTGAAGTGTCTTCATTAGGGTCTAAGGCCTAAAAGAAAATGCCAGTCCAGGGAAATGCTGAAGGTCTGTGACTGACCTTTCTTTGGTTTTAATCACTGAAACTCCCGACAGCTTAATAAGTTGAAGGTGCTGGATCACAATCTAACTTAATAAGGCCCACAGCAGAGCCTTGGCCACCTTTGATTGCTCCCATAAGTCTTAGCACATCTGGTACTCTGTCCTTGGGTGAGAAATGTTTTCCATAACTTTCCTCATGTTCACTACCCTGCATATAAATTGTTTTTATTAAACCAAGAATGATACAGCACTGTATATTTGTGTGAGCTTTTGCAGTTTTCAGCCATCATCCTACTGAGAGAGATGATTGTTTTCCCTGAAATAGAATTAAACACTGTTTATCACAAGAATCTCCCTAGCTTTTCTCCCCACCACCACTTGTTTTACTGAGAATCACATGGGTTAACCTAACCTTCAGCTGTGACATAAGATTAAAGAACTGGAGATTGTAACAAGTCGAGTAGGCATCATCTGCAATCTGCCGCATTTGTTCTTTTTCAAAAAATACAGTGCAGAAGGGCAAGCACAGATTTGCCCATAAAACTTGCTTTTAAGAAAACATAAAGCCAAACTCCATGCTAACTTAACTGGTGAAGGTGGGGGGGGGGGTTGTATGCACAGCTTAGCTATAATGTAAACTAATATAATGTATGAATTTATACATAGAAATACATATCAGTGTCAAATATGAGAAAAATGTCATCATTTTATGATGACTGCTGTGTACAAGCATTTGGCTTGCATATGCATGCACACACATGTAGAAGAATAATGATGCTCACAAAAAGTCAAAAACTACTTGGCCTAAATCTGTTGTTCCTGCCGGGTCTAATCTTACACGACCTTTCAACATTTTTTGTTTAGCTATTTGTTTGTTTTCTATTTTTCTCTTCACAGCAGTAGGATATCTAAGCAACTTCAGCCAGTGCTAAAAAACACAATGAGAGGTGTTGGTGATCCATTTAGTCTCCCATCCTCCTCCTGGAAATAAGTATGCAAAGTAGGTTTTGCTTTTCACAGGGTTTGGATTGCTGTTGTTCTTTAATACAGGATGTGTAATATTTCTCTTGGAAAATCAGGGTGATGAGATGCATCTTGCCCTGGAAGCATAGAATGGTAATGTTTGCAAAGGTCCTTGGACTCATTTTGTAGGATTTGGTTCCACAGTTTTGTACCAACCCTTGAAAAATTTTTATTTTGTGGACAGACAAACTCTAACAGTTAGATTTGTGGATATATATACACATAAGCCAAAAGTATATTTCTTTGAAGAGATAGCAGATTAGTAAAGGCATGTAACTGTTCGCTTATCTTTTTGATTCTTTGCTGCAATACTATGTCTTGAAACTGGATTGCTAAACAGTTATGGAAATGTGCAATTCTAAGTAGGGGACTGTAAGCAAGGTTGGTGTTCATGAGCCTCTTTGGAAAAAGAATAGTCTGAATTCTGGTTCCATGTGTGGCTCATAGTGCTTTCTGTAAGGCAGAACTGGTTAAACTATGACAATTAGCCTTCCCTTATATTTTTCAATTATTTTCAGAAAAATATATTTTATAAAATATAAAGTAAGGTATCCACAAACACCCGAGCTGAAAACAGGGAAATATATAATTCAGAGGATCTGCTTTACTTGATCATGTTGTTGCCTGGGTGCTGTTTTAACATAACCCCTTCCTGCAAATTGTTTGAAGAGACAAACAGAAGTGACTTCTCACTAAATGTTGCCACGTCGTCAAAACCCTAAAGAGTTTTCCTTAAATGTGTGTTTATGTGAGCACCCACATGTTTCTAAAGGAGGACTTCTCACACATTATCAACATTCTTATAAGATGAAGATGCTGCTGTAATAATGGCAGAAGTTTCATGACCATACTGGGACTGACCAATGGTCATTGCCCATTTAGGAATGGCCATAAGGAATGTCCAGGGGAGAGAAAGAAGAGAGCAAAGAGACTTCCTGAGTTGGAAGGGATTTTTATGCAAATGATGTGTAAATTCTACATTATCCTCAACAGACTCCTATTCTATGAAATTTCACAGTCTTACTTGAGCCCACCTGAATTTACACCTTGGTGAGCGTCCTCTGTCAAGAAGTGGTCTTTTTCCAGCCATAACTTCTTGTGTTTGCTCCGACTTTTGCTTCTTTGATGTTCCATTTCCACATTAGAAGAGGTGGTGAATAGTCAGTCTGTATTCACCCTCTCTGTGCCGCTTGTGGACTGGAGAACTCTACTGAATGTCTCCCACCCCATGTCCTCTTTTTTCCAGACTTCCACTTAGTCATACTTCATATCGAAACTTCTGCAGTACTGATCATCCATTCAACTCTTGTAAGCGCCTTTTGCAATTCTACTACATATTTTGGAGAGAAAGAGATGAGAACTCCAAATAGTATCCAAGACGTGAGTGAGCACAATTATAGTATCTGGGGGTTTAATCCATTTCCTAGAATTTGCTTTGCTTTTCTGATTGCCAATGAGCTCTAAGCTCACATTTTCGTGGAAATACCTTGGCAATGTATCCCAAAGATATCAATCCTGTGTGGTAACGCTGAGGACAGAGCCCATCAGTTCATAAGTAAAACTGGAATTTTTTTCATGTGCTTCACTTTAAATTTTTCTCCAATCAGTTTCATATATCATTTTATTGCTCAGTCACATGATCTTACAAGGCTCTTCTGTAGTCTCTCAGTCAACTATCATCCCTATTGCACTGGATAATTTCAAATCATCATTTATTTCCATGATCTCAACATTTCCCCTGTGTAACAGTAATTAGATCCGTATGGTTTTGCATCATCATAGAAATACAGAAACATTCCGGTTAGGAGGAATCTTGGCAAGTCATCTGTTCCATCCTCCAGCTCAAAGCAGGGTCAACAGTGAAGTCAGACTAGGTCTCACAGGGCTCCGTTCAATCAGGTCTTGAAAACCTCTGGTGATGAGGTTCCACAGCCTCTCTGGGTAACTGAGCCCAGAGCTCAATGTTTAGTTATACCTGTAGTGAAATTCTTCTACCAATGTGCAGTGTCAGCCTCCTGTTTCAGTTTGACCATTGTTCCTCATTCTCCCACTGCGCACCTCAGAAAGGACACTGGCTTTATCCTCTTGGTAACCTCATAGGTTCGCCAGCCTGTACTTCCTTGGATCAACCTTCTTCCCCTGTCTAAGTGCAACTTTGCGTTTCTGTCCCCTTTCAAAGCCCTCCCCAATCTCCTTTACCCCTCAAAGAGACAAGAGCGTCCTCACAACACCAGCAGCTCTCCCAACACCCTTGAACATACACCATCTGGTCCCATGGACCTGTGTGGGCTGAGACTTCCAGGAGATCCCCAGCTCAGGGATCTGAGCACTTCTGTTAATGCCTGTTCTTCTCTTCTTGAACACTGCCTCTAGGCACAAAGGCCTGGGAGGTAAATAACAAGGCATAGAAGACACTGAGTACCTCAGCCTTATCTGGCCACAGAGGCTTTTCTTCTTGCCCTTGACATCTCTTGTTAGCTTCAAGTCTAGCTAAGCATTGGCTTTCCCCTGTTTCCACCTTGTACATGTCCATTTTTTATTGGAGTTCAGCTGTGAGTTCCCTGGTTAGCCAAGCCAACCTCCTAATAAATCTACTCATTTTCCTGAGTACTGGGTTACATCGTTTTTCTGTTTAGAGGAGATTGACCTGCCAGCCCTCCTGAGCTCCTTTACCTTTCCGAGTTGCCTGTCACAGGATCCCACCCACCAGTTCTCTGAGCAAGCTGAAGCCTGCTGAGGTCTGGATTGTCCTTCCTGGCCGTATCAATCCCCTTGGGATCTTGACCATGCTATAACATGGTCATTACAACCAAAGTTGCCATTGATTAGCACATCCCCAACAAGTCCTTCCTTGGTTGTGAACAGCAGATCCATGCAACAACACCCCTGGTCGGTCCAATGTGGCATCTGCGTGAATGTGTTATCCTGGGTAACACCTGCACGGCAAAGTGCTGGTTTTTTCAGCAGATGTTTGTCTCAGATTTGGGAAATTCCGCAGCTCTTCACAGACTCAGCACACATTCCTCTGCCAGCTTTGAGCTCCTGTAAAGCTTTTTCCAAACTTTTGACAGCCTTGTGTATTAAACTGTGGCGCTGCAGCTCACTGAGGCTGACTGGGGCATCTTCTGCCCCATCAGGAGACGCATGGCCTCCTGCCCCTTCAGGAGGAGCCCTTCCCTCTTTTCAGTCCCTTTTATACAAAAGCTTGTGAAGAGGTCCCTTAATGACCCCTTACACCTATCATCTGCAATGTGTCATCCAGGAGGGTTCTGCAAATGCTGCTTTGGGTCGCTCTAGCTCATCTGCATGGCAGAATGAGGCCAGAGCAAGAAGAATGATCTCACATGGGAACTTCCCTCTACTGAAAACAAGTGTTTGATACCCATTCCTGTTTGCTATTAACTTAACTATCACCCAGCTGAAGTGGTTAACTGGTCAGCCCAAGGTCAACCAGCTCTACTCCGTAATCGTTTTCAAAGGGGAACCTCTTTCTCTCATTGAACATTGCAATCTTGTCTTTTTATAACACACTGCATTTAGGGGTAAGGATAATGGGCAGTTTTCATCAGGGTCTGGGGAAAGTATTGCACTAGTTTCAAGGTTTCAAAGATCTTTTTGCTGGGTCCAGGCACCAGACAATTACGGGTATACCTTGTTTCGGCTGACACAGCAGCTCTTGCAAGAAAAAAAAAAATCACCGCCTTTTGTGTTATTGGACATTATGCTGCCAGATATAAACCTTCTATGAGAGATTTTTCTCAGCAGTTCAGTGTTACTAATAACCTCAATGTTATCATTTGCAATGCAGGTTTTATATTTTCCTATCCTACCAAAAATGAGCAAGGTGAAAACCCAGTGGGTACAATTCCTGATCATTTATTTTATAATTATTACCTTACAGAGCAATTATTCTTATAATTGTTTGACTGATTTTCTTTCTGTTCTTTTTGTTGATGCCTGTCACCACTAGAAAATTCACAGTTTCTCCAGAATGAAGTTTCTGTAATAAAGATAAGGCATTTAAAAAAAAAAAATTAAAAATTACTTCAGTGCTAGTTTAACTAAATATTTCCCGAGGCTTCTATGAGTGAAGCCTATGTAATTCAGCAGCAGACTTTAAAGGGATATATGTGAAATAATGTTATTTGTAATCAAGCAGTGGACTAGGACTAGCTCCCAGCCACGTGCTTTGCCTCATGTTCGTTGGACAGTCATTTAGTTTCGTTGGTCCGACTTATCCCAGCCTAACTTCAGGGATATAACACAGGCATCTAATTAAGATCGTAATTGCTTTAGGTTCTCTTGCTCGTCAGTGGAGAGAGAGGGACCTCTGAGAGGCAATTCAGATTTAAAATATAGGTTTATTTGCCCTTTGATGTGCCTGCCTTTCTCCAGTGACTAGCTGGGAAGATGAGGACAACTGCAATTCTAATTAAGTGCCTCTGTTACATACCTAAAATTAGCTAAGATGAATCTGGATTTCTGTGCCTTAATTTCCTTTTGTATAACAAAATTAAATTTTACTTCTTCTGTGCATACATGCAGCACCAGGCATCACTATTATATGAATTTTAGTGGTCATTGTAATGGCAATTACTATCAACAGCAGATTTACGTAACGTAAGGTTACCTTTCCTCAAAAAAGCTGAGTCACTGAGATTTAAAAAAAGTTCTAATGATACGTTTTTAAAATGCGTTGTCGATTGGGAAGCAAACCTGCCCAAGGATTTGCCGAAAGCTCCCCCCCAGTGAAGACCCTTAAAGAAATACCAAAAATCATGTGACTCGCAGACAAATTTTGAAGAACCCCTGAAGATGATTTTAAATGCTTACCTACTCCGACCTCTTCCATTGCAATACCTACCCAGGCCACAAAATACTCCGCACAGAAAAAGCGGCTGGTTTGGGGTTTTTTTTCACATTTATAATGCTACTGCTGTTGCTCAGAGCCATAATGCCACCAACCGTGGGTAGTGACACTTCTACCCTGCCACTAACACGTGCCACCGAGCTTTGCCAGACCCCGTGACAAGGGTGGTCTTACCAGCACTGCTTGTGGTGGCGTGAAAATATGACCACATACAAGCAAGGGAAGGTGCAAGCTAATTCCCCCTACATCCTGCACCACTTAGTTCCACAAAACTCTCCCTCTCTGCATCTCTCTCCTTTTGCTCTCTATTAGCAGCTGCTAGATTAATACTTTTTTTTAAGTCAAGGGAGTTAGGTTGGAGGTTCTCCCCTCTGCAGCTGCAGATATGAGACAGGTTTTAGTGGCTGAAGTACAAAGGAGGGGAAAAAGCTGTTTAAAAAAAATATCACCTGGCTTCCTGCCATACGAGAACTTTCCTCCTTTTGTTGGAGGGTTCAAGGCTCTCTTCCTTTTGTTCTTTTGGGTTTAATAAAACCTTTTGTACCCCTTCCACTCCCTCTCCCTGGGGTGGTCTACATGGCTGCTGATTGAGGTCAGCTGCGAGAGATGTGATGTCCCAAGTACAGTGCAGCAGCCTTAATCCTGGTGTTAGAGTTACGGCACTCGGGAGGCTGGAGACATTATTGTTTTCCTGGCTGGCTGACCTCCGCCAACAGTTGTTCTGGTCACCCAGCGCGAGCCCACCTACCAAAGGCATTAGAGGAATGCTCCGCACATGCTTTCTGAGCAGAAACAGCTCTGCCCGCGTAAAGGCGGGGGGACATTGGTAGCCAGGGTGCTGCTGGTGGGCAGGGGGAGACCACCAGCCTCCCGCAAGGCTCGGGGTGGGTCTTCGGTCTCCCAGACAGAGGCTCCAGGGTCCAGAGCTTCTGCCAGCAGCAGTCCACAGGGCAGGACTGTTGCTGTGCAGGGCCCGGAGGTACCTGAAGGGGACAAGGAAGGATATTGCAACTCCGAAGAAGCAGGTATTTATTTTTTTTCCCCCAAAGGCATCGCTTTGACCTTGAGCACGTGCATTGACATCCAGCCTGCTGCGGATGCAGCTCTCCTGTTTCCATTCGTTTAACTCACAAAATGGGGAAGGAGATGATCTATTTGCAAATCTAACCAACTGTTTACAAATCCGCTTTTCTCCCTTATTAAGAGCCAGGTTAGGGAATAAAAAAGCCCACCGTCCTTTCAGGTTCTCATTGGTCCTTGGGACCAGAAGCACAACAAGATGTCTCACCTCCGATTCAGGATCACCACCCTGAGCGAGACACAGGTTTCCAGCAGTTTCTGGGCACTGACTAGATGATGGTTGGCTCCACCACACAGTTCAGCTTCCTCTCAAGTCCCTCTCTTGGTTAACAGTGAGAAAGTCAAGCCATGCAACCGCTTTAGTCTGATGAGAACTAAATACAGAGGTATTTATGTCAGCTGCATAATGATGACACCAAAGTCTGAGTACCCAGGGAATGTGTGGTGATAAGTGGAAAATCAATATACTCCACACCCATCCCATCATATCCATGAAATATGTAATATATATAGAACAGAAAGAAAAAAAAAAAAGAATCATAGATTGGGCTGTTTTGCAGATGCAGCAAGGATTTACCATGCCGGATCTCACCTGGGTCAATTATTTGCGCAGATCCCTGTGGGGGGAATGTTGATTTTCTTTCTTTCAGTCACGGGTAAGTTGTAGGATTCAAAGGAGGTAAATTTAACCTCGTACAACCCAACATCATCAGAGACAACCAAAGAAATGGACAGTTCGGATAGGGAGAAACATCACTGTGGTTTTTTTCATGGACTGTGGTTGGGTTTTGCCAACATTGAGGCCCAAATCTTGAACTCTGAAGTCGTGAAACTGTTGTGGGCATACTGGAGACAGAGAGGGGGAAGGAAAAGCAGTTTCTTATCATATGTATGACTGTGTGAAGAGGGAGACAGAGCTTTTCTTTTTTTTCTTGCCCTTGCAGATGCATGACTTGGTAGACGTCATTGCTCTCATTTACCAGCTGGTTTACAACATGCAGATCACCAGAAACACTGTCTATTCCCCTGTGCAGTGCCTGTCGCAGCTAACTGTGGGACTACCAAGATGTAGGAGAGCAAGGCTGCAGTCATGATGTCATCTGTCTGGCAGGTGAATTGCCCCTCTTGTCAGGTGCTTGTTGCTAAGTTTTTCTCGATCCTGTATTTCCCATATGCAGCAGCTGCTCCCTTGTGCCCCTATGAATATATGGACAAGAATTTCGTGCTGATGAGGAGCACCTTACCGTTTATTTGCAGCTCCTATCTAGGACTCATTAACATTCCTCACTGTTAAGACAGGAAAGTTGTGAAATGCTTTCCAACTCGGAGCCCCAGATTTAAAAGTTTCTTAAAGCCAGTGATTTAATTGGAGTATTAACCTCAGAGCTGGACTAGTTCAGCGGTTTTTCCCCCTTGGCTTCAGTGTGCCAGGAAATCCAGCATATGATAAATATACATAGCTCTAAGGTCATTGTTGCTCAGATTTTGATGTGTCTGTTGTTCAGCTGTTGACTCCAGATAGATCAAATCCTGATATTTAATAAGCACTGCTGCTGATTTAACCTAGGGACATTTAAGATAGCTTGGGGGATTGTGAGTCCTACAATATTTAAGCAGTTAAACAACACAGCTACTTGGATCAGTAGTAAATATCGTATATTTTTGGCAGGGATGGGAAAGGTCCAGTTTTGCGCTGTATTCTTGGTATTTTGAGCACAACATCTGGGAATGTTGCAAAGGTGATGCAGCTTTTATGGGTGCTAGAGTGAGAGGAAAAAAAAAGGGGGGGCGGGGGGGAATGCGGGGAGAAAGCTCACAATGAAATGTCCCCTCAAGAGTCCTTATTTCTTAGTTACTGCTCTGCAGTGTTCCTGTCCTGACGCCTTCCCAACTGACTCAGCAAGCTCATTGACATGCTTGTGGCAAGCATGCAGAGAGAAGAAAAACTGACCTGCTCTCAAATGGGATGAATCCCAGCAGTGCAGTTATAAAAACAGCGGATATTTGCTATTTAGTGTGTCCCCTCATTCTCCGGTGGGGAAGCTGGGTGAAGTGTGGACCTCAGCGACCAGCATTTCCAGAGCTATAGTCCCAGCTCTGAAAATTACTCCTCCTGTGGCCTTTAGACAAATTACTTTCCCTCTCCCCCTTGGCTTCCACATTTTTTCAGAAGTGCTTGTAATACCTACTTGGCATAGACATCAGTCTGGACGCTCGAATGTACTTTTCACACAGCATTTTTATTTCTGTATTTCTCCAGTAACCTGCTTCTCTAAACAATTTCCCAAAGTAATTAATTCTATGTCATGTTACTGAGAAATTTAAAGGAGAGGGAGATCAATACAAGACTGAATCTCCACACCATCTGTACACAAGGCTATTTGGGGTGGAGATCAGCATAGTGAAAGGATGTCACTGAGTTGTGTTGTTTGCTATTGATGTATTTGTAGCATCTAAAAGCCTCAGTCAAATGGGAAGTCACCATTCAACTTGACACTATCTATAACAAAAAAAGAAAAAAAGAAAATAATCAAAACTAACACCTCAACAGCACAGTTCCAAATATCTTTCAGTCTAAGTAGACTTTGGAAAGCACTGCAATATAAACATTTTCTGGAAAAGCATATTTCCTAGGCTTATGCCTATTTTCAGATAATGGAGCATCAGGGACTTTAGGCTGTGAATCTGCACCGATGTTTGTTATGTCCTAAGTGTTTACTAATCATAAAAAGAGGTATCATCTGTGCAGGCTCTAGCAGTGGGATACAGCCAACCTCTTGTCAGGATTGTGCAGGAGAGTTTGGTCCACATGTGGCACAGTATGAGGAACGTCAGAAGACAATCTGAATACTGAACTTGTTATTGAGTAAGGAAAAATCGAAACCACCGTGTCGTGTTTTCAAAGGAGCTCTTTGAAGCCCAGCTTTTAATCTTGCGGTGCTCTGAGTGCAAACATCTGGCATACTCATACTTGTCCATTCAGTCAAGTGTTTTGCAAGATAGATTTTTTGGACTTTTCTACTGCTGGCATTGGATTTTGCTGCAGAGGCCTTGGTAGTTCTGAAATAATTTTGCAGCTGTTTCATAATCAATGTTAGTTAGCTATTTAATAGTAAATAAGTAAATAAACAAACAATTCTATTTGGAGCCGTTTCACAATTCATTTTGAGCAGGCTTCCTGTGAGATCCTGCATCCGATGAAGCAAATGGCAGTGGTCATCTTCTACACAGACATCTGCAAAGCCCAGATATGTGGGGTTTGAGGGTATTGGTTAATATAATTTTCCTATAGGAAGACGTTTCCTCTAAGTCTTTGCTGTCCAATACTGTCTTGTTCATCTCCCATTGAAAGTTGTCATACAAGATTTTATTTTTACATAATAAGATCATTCTGAACATCTCTATGTAGGAAACATTAAATAAGAAAGATACCAGTCAACAAGCAGAGGGAGAGAAAATTGAGAAACCATAAAGACATATATACATTCATCCTGTCAGTGATGTCTAAAAGTTCCATCACTTTCAGGGGGGTGTCTCCCGTCCTAAAGTTCTCATTTCTCCTTTGCAACGGGATTTTTTTCCCTTTCTGCCAATAATTAAATTGTTCTTCTTTCCCTAGATATTCTTTCTGAATTTGTTCTTTAAGTATCCTTCCCTTGCTATCTCTAAACACCAAACATTTAAGTCTTCATCTGCATGTACTCCTTCTGCAAGAGAAGTTCTACAGTGTCCCACAGACACTCCTGCTAGCTTATTGACTTCCTTCAACTGAGATGATTTCCTACCCCTGTGTGAGAACATGAGAGCTTGTTTTCTGTCAGAAGAAGGCAAAAATGCGCGTCTGCCTTATTATGTCATGTAGGTGAGCAGCCAGTTGAGAAACCCGAGGTTGTACCACCCAGCAGTTTAGGGAAACGTAGTCTTCATCTTTTGTAGGTGTACCTATGATGAAATTTCCTGGTGCCATGCAGTACCATCTGAGAGCTCAGTACCTCTTGAGAAACTCCAGTTCACACCCCTGCTACTCTAAGACAGCAGTATGTTCTGTATACCAACATGATACTAGTTGTATAGCCTGAGCCAAGGCTCACCTTCATACGAGGCAGAGACGGCTTTTGATAGTAGTAATATATTTCTTCACTATCAGTTAGAAACTGCCACTGTAGAAATGCAATTGAACTGGAACATCAATAGCGATGTGAAAGAAAGCTTATAAAGTCCCGTAATTCATTTGTACCACTTTAATTTTATTTCTGAGAACCTGTGGAACAAACTCTTGGGGTGTAATGTCTGGGCAGAGGCACAGTAAACTGGGGAAAAAACTATAAGAGAATAAAATATCTATAAGAGAAGCAGCCATTTTTTTGTTGTAATTTATACAAGTAGACTATAAGCTTAAAAAAAAGAAAGTTCTACTGCATTAAATTATGAGCCAAGCAAGCACCTACAAACTAAACTACAATAAACAAGATTTCCTGAGTCTTTTTTCTGGGATATTGACAATCCAGGCCTTATTTATAAATCACTGAATTGCAGAATGGTTTAGGTGGGAAGGGACCTCTGGAGCTCAGCTAGTCCAACAGCCCTGTTCAAGTAGGGATTCGTACAGCCTGTTGCCCAGCACAATGTCCAGTCAGGATTTAAATATCTCCAAGGATGGAGACTCCACAACTTCTCTGGACAACTTGGTCTAGGATGTGACCACCCCACCACAGCATAAAAGTGATTTCTCGGTTAAAGATGGAATTTTATGTGTTTTAA
This sequence comes from Chionis minor, assembly GCA_013398295.1. Lineage (NCBI taxonomy): Eukaryota > Metazoa > Chordata > Aves > Charadriiformes > Chionidae > Chionis > Chionis minor. The sequence continues at coordinate 104,191 of VZSF01010835.1, read as the reverse complement.
TTTTCATGCATTGCCTCTTGTCCTGGTCTTCCGCAGATTTTTTTGAGAAGGTTTATGTTACAGGAACATTTATCATGTGCTTACATAGTCTTTTTCCAAGAAGAGAATACTTTGGAAATAATGGACACAAAATATTAAATTTTGTAGAATTCTGTTAAAAAGTACATGCTATTGTTAAGCAAAACAATGAAAAAGTAAGTTTGGCCCGCCAAATCTATGCCACATCTGCCTGGTTTACCAGAATAATTCTCATCCTACTGTCCTTGTCTTTCTTCCAGATAGATGGACAACAGAAAAATGAAGTTTATCTTCTATGAATTTGTGTGTTACAGTGGAACTAAAGCCTAAACTGTTTGAAGGAGATCATTAATGGAATTTACATAACTATCACAAAGGAAAATGCTTCTCTAGTAGTACGTTGCTAGTAGAACTAAACATGCTGCTGCCAAGTGCAAGCAAATCTCATCATTTATGTTTGAATTGTCACCTAAATATCTCATTATTTTGACACTTTTCTTATGTATTTCAAGGGTACTCAGGTCATGAGTCCTGATTCTTCTCTTTTTAATGCCTTTAATATTTTAGTTTCTCTCTGAGGTATAGTGGGTTTTGCTGGCAGAAAATACACCTGTTTATATGGAAACTCTATATGCCTCATTCAAGTAGAACATTCTGGAGCATGATGGAAAAGAAAAGTAGAAACAGGAGATGATGGAAAAAGGGCAAAAGGGCAAAATAAGCAAGCAAGTTAGAGGGTGGCAGAGTAAATGAAAATGTAATTGCAAAGGAAATTCAAAAATAATCAACTTTCAAAATTGAGGCTATAATGTTATCTTAGGCTTATGGTAGGATATAAATTAATTCATACCTTCTTGTGATTTATGATGTCACTGTTAAACCCTTAAATAGCATTAAATCCATGCAATTCAAAGTTGCATAGTATTTTTTGTCTGTATACTATGTGTAACAACTCTGTAGATATTCCTCTATTCCATGCACAGTCACAAATGTGATTTTAAAATAAAAATTACATCACAGCGACCACTTACTGAGCAAGTAAAAAGCAAAAATACATGACCTGAATGGAAATCAGGTAAGGATCAAACACTGCTGTAAGTATGAGCTTTGTCAAGAGACATTATCTAACAGCAAGGTGCATCTGCAGAAAATACAATCTTCCTAACTATTCTAGCGATTTATTTTTAAGTATTGAAGGACAAAGTATTTGTAGGGTCAGCCAGAAGTCATCATTGACGGGAAATATGTGAGATCACACAGAGATTAAGGAGGAAATACATTCAATTCATCCAAACATTACAATAATAGGATTAGAAAATAATAGGATTATAAATACTAAACCTTTGAGGATAAATTCTACTGTTGAAGAGATCTGTGACTGGATCTCTTGATTGTCTGCAGATCTCTTTACACCAGTAGAGGAACAGGAATCATTTGGAGCACTTCCTGCCTTAATTTGGGTGGTGTTTCAAACATGTGATTTATTTGTTTTTTGCAGCCCCTGACATATGATGTAACCTCTCCAAAGCTCCTTCCAGGCATATTTTTCTATAATTCTATGATAGCTTAAGTGTGAATAATTAGTGTAAGGAGCTCTGTTCATCATGCTACACACACATAGAGGAGTGGCATAAAATAAAAACTGCTATTCTTTTTACGAACAAAGACCAGGGTCATAATACAAAAATAACTGTTTCATGATGGATTAGCTCATACAAGGGCTGTAATTCTCCACTGGTTTTCACTCTTATATAAGCCTGTATTTCGTATATGATTCTGCTTTGCACTAGTTTTGAACAAATATTTCCACTAGTTTTAGTGCCAACTACAGTCAGGCACCCTTGTTTGTTTGTTTGTTTTTTCAAAAAGGCCAAATGTAAAATTACAGCTTTGTCATTATACAGTGGGGTACATTCCTGATTTCCCCTCCCATCAGGCTACAAGGCAGACTACACAAGAGGAACATGTTATGGACCACAGTCACAGGTCTGATACTTAAATCATACTTGTTTGACTCTCTGGTTCAATGCCGCACTGGTGCAAGTTGCACTCCTTTGCCATGTATGTTGATTTTGGAATCAATTTTAAGCAGAAGTTAAGTGTATTTTATGGCTGAATTTGATCTGTGCATTCCAATTATGCTGGTTTATTCCGAGCTGAAATCCACACAACATTTTAAGAACAAAGATTTAAAATATAGCTCAGGACATTATATTAGTTTATGAAGTTGTTCATCCATTTCTTTAGACATGCACAGTTTGAGTTCTTGTGTGTATCAGCTGTTCTTCTGAACAATGAGAAGTTGAGCTATATATATCAGAGGAGGACAACCAAAACTGAGAGAAAGTGAACTAATATGGAGAAGTAAGGAAGTGCCCACAGGACAGCGTGATGCTGGAAGCTCTTACATTTCCCTTTTGAAAGCAGAAAGATTGGGGTACCTGATTGCACACGCCATAGGGAAAAACAGAGGTCTTAGTAGTCCATGCACAGCTGCAGAGCTACTTTATTTGTTTTACAGAGATGTGGTAGGATACCTCATGCAACGGAAAAACAGCAGAGGATGGATAGAGACCGACAAAGTAAAGATGGCTTCTTTACACAGCTGCAAGAAACAATTGCAAAGCCTGGAAATCATGGGAGATTTTAATGACCTTGATATTTCCTGGAAAGTCAATATACCACACTACGAGTGTACAAGAGATTTCTGGAGCGTGTTGATGAAAACTACTTGATGCAAGAGATCAATGAGCCAATTAAGGCAGAACGCTTTGCTGGACCTGTAACTCACAAACAAGGAAGAATTGATGGATGATGAGAAGAACAAAGGCAGACTTGGCCATAACAACCATGTGATTGTAGTGTTTAACATCCTAAGAGGAATGAGTAGGATAAATAAGAAAATTACAACACTGGACTTCAAGAGAGCAAACCCCTTGGCTTACTCAGGAATCTGCCTGGCAGCATCCACTAGCACCCAGGAAACCTGATTAATCTTCAAGGATAACCTCCTCAAAGCACAAGTATGGTCAGTTCTAACATGAAGTAAGTTGCACAGCAGATGACCACAGAGGTCCTGAGTGAAACTGAATGACAAAAGGAAGGTCGAAGAGCAGCTGGGTCACCCGGATATATGCAGCAATTGCCCAAGCACAGAGGGATGGAGGTAGGGAAAGAGTGGAGAAAATTCAGCAGGAGCTGAAGCTAATAAGTAATGCAAAAGGAAACAAGAAGGAAGTCTGACCACTAATAGTAGCAAAAGGAAGGCTGAGGAAAATGGAGAAAGAGACCTGGTGACAAAAGACTTAGAAAAGGCCAAGATACTCAACAACTTTTTTCCTCCATTTCTTCTGGAAAGGTCTGCCTCATCCGCCGCAGAAACAGCTGCATCTCAGCAGCTTTCGTCACGTGGCCTCTGAAAGCAATATGTTATCACCCAGAATCACAACAAAAGCCTGTCTCCATCCTGAAATGGTTTTCATTGTTTCATCTCTTAAAAGAGGAAGACCATGAGAAAAAAATACATATTAAAATCCTGCAGAACTGGAGATTTATCCATGCTGGTAATAGCTGTGCCCTGGGATCTTGTATCCGCAGGCAATTATACAACAGTTTGGATGCAGGATGCATTTGTTTCTAACTGGGAAGGTACTGATCCTGATGTATGGGAGAGAGGAGAGATCATTCTGAGAGATGTGAGTGACTAATAATGACTGTGAGTCGTTGTTGCAGTTTGGGGTTTCTCTCTACAGTAGCGTGAGTAAAATATAATATTTATATTAAGCGCATTCATGTGTCTGGTAGAAAGTTGCATACTGTGCTAGAAAGCTGAGAAAGAGAAGTTAGTGATTTCCTAAACCTGTCAAGAAATGTTCATATGAGAAAAAAGTAAATTCATATAAAATATGTACCTTTTTAGGCAAGGTTTTCAGAAAACCGGAAGAAACTAACTTTCAACAAATTGAGAGGAAGCAAGAGCTTTTTTATTTGGTACTCAGCATCAGGGAGTAAGGAAGGTCTTGGTGACGCTTGCAGAGGTTTTCTAAATTATCCTTGTGCAAGATGTACCCATAGTCCTTCACCTCCCCCTTTGCTATGGCCTGACATGTAGGGAATTTACATGGGAAATTGAAGTTCTCAGCCCACATCCATGGGGTGTGTGACTTGGGCCAGGAACCTGGAAGCTGGCTTCCTACCTTGCGTGAAAAATATGAGTCACTGGACAGTGGGACAGACCTGGGTTTGTCGTTCTCAGTTTTTTCCTATGCACAGAAGGGTCATTTACAGTTCCAACTAATAATCACTACTATATGCAAATTAGAATATACAGATCCTAAAATATCTTCTTCCCCAGTGCCTGAGGCGCTCCATGAGAGGCTCCACGCTTGGGCTAAACCTCTGTTGAACACCAAAGAAACCATGTCTCATTTTTACCAGGTAAGTGTGCTAATCACTGAGCTGTAGAGAAGCATAAACCCACATTTGTCACCTTCTTCTCCTCAGTTTTGTACAGGGCATCTAAGCTCTCTTTGATTAATGCTGCCCATCATTTCCACTTCTTTTTTTATTAAAAATGTCTACATTTGTACTGTTACTTTGTCTTCATTTGACCCCAAATATTCTGTTTTGTTATTTTAATTTTTTATTTATTTTTAAATTTATTCTTACCTTAGCAAAAAATGTTTGTTATTCACACACATCTGTTTAGTATGCAATCCAGAGGACGAACTCTCTTATTGCATTATTAATTCTCTAATGCACCAGAGACAGAAAATGCATCAAAAATAATGCTCTAAGTCCTTTAAAATGTTGACTTCCACCAAAAAAACCCCGTAGATGGCCTGCAAGAATATGACTGTTAATTCATCTGCCTTTCCCCATTTTTGACCAGCTGTTGGTCCTTGGGCTGCAGATGCGTGTATTTCATCCTCCGTGCATCATCATTTAGCACGTATCGTTATCACGTTGTGTATACACTCCACAAGGGAGGGTGAAAATTGCTGTCCCTCCATGGAAGTGGTGATGCACATCATATCTCTCTCGGCAAATCCCCCTTTTTGCCGTCTCCCTAATTCAATATTTACGGGGAATAGCAGAGCAGTGAATGGTTTGCTCTCTGACGATGGGATGCCCACTGCATTTCTGCTCCATCCACCTCATGGCAGAGAGCTGCTGCAGTGTTAACTGTGGCCGAAAAGCCCTTTTCCTTTTTTTCTCAGCTGCAGTGGCAGATGGCAGCGGGGATGGCTGGAGACAATATTAGCACCTGTGGAGCAGACACCAAGGAAAACAGAGGCACACGTCGTTTTTACCTGTGGGTGAATCTAGGTAGGCACATAGACCGGAAAAAGAAAGGGCTTCATCAAGGTCTGCTCCAATAATTTGTATCTGGAGGAAGAAATGCATTATTATGGTTATTCTATATTTTGTTAGCTGACTGGGGGTTCACAACTTCACAGCTAAAGTTGACAATTAAGTCAATGTTTGCCGTGTAAACTCAGAATGTGTTGTTTAGCCATTAGAGCCATACAGAGTGCCCAGCGGGGTTGTGGGAATCCTGGCTACAAACCAAATGAGCTCTCAGCTTCCCAGGGCTGGGGGCAAAGACGACAGTACTTCTGCTACCTGCACTCCTTAAGATGAAATCCCTTTGTGAAGGAGAAACAGGCCCCAGAATGGGGTAATGGGAATACAGAAATTCAGGCGAAAATGGAAAATGGTCTATTATTTGCTTTCTTCACATACCTATGAACATTTGAGGTCAATTTTCCATGTATTGACCTTCCAATTCTGCATGATTCATCTCCATTTTTAGAATGTGTTGCAATAAATCCAATATTCTTGGCAACATGCCCCACTCATCTACCTCTGGAGCATTTTGTAAAGTGGGCAATAATGCTGGACTGGATGTAAAACTGCATGTATAACAATTCCTGCTCCTCAGTACAATTAAAAATATCTATTGAACTTGACAGCTAGAGGAAAGCTTGGTACTAGAGTAAGTTCTACTTTCCTCCAGCGTTGAGACGTTAGGCATTCAGGGTGCAATGCTGTGCTTTGCATCCAGCAGCAGAGTCCAGTGCAAATCGAACCAGAGCAGTTAGCATGGGTCGACTGAGCTCTTCTGCTGTCTTGTTTGTCCTAAGCCATTCTTAAAACCTCTGGTTGGTGGTTGGAAGAGATGCCAGCATGGAGGATTTAGTCCAAGGAAAGGAAAAGAATTGAGTGAATGAGTAGAGAAAAACTAGTTGCTTTTTCCCTAACACTTCCAGAAATTAACCTTAACTTTTTTAAAGCTCCAAAACATTTATTTAAGTTGCATTTCATTGTCCTTTAACTTTTTACCCCTGTGTTTCTGTGTCCTAAACAAAACCACAAATACAAAGAGTAAAAACCTTAGAAAGAAGCTGATCCTTTGTTACTTCAAGTCTAGTCGGGCGGGGGAAAAAAAAAAGAAAAAGAAAAGAAGAAAAAAAAAAGAAGTAAAGAGAAATTAGCTTGTTCTACAGGATACCCAATTATTTTTTTTTTCCACAGCTTCATGTACATGAAATGAGGCCCTGGATATCCAAACAGAGACTTTGCCAAGTGTATACCTTTTCTAATTTGATGCAGGTCTTTGATTCTTTACATTAGTGCAGTCACTGGTTCTAAACAAGTAATTCTTACTATTCATATGCATCATAGCCAAGCATTAGATCTTCCTAAGCATATTCATCCTTTTAATGCTTAGTCTGTAGTATTGTGTGTGGTCAGACAGATAATGAGTTATTCAAAGACAGAGCAAAGATAAAGTGAGTGAATCTTTCAAACAAACACATATTTTATCTTGTACAATATGCATATTTTGGAGAATATCCATTTTTTAATAACAGAGTTATTGTCTGAAGGTACTGAGAATAATTTCTTCTTATTCACAGATGAAAACAAACATTCTTGTATGATCTTTCCTTGGAAAAAATACGAAGAGTGAGGAAAACTTTGATTCCCTCAGTGGGAGGTTTCAGAAATAAGAGTGTTTTGGAATTTATATGATTCAGACTCCCGGTATAAATTAAAGGATTTTTAAACTCAAACAGTCTAGAGAACACTTCTGAAATGGCCCATAAGTTCTTCCAGGAAAAAAAAAAAATGTCAGTGCTGATTGACAATGAACTATGGAATACTTTCACACTTTTACAGCAAATTGAAGAGAGCCAGTATTTTAAGGGACAGCGTGTATTCCACTTTAAACAGGGCATAAAATAAATCTTTCAAATGTTTTTGTAATGTAGGCTTTGCTAAACATCTACCCTTTTGAGTCTTTGTTAAAGGGAGCTTGTTTACAAAGTCTGAAGCTGATGAGAAGCAGAAGAAAATTAAGAAATGTTATCTAGGTGAGTCAGTATGAACAGTCAGCTGGTCTCCTTCAGACATTTACAGAGGGCTGAGATAAATGGACAGAATGTTTAAAATTGGGCTGCACTTAATGAAAGTGCCTTGTTATAAGTATTAAACACCCAAAGACAACACAAAGCTCTTCAGACAAGTACTGAAGTCTGAATAGCAGCTCTGCATTGAAAAGCTAGGATTGTAAACCAGCAGGGAACCAGAGCAGCATTTCATATGACTTACTCAGCGCCCCGGCCAGCACAGTTTTTCATGTGTGTGCATTGATGTTAAATTGAAAGGAAAGGAATGTATAGGTAAATATCTATTTAACTTTGTCATTATCATTGTTTCAAATTTATTTTCTATCTTCTATAGCTTATTTTCCATATTTGACCCAATAAATGTAAGTATCTTTCCAGATACTAATTTTTATACATATGAAATAAGAATATATATAAGAACATCAAAGTAAGCATGCATGTATGCATGTCTATGTGTAAACGTAGAAGGAGAACAGGGTTGAAGGGCCATAATTCATCCTGAACACACTGCAGAGTAGTATGTTGATATGATGGTTTACACAGAAGCATCAAGTAAGACACATGGATTTTTCTTCGTGAGTTCAAAAAAGCCTATCCATCTTTACTTAACCTCTGACATAGAACATAAAATACAGGTTAAAAAAGACCTTTTAAAATGATAAATATGTAATGAAATATTTGGGCACTTCCTGAGAAATACTACGTATTATCTAGAGGGAATTTGAGTCAGTTATTTCTGATAGTGGTGAGGAAGGACAGTACTGGCATGCCACTAACATGTCAGAGATTTAACAAAAGAAAACGGTGGTGTTTTTTCTCATGAAAAAAAAAAAAAGGTTAAGGTTTTACAATGTCCGTTTCTGGAACATGGGATTTTGCATGTGATATACCAAACAATTCACGCAATCAATTTATTCCCTTTTTCTTTTATGCTGTCTTTAAAAAACAAGTTTTCTGCACACTCTTCAGCAGGCAAGTCCTTAAATGTTAATTGTTCGATGTGCTTTTGCAGGTTCTTTATTCCTGCTGACAACTCCACAGGTTTTTGGAGTAGATGACAGCCAAGATACATAAACTTTATTGTCGTTATTGCCATTTGATGAGCCTGTGTCCCTAATGGCTGCCTACTGGCTATTCAAATGGAAAACAAAAAACTGGCAAATTATACCCAAATATGAAATAAGACTCCCAAAGGGAAAACTCAAGCTTATTTCTTTTTCTCACCCAAAATATAAACCACTTGTGAACCGAACATGTCCCAGTGTTCAAATGCTTATCACAAAGAACCATGTCTGGCTGTCAATACGTCCTCTCTGCCTTGCTCACTGGTTGCCGGATGCATCGTCATTGTATCAGAGGAAACAAGTTTCCTCATATTTTCAAACTTGCTTTTATTCCTTACTTTAGGAGCAAGATAGTGATCAAGAGAGCACTGCAAAACATATTACTTAATATAGACCTGATGGAAAGCAAAATTGCAGAGACGGATCATGCAAGGGGTTGATCACAAGACACAGGTTTTCCACAGCTAGGCTGGCATTTCTAATCTGGTCTGCCGTTGTCTGTTGCCACCATCTAATAGCTGCTTAGTTACCACAGCAAATGAGCTTGATGGTCTTAATCTGCTGCAGATGATGGATATTGCCATGCAATACTTGCTAGTAATGAAATTCTAAGTTGATTTCAAGGCCATGGATTCTTTTTGCAAATGAAAAAAAAAAAAAAAGCAGAACTTGGTTCTCCAGGGAAGTTTTCCTGAAGAACTTCACTGGCACTAACTTTGTGCCAGAACTGGAAAAACTTTCAGCAATAAATTGCAAAAACGTTTAGTTCTTGAGTTCTTGTTGATGTTTTTACTCTAATTATCCACATTTGGGGGATCCGCTGCCCAGGACTGCAACTATTGTGGTCCTCTCATTTAATTTCATGAACCACTTTCACTATTATCCACTTAAGTAAAAATACACCCCTCTCAAAAAGGTTGGCATGGTGTTCCCTGTTAAAATTTACCCAAAAAGGAATAACCTTGATCATTGTTTAAAACTAGTCCTGAATTTAGTCCCCAAACTTCAATAAATGTAGTCAGGTTTTTTCAATGATAACACAATCCAAAAATAAAAACTTTGAAACGAAAAAGACATTCAAAACCTATCAATTATAAAATGGGACACCAAATTCTTTTGCTCCACTTGAGGAGGAAGGCTGACACCTTTTTAACCATACATCCTAACGAGAGCAACCTGCTTTGGCCAAACAGGACACATCAGGGCTTACTTGCTCACGGTGGGTTCTCTGACGTCCCGGCACTCCTCCCCTGAAGCTCAGCAGCTGTGTCTCTTTATTTTACCTTTAAGAAGTGAGACAGGGAACCTCAGGGTTTTGCATGCCTCCATTTAGGCAGAACAGGAGAAGTCGGTGATCTGGTCTGTTTCAATTTTTTTTTTTTTTTTTTTTTTGAGGAGGAGGACAGTCAATCATTTGTCCATCAGAGCCTTCCCTCTGTATGAATCTTCCATTTTCTTTCGTGTTTTGTTATTCTGCTATTGGGATTCATTTTAAGGATAATCTCCATTAACCTTTGGGGATACCTGCTGACCTGCTTCTGCTTCCTGGACTTCTGTTCCTTGCTGTACCATCCATTTCAAGGTGTATTTTCAGATCAGGCCAACTTACTGCGCAAGTACGAAAACAGAGAGAGACTTTTCGTCTGCTTTAACAACTATTCACCCAACCACTCTTAGCTGGCGATCTCCCATTGTAATAGAAATACCTGGTAGAAGACTGTATTTAACAGCTCTGTCATACAGGTTTCATTGATTAAAAAAAAACCCAAACAAAAAAAAAAAACACCACAAAAAAAACCACTTGACATGTTTCTTGTCACATCTAAATAACAAAGGTAATTGTGTATCTCCCTGTCAAACTGGAATGTAAGCATAAGACTCTATCAGTTTAACAGAGTTATGTTATCGGAACTTTCAGCCAAGATACTAGACACTGTAAAAGATATTCAGCACATGTTTATTCTTTGCTGGAAGCACAGACTGAAAGAAGAATTTAGGTGTGGTGCTCATAGCAAAACCAGCCTTTTCCTTTGATGATGCTTTTAAACAATATTTGTACGTGCTTTACTATCAGGAATAAATTTTATGGAAGGATATTCAAAACCTGTGTTTTTCCTTGTCTACTTTTTCTCATTAGATAACTAAACTAGTAATCATCTGCCATAGTAATTTTATCACTTGCTTATACTCACATAGGCCATTAAAACACAAAAGCTCCCAAACTGTCATTTTGCACCAACCAACCAAATTGAAATCATATTAAGAAGCTTCATTTTTTCAGATGTGGCCTACAGTGCTACGTATTCCCCAGTTCCATCGGTCTTTATCTGTGCTCTTTTTCTGGAGCCTGCTCACGAGACTCAGAGAAATTACACTTTTATCAGGGCCTTATTCCTGTGCCAGGCTGATCCTATGAGGTCTTGAGTTGCTTGTGAGACACATAGACTTTTTTCCACTCCAGTAGTGGTCAATAAAAAAGGGCCAATTCTGCACATTTTGAGAATCCTTGTACTTTCTGGTCCAAAAGAAAACCTGTATCAATTCTGTGTCCAGAAATAGCTTGCTCCCTTTGCCATTCAAATGTCCAAGGGTCTATTATTGCTTTGACCTTTTGTTTTCCTTTGGTCACTCTACTTAGATACAAGCATGAGAGTGACCTACCAAACGCTGCGAGGCATTCAGGGAATGCAATGGCATCCGCTTGAGGAAGGAGGGGATGATACATAATACAATTATTAATAGGACTTGTTCCACAAAGGTATTTGGAAGCCTATCTCCCACTGATTACCTCTGAGCATCGGGGCCTCTGTCTCTGTCTCTTGGGAAACTGAGTTTTTATAGACACGAGAGACCAGTCTAGTCTTACGAGATGTAAGACTATGTACACACGCTCCATATATCCCGGAAACAGGTATTTCAAAGACTGACTGGGTATATCTTCCACTCTCCAGAGATTAAGCATAACTTGTAAAATACTCTGCTCAGCAGAAGTAAGTTAAAGCTTCTTGTAGCCTGGGAAACTCTAATCCTGCTCTGAAGGTTATTACACAGTAAGTCTTGAAGAAACAGAGGTAACTGGTTTGGCTTGGGTCATGAATATGCCTACAGCAATCAGGAAGCTGCGCCAAAACAAGAACTACATCTTGATTACCAACCACATTCCCAGAGCAAAGGCAAAAGAAAAAAGACTACTTACAACCAGAGATTTTTCTCAGACCTTCTCCCCCGACAGGAGCTCAGGAGATCTATCTGTTTTCTAATTCTTAGAATAATATATTCTCAAATTTCTCCTGCACACCTTATATCGGCTTGCAGAGTGGTAGGATGCACTCTCATTCCAGCTGTGAAATAGTCAATTCCTGGAGCTGCTAATACCCTTCCAAAGCACCAGAAAGTGCAGAAAAAAGTTGCAAAGTATGAAGCAAGCCTGCCCAAGTGTCCCACCTTGGCTCTACAAACTGGGATTTCACTCTCTTGTTTCCCATACATTTCCCATCACTGCTCGAGAAAAAGAAAAAAACACCACCAAATCACGCAACTGAACAAATCGCTTAGATTAAGACAATTCTACAGAAATCTCTTATGACTGCATGTTTATCACCAGTGTACCAGTGCAATAGGGGTAAAATTTCAAGAATATACATTATACTCTGCCTATCAAAATTGAAAAAAATATAGAATCATAGAATCAGCTAGGTTGAAAATGACCTTTAAGATCATTGAGTCCAACCATAAACCTAACACCACCAAACCCACCACTAACCCATGTCCCTCAGCACCACATCTGCCCAGCTGGGAAATACCTCCAGGGATGGTGACTCCACCCTTTCTGTGAAGAAATTTTTCCTAATATCCAATCTAGACCTCCCCTGGCACAACTTGAGGCCATTTCTTCTTGCCCTACCACTTGTTCCTTGGGAGAAGAGACTGACACCCCCTGGCTACACCCTCCTCTCAGGCAGTTGTGGATAGCGAGAAGGTCTCCCCTCAGCCTCTTCTTCTCCAGGCTGAACAACGCCAATTCCCTCAGCCGCTCCTCAGGAGACTTTTGCTCCAGACCCTTCACCAGCTCCGCTGCCCTTCTCTGGACAGGCCATATAATGCCATAACTGTGGTTACAAGGACAGAAGGACCTTGATTTGAAAGCAAGCAAAACCAGTTGAACGTCCTCAGAGTCTGTCTCCCCAAAGAATTCCTTGCAAAAAGAATAAAGAATAATAAATCACACCATGATTAACGTCTATGGTCTTCATGTCCCTTCTCAGGGTTATAGCAAAAGTTCAGTAGTTTAGCATGTTTATCAGGAGTAACTGCCTAGGAGTCAAAGCTTGGTTCATTTTGGTTTTTACACTACAGCTCCATGTTGCTCTAGAGATTGATGGCCATATTTCCAACTTCTTTGAAACTACCCAGGGGTCTAAAAAGTTTCTTGCGGTTAGAGACAGCAATGGTGAACGGGTGTATGTGTTTTGTGCAAGGTGAGTGATACACAGGCATTAACAGCTCTGTAAAGCACAACCTGTCACATAGGGTTTAGCAGGTTTGTGTACTGTGTCTCTGGTATCATGGATGTGCAACTCTCACAAGGATTTACCAAAACCCTGTGCCTCCAGTGGTTTTTAGAAACATTGCTGAACAAAGCTTGTGTCAAGGAGGGGAAGACTCCAGGTGCTTTGCTCTATGGGAAACAACAGCAGCAATGTCGTTCCCAGGTCCCCTTGGCCTGAAAATTTGGGGAGAACAAGCAACTTTAAACACCTAAACAGAAATTTACATCATCCCCTTTTAGCCCTGAACACAGGCAGGAAATTCAGTCTGTAACTTCCATCTCTCTACATGTAAGTTAAACCCATTCTTCAATCAAAGGGGAGACAAAGTCTCATGCAAAAGGCCATTTAAAATTAAATTAGTTAGCTTAGCTGTTGGGAAAGCCTGTCTAATGACTGGAGAGGGAGCCAGGGGATTCCGGGCAGCTAATTTAGCTAACCAAGCTGCATACTTAAGTTGGAAGGGATAGTAATGTGGCAAAATACTAAATTATTTGGCAACCTGTAAATGCCAAGACTAGAGCAGGAAAGGCAGAGCTTCTTTCGCCTTCACAGGACTTGTAGCAGGGTTATTAATTTTATTTCTTTCCATGTGGTTATTCATAAAGGGTTGAACCCAGTTCACATTTATGTTTTCCTCATCTGTTAATTTCACGTTTATTTATTTCTCCTGCCACCCACAACGGTTTCTACCTTTAGTAGGCATTCTATTATTTCAAAACCAATTACAAAAGGAAGATAACTGCTGAAAAAGGAAGACTACAGCAACAGCTCTTACCTGAGGTAGCACCATATTGTTATTAAAAGGCCAGGAAAAAATAGAATGTCTTTTAATGAGAATTAGGAGTTCTTAAAATTCAAAAATAAGTTTCTTGGTTTTGCATTGGAAATCACGGTCCGTTTTCTTCTCTCTTGTCCAGAAACTTCTTACGTGACATCTGCAGAGTGACTCTTGTAGTTATGTCTAATAGTCCCACTGGGCTGTCAGAACCTGTTCGGGGGCAATTTGTGTAACATTGCAAGGCTGACTGTTGAACAGCCCCTTCTCCACGTCTTCCATGCAATAAAGCCCTCAAAAAGTCTTTGCAAATCATTTCACCTATCTGGCAAGAATAGGCACATCCTTTATAAAAAAGGTGGATTTTTGTTGTTGCTGGATGTTCTTCTCAAATATGGCATTCTTCCTAGTAAGGCAGCATTTATACACTTAGCACTTATACACACAGAAATCAGCAGGCAGTGAGTGCATCAGCACAGGCACCGAAGCAAAGATGCAAAGTTCAGCGCCAGATCTGTGCTCTCTAGAGCAAAGGAGCAAGGGGTTTTGCACAGTTTTTGTTCCCTACCTGGAAAACACAGCCTTTTTTTCCAGAGTGCGGATAAATTATGGAACGAGACAACTAATTTCCTCTAAAACCCTATCTACAAACATCGTTTGTTTGTAGGTGTTTATTTTACTGGTTTTACGCAGAGTCTGGGACTTCTAAATACCATCTCTGTCAGCAACAGAAATCTCTCCCTTTTAGTTGGGAAAAAAAAATTTAAAAAAAAAAAAAAGGCTGCAAATTAGCTTCCTCCTGTTTTTCTTGTTGCGTTTCACATACGCTCCCTCCCTCATTTCTTCATTTCTCTCTATAGATTCATAACACACAGTAACACCTGCTGGGGTGGTAACAGCAGTTTGAGCTTTCCCACAGCAGCGCTCCAGTAGTGTGTAGAGCGATACAGGTCAGTGTGTCGACCCCTCTCGCTGCCCACTGTTCGGTTACATCCCCCCCTTCCCAGGGATAACCGCACTCCAGAGCAGCCCTCATGCCTAGTGGGCCAAGACCTAGACACTTGGTCCTATTTGCAGTTGTTATGGACCCTGACAGATCCGTGGAGCCGAGAATAAAATCAATGTCTCTCTAGTACAGATGGTCAACAGGCTTAAGGGAGCTAATGCTTTGAGCGCAGGCCAGATCTATTTTAATTACTAAAAACCCTGTCGTTCCAGGGTCTCTCTGTCATGAGCTGTCGCTCTACCCAGGTAGTTCTTTTTAGTACATAAACCATGCAGTTAAATATCTGCCAACTTAAAATGCATTATTTAAATAACCTTAAAACCTTCTCTGCTTTAGCTTTTTCAACCTTTCTCAGGAAAACCTGTGCATCATTTGTATGGATTTATGGAGATGTAAAAGCCTAAAGTAATGTTTCAGCACTAACAAATGTGGGTAGATGTGACTTAAAAACAAGCTGATCGCACACTGGGACAACAAAGACTGGAGGATTAAGGCAGTCAGCGAAGATGAAAGTGTAGGCAAATCTGCAGGAAAAAAAAATAAGCTTTCAAGGAGATCCTAAACAAGTTGAACATGCAGGAAATGTTTAAAGCTTGGCCTTCATGGGTGTGTTATTTTTTTTAAATAACCAACAGGTAGATAAGAGTGTCGTGAACGTGCCAGTTGTCTAAGCTTTAGATATGCCTGGCCTGATTTCCTTAAAGGAAAATAGTTTCCTGACCCCTGTTGTCTTAAGGCATCATTTAATGCCAGCATGTTTAGAAAAGTTTTTAATGAGTTCAGCTGGGAAGATTTCACAGAGCAATATACTCGTAAGGGAAAAAATTCGTGCAGAACTACAGCTTCCTTGGCTGTTTGCAGCCGGTCTGAGCACAGCCCCTCACAAAGCGCTCCTGCGATATTTCCTCGTTAAGCGCGCATGCTTTTTTCCTATTTGAACAATGCCAAAAAGTGATAACTCAGACTCTGAGAATTGTGCTGACAGTCAGCTGTCACTCATTGTCCTTTATTCTGACAACCTCAGGCATTCAGCCATAGATTCATGAGTTTTCCCCTTTCTCTTTATTTTTAAAGGAGGTGGGGGATGGGTGAGTATATCAGAGGATTCAGCCCTGAATAGACTTTTGTTTTGCTCTTTCTTTTGCCTCCTGACTGTGTCAAATGCAGTGTGTCTCTCATGCAGTTTCACTCTTTAGAGAGCCTTGACTGGGCTGGCTAGTTAGTATTCAGAAACAAGCCAAAGAGGATAAAATTCTTCTCTCTGGCTTGCTGAGACTGCAAATAAGCAATTACACTAAAAGCTCAGTATTGGAAAAAAAGAAGACTTTTGCAGCTTTTGCTGTTGACTGGAACCTGCCAATATACTTCATAACTTTGAGAACTGCATAAGAGAGAAAAAATCTAGACACTGTTAGGGATATGTGCTGGTTAATACACTTGTACTGTATTTTCCTAAAGACAGCTCAGCAGTGTACCGTACTCTCTGAACTGTAGGAGTTGCCATTTAATGTTGTTTACTTACTGTAATGAGAAAGAAGTGGAAAAGGTTAGCACTGGAAATGGAAAATTCATCTTTTCCTCGTAAGTAATTGAGATGTTTCAAAGACAGACATAGAATGGTAGAATACAGACTCCCAGCCCCATCTCCGTCTGTGCTCCACACAGTTCCCTTCACTGCCGAACTCCATATCCAACCCTCTTGTCAACACTGACATGTCTCTGCCCCTTTTTTGCCTATCTAGTGTCACCGCCGAGTGTTTCATCCTCCACTTGTCTAGTCAATGTCTTTATGCCATACCCACCCCTTCACACGCTGTGCCCTCCCCGATTTGACTGCTAGGACTGCAAAACCATCCTCCTCCAAATTCCCTTCTGAGCCCCACGCTTTCTACAATACCTCTGAAAACACGTGAGTTAGGGGGAGAATGTCTGGGTGCTTGAGGGGTGTAAGTGATGATTCTATACATTTAGTAATATAATATGTGAAATTATTCTGTAGCTAACAGACCAGAAAAGAGAGCATATCCAAGTGCATCACCTTATGTTCATGTACTGTTAATGTGCACATCTACACACACTCACATATATGTGTGTGTTTATACACGTATATGAACAATCAGAAATAATACCTCATCTTTCACATCCTTGTTTATAAACAAACAAACAAACAAACAAACAAACAAACCCAACAAACACACAGCAAACAACAATTCTCCATTAGGAAAAGCATCCAAAAAGATGTCTCAGCTGCAGCCTGCATCCCAGCCGTGCAAACATGGATGGATTTCTTCTGCTCCACCCCTCCTTCAAGATGGACTTTTGCCTCCAGCTTCTGTCCTTGTTGTTTCAGTTTTCTTTTTGAATTATTAAAAAGTTTTTGCTGGCTTTCAAGGGTCAGTATTTCTTCAGCACAGTGGGCCCCAGGGACATGACTTTTACTTCTGTCTCGCTGTGGTCTGTTAGGTCTCATTGCCCTTTGTGACTCCTGGAGTTCAAACCAGACCCCTTACTTCTTGTTTTTTCTTGTTCCTTTCCAACAGTAGGCCACATGTTTAGTTCTTGACTGTGTGTTTCTGCCCTTGCTACGACCTGCAACAGGCTGCTGAGAAGGAGAAAGAGTCTTCTTCATGCTTTGTCACTCTGCTTGTTCTCAGTGTCCTTATCATAGAATCATAGAATCGTCTGGGTTGTAAGGGATCAAGTCCAACCATAAACCCAACACTGCTCAAACCACCACTGACCCGTGTCCCTCAGCATCACGTCTGCCTGGCTGGGAAACACCTCCAGGGATGGCGACTCCACCACTGGGCAGCCTCTTCCAATGTGTGATAACCCTTTCTGTAGAGATTTTTTTCCTAATATCCATCCTAAAGCTCCCCTGGTGCAATTTGAGGCCATTTCCTCTAGTCCTATCACCTATTTCTTGGGAGAAGAGACTGATCTCTCCTGGCTACTGCCTCCTTTCAGGTAGTTGTAGAGAGCGAGAAGGTCTTCCCTCAGCCTCCTCTTCCCCAGGCTGAACAACCCCAGGTCCCTCAGCTGCTCCTCAGAGGACTTTTGCTCCAGACCCCTCACCAGCTTCATTGCCCTTCTCTGGACACGCTCCAGAATCTCAATGTCTTGACAATGACCTTCTTCCTTGGTGATGGCTCCCATAGTCAGCATGTCTGGTGCTGTGGGACCTGCACTGGGTCCCACAGGACTCTGGGACACCCCTGGGGCTAGGCCATGCCCCCATATTCATGCTATCCAGCTGCACTTACAAATCACGGGAACAGCTATGCCAGTCCTGGGTGGGGGATGTGCTGGTGCGCACAAGGGTGCAGGCACCTAACCCATCTGGTGGCCTGCTCCATTTATCTTCTCATCTTGTCACAGCCCATGACTGACACTGGGCAAAGACCAAGGCCTTCTCTGAAAAGGTCTCACTGTTGACCAGTTTGACAGAGGCTATGTGGTCATCCTGAACTGCACCATTTCTGAATTATTAGATGACATATCAGACGGCGTAGCTGTTCCTGTGCGCTGACACCTAAGCCATACTCAGATACTTAATCTCTAGAGATCTATAATGCCTGATGTAACTCCTGATTTAAAGCCTGATTGACATGCTGGAGCCTGATTTAAATAGGCAGATGGACCTGAAGTCAACAGGAGTATGAGTTGGCCTTCAGGGATGAGCATTTGTGCTAAACCCTGGCATGTTCCCAATGCCCGCTTTTCCTAGGAGAAGAAAAGGCTTGTAAGTAGAAGAAATATGATGTAGTCGACTACCTAGTAAAGCTGGGAAAATTAAACAAGTTTTGGGGCTCTCCAGACTTTATTTAGATCTGCAGAAGCTGCAGCTCTCAAAGCTGAATGAGAGTGATTGCTCAGAGATCAGACAGGTATACACCAATTAGACTACTTTTGAATGAAAGGAGGGTTGATATCTGTGGTGTAGCAAAGATGCTGGGGACGATGAGGAGAAAGTCCTCTTTTGGATGAAAGAGTGAAACAGAAAGCCCGAGGTGCACAAAGGGAGGCTGTAATCTGTCATAAAACCAGTAACTCTTGAATCCATGTTTTCTTGGTCTCCAATAGAATTACGGTTTTTAGCTCCTTGGCTTACCTTTTTAAAGCACAAAGCTGTAGGCAGGGAAATATTTTTCACTACGTCAGTTGATTTCCTGTAGATTTCTTACAAAATGGCTACCGCTTTGTGTGACAAAGGGCGCTGTCATCACCAATGAGCCTCTGCTGCGCATGTTCTCAGACCCTCCCCACCACAGCAAAGGGCTACAGCAGTTTACCTAACGTTCTGCAAATTCCTGTTTCTAGGAAAAGCCCTGATTTTCAGTTTCCTCAACCATGCTCCAAACTGCTGGAATAGAATAACTGTTATTAAAGTTCTGGGAGTCGTAAATAAATAGGATTGGAAGCACAAAGAAGAAGTACTTGCCTGAATCTCTCTTGCTATTGATGGGAACTGGAATCAAGTTAGCAGACTTGCTAATCGTCATAGTTGTACTGAAAACAATTTGTCTGCAGATAGTAAGCTCATAAACACCACCCAAATACTAAAATGAAAACTCCTTTGCTGTGATAGTTACTTATGACTCTACACTGTATATTACATTTTTATATATGCAGTATTACTTTTTACTATAAAGAATCATTGCAACTTTGGTGGCAGCTGAGGCGCTCTGAACTGTCTCCTAGGAGCAAGAAGACATTGCAGTATAACAACTTTAAAAAAAAAATTGCATTGCAAATCAGAATTTAAGATTGTCAGAAATGGTTGATCCAGGCAAGTCATCTTTCAAGACTATTTTAAGACAGACAGGACTTTTTTTAAAAAACTCTCTTGAAGCACAGACATATGTTACTTTATTCAGGTGAATATTTTAATGTTTCTTTCTCTAGTACTAATAAAAATCCACATTAACGAATCCATCAATAAAAGGAAAGGATATAGTTTCAAGAAGATGTAGTGTTTAAATGTTATCATTACTATGTTTAATTGCTTACTGTCATATGGAATTAAACACGTGCATCCGTACTTCCAGTTTTATTTTTGTCTCTCTCTCCTGTATACATACATACTTTTCCAAGCATTTAGGATTGTTCATCTGTTTACAAGACAGAGATATAATCGACAAAATGTATAAAAATGTATTCATATCCATATTTTTTTAATTTGTATAAGAATATCTGATTGAGAAAATTGCTCTAGTATCTTGCCTAGTTTTACCGTGTGATTGGCACAGATAAGGTTCTTCACATATGTGAAACCCAATTGACTTCAATGATGTTTTGCAGAGGCCCAGCAGATTTATTTACGTAGTAAGATCTAGGCCTTAATGATCAATTAAAATAAAAAACGTAGGGACATAAGCTTATGAAAATCAAAACAGAAAGCAGCAGTTGCTGCTCCGATAATTTTATATTACTTTTAAGTACTATATCTTAAAGTGTAGTTAAAAAAATAGAAACAATGGGATGTAAACAGACACAGAAATATAAAAATACACGTAGAGGTCCAGCCATTGTAGTTTCTGTAATTTGTGACCCCTCATACTTAATCTCTATTTCTCAAAAAAGAAGAAATCATAATAAATCCAGTCTCATAAATCAAAAGGCGAAGAGATATGATTTACTTGTCAGAATGAAATCCAAAGCATATATAGGCACCGAAGGCCTGTGCTAGTCATAACAGCTATTTAAACAGGGTACGTGGATATCATTTCTATAGGTGCAAAGCTTCAGAAGTAACGACTATAAGGAAAATAGATGCCTCCTTATCTGCAGTTCGTTTTACAAGCCAACTTTATTAGCTTGTTTTTATCAGAGGATTTGCAGAATCTTCTTACTGTACTAAAAGCCATATATATGGATTGGATTTCTCTTTTTATCTGACTAGATATTGTCCGTGTAACTTTTGCACTATATAAATGTTTTCTAACATATTGCTGCTACTTCTTTAAACAAAATCTAGACTTTTCTTGCTCCTGAATGGTAGTATGAAATACATGCAATCAAACTGTGAAAGTAAATGTCTTTTTTTTTTTTTTTTTTTTTTTCCTTCATGAGGACATTCTACAGTGGGCAGTGAAGTATTTCAGCCATTTCAGAGTCATGTAAACTATCCTAAAAATGCACTGGGAAGAAGAAGAAGAGGCTGTAATTCGTTATTTTTCGCGATGTACTGACATGAAAGACTACATTTTAAAAGATGCAGTGACTTCGTTCTCTTTTGCTCGCTGAATATCAATGGTTCCATACCAGGGATGTTTTGCCTAGTTAATGTAGAATGAATTCTTTGATAAACAATGGGTTGATTTGGGGTCAAAGAGAAAACTGGGTTTTGGGAAAGTTTTTTTTCTGGTCTGTCTTCTTCTGATAGTAAACTATAGTGGGTTTCCGCTGTTCTGTTTTAAAATCTTTTTGGGTTTTATGAATAGCTCTTAAAGTCACACTAGAGTTTACTGTTGTTGTAATTCCTCGAGAGAGAAGCACTAAAGTAATCAGGAAAAATATCTTACTCCCAAGACACTTTAATGCTCCAAAAGTCGTAAGGTGTCACCTCTCCTCACGTGGATTAATATGTAAAGCCCTGGTTCATCAAGGTGCACACGCGAGTACATGATGCTAAGCCCAAGCAGCCGTCCCATCGACTTTGATGGGTTTACACATGTGCTTAAAGTTATGCCTGTGCTTAAGTGCCTTGCTGCCTGGGGACATAAAACACCACTCCAGGTAAAGGAAAGCGACACCACCTGGCCCGTCGACACACAGAGGTCACTCCGCAATTTCAAACACTAATCCAACCTTATTTCAAAATATGATTCTGGAGCTGCAAAGGGAACTGACTGGAGGGATGGGAGGGAGTCGTGTGAGCAATACTGCTCCTGCTGTCAACTTCCACCACCCTGGTGTAAGAGCACGGCAAATATAATACCTTGCAGTTGCCAGATAATCTATCAACGTGTAATTTTTTTCTTTTCTTTTCAAAGCGATGTTGCTTATCATAGCAGGGTACAAGATTCTGTCTTTTTTGCATGGTGTATCCGTGACGTTTTTGCCATTCAGAAGCAATGCTGACACACGCAGGAAATGACAGATAGCATTAGTGTAATAAAAGAGTTAAATCAAAACCAAAGCACAGATGTATTTCTAGTTGTTTTGAAAGCACTGACCTAAGCACCTCTGCAGGATTTTATTAGTAAAGTCTAAAAATATTTGGAGGTGAGCAGTGCTCTCTTGTAATAGCCTAAAAGAGCTGACTTGTCATCAAGTGTGTTTGAGATGCCTTTATCTGGAGCTAGTTTCATGCCTGTTTGTGAAAGAGGAATTTTCTTAGGCCTTTGTCCATGGCTGTTGAGAGGTTATTGAATGTCAGGTGTCAGGGCTCAGACCAGCCTGCCCTAGGTGCAAAACCGTGCAGGGGGAAGGGGAGAAAAAGAAAGGGGGAAAGAAAGAAAGAGGGAAAGAGGAAAAAAAAGAAAGAGGGAAAGAGGAGAAGAAAGGGGGAAGAAAGGGAGAAAGAAAGGGAGAGAGAAAGAAAGCCAGAAAGAAAGAAACAGAAAAAGAAAGGGGGAAGGGGGAAAGAAAGGGAGAAAGGGAGAAAGGGAGAAAAAAGGGAGAAAGGAAGAAAGAAAAAAGGGGGAAGGAAGAAAGAAAGAAAGGGGGGAAGGAAGGAAGGAAGGAAGGACGGAAGGAAGAAAGGAAGGAAGGAAGGAAGGAAGGAAGAGCTAGGAAGTGAAAAAGCAAAAGCTGTACACAGAAAACCTTTTCATCAACCCTTCTACCTTAAGCCTGAAGGTCAGCACATCAGTGGACCGGTGCAGGCTGTGTGGTCACTGCCTGCAAGTCTTTCTGTATTAAATTAAAATGAAAAATGAAAAGAGCCGTTTGTAGAATTATATTCAGATTCAAGTACGAGTTTTGATCCTGGGTTTGATTCCAGTATGAATTTTCTTCTGCTGATTAAGCGGCTTTCATGTTCCTCATTTACTTTTATGGAT
Source organism: Chionis minor (assembly GCA_013398295.1). NCBI lineage: Eukaryota > Metazoa > Chordata > Aves > Charadriiformes > Chionidae > Chionis > Chionis minor. Next base: position 81,360 of record VZSF01010835.1, on the reverse strand, counting down.
CAAAAGACGTGCAAGGTACCTCATTGAGCGAACAGCCCCTGCCCCACAGACCTTGCAATCAAATCTTCGCGTCTGCAATCTCTAATTCCTGCAGTTTGTCCCTGTACTCCCATCACAAGGCGCAGAGCTGAGGAAGCAGTGCATATACTAGCCAAAAGGACCATAAATAAAGAGGGTTTGCACTTTGTTGTTGTTGTTGTTGCTCCTCAGAACGGAATAGGGATTTTTCAGCTTTGCCGTTGCTGAGGAGAAACAGGTACATCGCTTTTTTTCTTAACATCTACTTCTACACGCACTACCACCCCTCACCTCAGGGTAAAGTAGATGTTTGTCACATCAAGCAGTAAAAACAAAAAACCCAACTGAATATCCCGTTATCATGCTACATTACGATCGTTTTCAGATCACATGCAACTGGGCAGAGAACTGTTCAGTTAGGCGCTGCAGTTACTGTTAATGAAGGCTGTTATGGGGTAATTGAAAACATATGTTGTCCATGCACCACCACTGCGACTGCAGCAGTTAGAAAGGGAGATGTCCTTTTGCTGTTGATTAGGACTGATCCTCCCAGAACTGAGTAGCAGTAGGGCTCAGAGGGGTCTTGATTTCTGTCCTTCTTAATTGCTCTTGAAAGTCTGCACTGTGATCTACTTCAGGCATTATTATATGTTTTTTCAATATGTTTGGCTGTACCTAATTAATAATTGTCCTACAGTACATTGCCCTCTTCCACCAGCTACAGCCTGAATTCATTGATATCATCTCCTTAAAAGTTTGAAACCCCCCAGTGACAGGAATATTAATGTGCCAACACTGTCATATCTATTTCAGCTCATACATATGCAATGTCTTTGTTTTCAAAGATTTATGTCAGACTTTGCTGAAGTGAGGTATTCTACCATTTTAGATAATAGCATGCCAAAGTGATGTTATCAGGCACATTCAGCACTCACTCAAGCAAACGGGAAGGAGCATCCATTCCTTCATAGCTTAAACACAGAGAAACTGTTATTTATCCTTATTTGATGAAGAAATCTTTCAGGGGGAAATGGTGTATTTTTAGAGGAAGATTATGGTCATCCTGTGGATTATCTTTTAATTAAGAATGGATGATTTGTGCCCACTCTGCTGTAGCAAACGTCTTGCTGCTAATGAAGTTTAAACAGACTTACTTTATTTAATTACAGCTAATCACTAGGGTAAAATGTGGAATTGTCTTTGATCCGCATGTAGAGTGGTAATCCTTGTGGCAGATAGCATCTCTTATTCCCTCAAACTCTTTTCAGTTTCTCCAGGAGGTCCCAGCTTAACTAAGGGTTAATTGAGATAGCCGGACTGGTGTGATTGATGTATTTTTGCTCAGGGATGCCATCCTGCTTTTCCAAGGACTTTCTTTCTCTCTCCCGCTCTCCCTCTCCCTGTGCAGTCACCTTCAGGCCGTGTAATGTAGTAGATGCCTGCTTGTTTGACATGAGGGACCTGAGGGGGCCAAGGTCCTGCTGGATCAGTGAGTGAAAGAACAGAAACTGCTGGAGGGAGAGCAGAGGTTAGAAGAGGGCAGCAGAGACCAGTGTAAAGCAGAAGAGGGCACTAGTAAACTGACCTATTTCAACCACAACTCTCACACTCCGAGCTGGGTGTAGAACAAAACAATTGATCGAATATTGAAGGCAATCACGCCGTTTGGCGAGGGAGTAACACCAAAGGTATTTTGATTCATTTTATTCTTTTGTTTTATTATTATTTTGTTTCGTTTATTTTAATATTTCAATAGGTTTTTTTAATACTTCATTTCATTTCATTTATTAAAGAAGTGAGCCTCACATCCAGGAATGTCAGTAAATGTTTGCCGTCTAGCTTTTTCAAATGTGGCAAGTAAAGCCAGTGGAAGTGAAAAGTCTGTTAAAGAAAAGAAAAGAAAAGAAAAGAAAAGAAAAGAAAAGAAAAGAAAAGAAAAGAAAAGAAAAGAAAAGAAAAGAGACAAAATGGGAATTCATACTTGCTACAGGGAACTTGTGGTCTCACAATTTTGCCTTGTGCTCACAACCCTTCCGAAACAATTTTCCTTGCTTCCCCAGACTCTGAAGTTTCTGAGGCTGGTGAAAACTGTGGAAAGAGCCATCTGGAGAAATCTTGCTCAGGAGATAAAATCCCTCACAAGGGCTAAAGTTTGTACAACTGGTTTCTTACTGTGTTTTGTACTTCTCAGCAAATGTTGACTTAAAATGACTGGACTCAACTTTTATTTTCTAAACTCATTTTGTCACTTTGTCCTTCTATTTTGTTTTTCTTCCTGATCTACATTGTAAAAATATGCCTCCATTGTCTGAACATACTCTGGTCTCTTGTCACTTCTCTTTTAAAACAGAATAACATTGTTTATTTCATTCTTTAAACGCAGGATGTCTGGGCTGTTTGTTTGTTTGTTTGTTTGTTTCAAAGAGTAATTTGAAATGGAAACATTTATCTATCAGCCCTCTCAGAAATATTAAGAGCTTTAATTAGCTCGGTGAAAAAGTTGTTTGCTTTTATTTACAGGAACTGTTAACTTGCACTCTGGCAATAGAGGCAGAAGACACAGAATCTCTCTTTTGTGTAAAATTTAAATAATTAAAATAGAATAGTTTGCAGTCAGTTTCCACCAAAATGCGTTAAACATCTGCAGTTTTGTCTCTCCATCGGGATGCATAGCTGTGCTGAAGTCACATCCTGATAACATCTGCACGTTAGTGATAGCTTGTGCTTCAGTCTTTATGGTCTGCTGATGAGAGATTCTTCAGCAGCCCCACCGTCATCACAACCACTGCTGAATTTTTTCCTTGTGGCGCCCTGAAGGTGGCTTGATTTACATTTGCCGAATGTCACAATGCGTGAAGACACTCTCAGTTAAACCGAGTTTAACATCCAGGCTCTTTTTCACTCTCCTGCTTTGGAGTTGCTTTTTCCTCCCCCCCGCCCTTTCACGTGAAACTGGTTTTCACTTTTTCCAAGAGCTGTGGATCCAGGCTAACTTCTCAGCGGTGAGATTTATTTTGTTCCAAGTTACTTCAACACCACGGATGAAGGAAAAAAAAAATTAAAAAAAAAAGTTTGCGAGGAGGAACAGCACCTTCATTCCCTCTTGCATGGCAACAACAGCTGCATTCACATGAAAAGGCCAGCTTGTTAAACATCATGTAACACTGAATGTAGTGAATATTTTAAAGGTCAGGTATTGACAGGCACTGAGCTGCTTATGTTTCCCTAATGACCCCAATTACATCCAAGCTGAGTAAGTAGTCAATAAACAATGACATTAACATATGTAGAAAAAGTGTTTATTTTACATTTCCAAGACAATTGGCAATCTCCTGCTTGTCATCCAAACGGAGAAGCGAGATCATGGGCTCTTTGATGTATGAGGAGAACAAGGGAGAGGTTGTGGGGCTTAGAGACCTCGGGCTTGTCTGAGAAATTCCAGGTAGGCTGTCTCACACACAGGCACAAAGTGGTTTTGCATAAGTTAAGAATCTTAAGGAGGAAAGATAAATGCTCTTACTTACAATGCCCTTCATGCAGCGTAGTGTGCAGTCTGTCGTATATGTAGCAGGAACGTAGTCAAAGGGTCTTTAAGGATTCACCTAAGCCCTAAATTAAGGTAAAATACTGGCCATTTGTGTTGCTTACATACTCTCCGTGCTGCCGTGGAAATTAGTCACCCCTCTTGCTCGCGAGCACTTTTTCTCACTCTGTGCACAAAATTTCTAACCATGTTTGGAAAAGCACAGCGACTTCACAGTCTATTGTTCGAAGCACGACGGGTAGACCTGTCAAATAATAAATGAGGCATCGGGAGGACCCACGCAGCACAGCATAAAGGGGAAAAGAGATTTATCTGTGGAAAGAAATTGTAAAATATTAACAAATAAGGCAAAAGATTGCAGATTCGCTCAATTTCCGCCTCAAGCTGCAGGCCAAAGCTGTGGCGTAGGTAGGCTAGCCCGCCAGCTGCCTCGCACGGCAGCGATTCCCACTGGCTGCCGAAGGAGCAGCTTGATTCCTCTCCCAGCCAGCAGCTGGAAACGGTGGGACGGTGGCCAGGTGGAGAGGGGCATTTCAGACACGGGGGTGCGAGTGAGGAGAGGTTGGTAAATGCCTCTTTTCCCCACCACACTCCCCACCACGCCCCCACACCAATGGTATTTTCACAGAGCTTCCAGAGGATGAGAAGAAGCTAATTCATTGACTGCCGTTGCTTTGCGGCATCTTAATTTTTACAGGCTCCAGCTGACATTAGTCGGTCTCGGTGTTGCACAGATCAGAAGAAGATACAGTTTTTGCACCAGAACGTTTTCTGTAAAAATAAACTATGGCAGAATGTAAGTATTATCCCCATTTTACAACTGGAGAAACGAGCTCAGACAGACTAAATCTCCCATTCAACAAAGACTTAAGTCTGTGCTTAACTTTCATGGGACTACTCCAGGGTTTTAAATTAAACACCAATTTAAGTGCATTGCTGGATCACAACCAAAATCACAAAATAAGTCTATAGCAGATCCAGGGCTTGAAATGTGAGTCTCCGAGCCCCAGTCCAATGCTTTAACTCACAGGAACATCCTTCTTCAATTTAGGTCTTAATCTGATGACTTTTCAGTAAGAAAGAAACTTTGAAAAGGTTTAGAAATTCACAGAGATCAATGACATATCTGAAGCTTTTCTGAACCTGTAAGAAGTGCATTGTTTTTAGAATTGAGGGGGAGAGCAAGCTAGTATTTTATTCTGCATCTCACTCTTCAGGGAGCAAAAGAAAAGAGAAGGGCTGCAGACTAATTCTCATCCACTTTCATTGTCTGGAAAAGCTTGCCATAGGTCCGAATATTTTCTCATTTTGTTCAATTTTTTTTCCAACAAGTGGATAAGCAGGATAACATGACTTAGTGATGCTTTGTCGACATCAATTTATTTGAAGACAATCATAAAGTGTTTCAAGATAAGAAAGCAGTGTTTCAGCCTGGTTCATGGAGCAGAATGAAGAGCAACACCCTTCCTTGTACCACCAACACAGTGTAGTATTCCCTGACAGATGGTTTCTGATCAAGAATCTCTTCAATCTCTTAGAAACCCGGACAGGGCAGACAACTGGTAGAGAAGGCTGAGTTGTCTGTCCCACGCTCAAGGAACGGGGCTTGGTTTTTTTCCCCTGGCTTCTGCAAATCTATAGGCATAGTTTGTCTTTGTAGGGTTGGCTAGGAGTACTCTCATTCTGCTCTGTTAATTGACCTTATTTCACTTTTATGACATTTGCATGATCAGAGATTCAGCTGCCCCAGTATGAAGGCAGTCACAGGCAGAGTGACTTCCTTCAGGCACAAACGGAGATAACTGAGGGGCAGGCATGAGTAGGCAGAAAGGTGAGGGGAAAGTCAAACAAGTAAACACGCAAGGAACGGGTTGCCTCTGATTATTGGCCAGTTTTGAATGAATGGCAAACTGATTCAAGAAAGAAAGGAGTGGGCACAATAGAGAGCTGAATGTTGAAGCAAGGTCAAAGTAGGAAATCCAGACTCTTGGGGTGCTTCTGCATAATACGACATTTCAAGTGTTACTCTAACAACAAGCATGAAGCTAGCTCTGAAACAGCTAATGTCCAATGAATCAGTCACCTTTTATTTAGTTTTATTGTAAACTGAGTAATTGTCCCAGTCTGGGGATTGATGCCACGAAGAATAATGAAGCTGGTCATTTTGAAAGTTCACAATTTTCATTACCATAATTGCTTTTCAATTTTGCTGCCAGTGATACATATCCCCACATTATTGTATGAGTGTGCTCTTCCATTGTTGTTTCTAGTGTTCTGGGAACAGATGGCCTTTTACAGCAGATACATTATGAACACCAGAAGAAGAAATGACTCTCCTAAAGAACATTTAGTCTAATACTAAAATAATTACAGGAGCAATACAGGGAAGAAGTTTTAGATGGATATTATTCTGTATAGACTTTAGGGTATTATCCAAGAGGTAAAGCTTGGAAAGCGATCAAAAAAACAAAGGAGTGATGTATAACAGATACAGCTCGGTATCTTGCATTAAGCACGAATGGCAGCATGGAACAGCAAACAAAATGAGGAGGAATTCTCAATTTGGAAGAGAGACGTTGATGGAAGCGTGGCAGGAAAGAAACTCAGGAAGGAGAGAGTGGTGGTACTAGAGTCAAGACAGGGAAGGCTAAGAAGGCTTACATTTGTGCAGAAGAGCAGGGAAATGAGAGTTTAAGTAGTAAGAAGCGTAATTCTAGCAAGAGGAAAAGAGGAGACCGTTCCATTTGTTTTCAGTGGAGTCTGTCCTCTCCTATCTTGCTTGTGGGCTTTTCTTTTGACTTCTAATCTGATGCAGGACACTTCTATTACCTTTTCTGTCCGGACAGCCTGAAGACATTCCTTTAACATCAGGCCCCCCACTGCAAGACAGTGCTCAAGGTATTGCTACCCGATTTCTTTGTTGTTACCCTCTTCCCTCTGCAAGGGTTTCCTGACTTGCAGTTAGCACTGGGTGCAGCTGAGTGCATCAGATGTGAAAGGTGGGAAGTATAAACTAACTCCCAGGAGGCCCAGGAGTGGTGCAAATCCTGAAGACCCTCATCAGATCCATGTCCGACAAAAGCCTAATTCAAACTTGCAATGCTGTTTTTGGGTTGGGTTGGGATTTTTTCTACAGTGGTCCTGCTACCTTTCTTTCTTATTGGCCATTTTAATTTCGTGCTGTCACTCTGAGTGTCTCTAGCACTTTGTTTTCTGTGAAACTTTACCCGATCAGAATAATTTTGGAAAGAGGTGTCTTAAGAGGGCTCAAGGTAATAGCTCGGGGTCATGTTTCTAACTGTGATGGTGGAGGGCCATGTATGCAGCTGCAATTTGTGAAAGTATATAAGTGGTAGCAAATTTAGCCATCACACTGCCCATATGGCTGCCACAGGAGCACTAGGGTATGAAGGTCATGAGCAAAGTCACGCTCTGCCGTGCCTTTGTTTATAAAACTCCCTGGGCTTACAATACATGACCATGCAACTGCTGAGGTGCTGCAGCCTGGGGTGTCAGGGAAATACCAGTTTCATTAAGACGCTTGAACCCTATCATGTTACACTTCAGAAGTAGTGACCAGCTTATTTAAAACAAAGAAGCTTTGACCTTTCTCCCCTTTTGAAACCAAAAACATATGAAGCTAAAGTGACTCATTTCCGGCTTTAAACAAGCTCTAAGAAACATTTTTTCCCAAGTACAGTTTGTGCACTTTCTCTTCTTCCTCTGCCTGTCTTCTCTCCCCCTGTCCCTGCCTTTTGCATAAATATCTCATTCCCTTCTTGTCAAGGTCAACGTATTTATTACTTATATTCACTGTGTAGTTCTTTTTTACTTCTAGCTTTCTTTCTTTTTTCCTTCCTTTCTTTCTTTTTATCTGTGTTGTTTATAACCATGACCCTTGATCCTCCAAGTCTTAAAACAGCTTGGCTTTCAGCAGCTAAATCTGACAAGGTCAGCATTTTTCTGTTTATTCTGAGAATACTATTTACCCTCTGGGGTTTTTAAAAGCAATTCTATAAAACATCACTTGGAAAAAGTTTGTAGCATTCAAAGGCTTCCATAAACCTAGTGCCCAGCAAAGACTAACTTTTAATTCTGGTTGCAGACCTCAGAACAATTAAGTTTGATTTCCCCCCTCGCTGCAAAAGATGCCTACGCAAAGGCATTTTCTGAGAAAATTGTGAAGTATTTCACTCTAAACACACTAGCAACTTACTAGTTGTTGGCATAATCTTTTTCAGCAGTGTCAGATATAATGAAATTGGACATACTGTATGATCAATTAGTTCCTAGAATAACCTTAGTGTTACACAGCCACAACAGAGCAACATTTATTTTTTTTCATTGGAAATTAATGTTTGTTGTCTCGGCTTTCTATCAAAGTAGCAAACAATCCTATAATCTTTAGAAATTTGCAAAGTGACAGAAGCAATAATACAAAATTAAGGTGTCCTTGGGCTAATACCAAGACCCTTTGTAAGTGACATTAAATGTATATCCATTTAAAACAAACCAATTTAAACAACCTCACTGTCTCAGAAGATTTTCGGCAAGGTGGTGATTGCTCAAATTCAAGTGTTCCCAAGGCCATGAAAAAAATGACACTGCTGTCAGTGGCTGTTGGGAGTTACAGAAAATTAGAGATTTTCCCTCTGCAATTTCCTGACCATTTTCCTTTCCTTTTTCCATTGCTTTCCCTTCCTTTCCTCTTTCCTCCAGCTCTCTATTCATTGCAAACCAATGGGAACGGAGCTCTGCAGTATAAGCAGAAAGTGGAGATACAACGAATGGCAAAAAAACATCTGCAGCAAAACTGGAGGATTTCTGTGAATGAGTGAAAAACACTGCTGTTTGAGAGCTTGCTTTATGGGAGTCCTGCATGCAGCTTGTGAGGACACAGGGCAGAAACTTGCCAGGAGCAGCCAGGTCACCAGGAGGCAAAAAAATGCCTTCTCAGAGTAGCCTGCTAGAAGAAGAGATGGATGGACAGAGAGACAGGCATACAAGTTCAGGAAGTATCTTCCCAAAGTAAGGTGCAAACTTCAAAATCTATGGCCCCTGGAGGAAAAAGTTGCAGAAGTATTTTTTACACTGAACTTGGGAGTTTTACCCAACTCAGTACTGCTACTCGATTCCTCCACTGTGAGGGTTTCTCGAGAGACTGAGATCTCCTCCACTGTGAGAGCACAGTGCTCATCTATCTTTCATTTGCCCCTCTGTGTTTTCTACAGGGAGGTGAGATCAGTAAGAGTAAACATTTGAAGAACTGCCCTGAATTTTCCATGCTTGTTCTCAGCCTGAAGGTAAATTCTACTGGAAAGTTTGGTAAGAGCCTGTTTGGCAGATTTTGAATTGGCCATAATAAAATGTTTTTCATGTTTTAAAATGTTTTTCAGGATTTTTTTTTTTTTTTTTTTGGCTCTGATAATGTCAAAACTGGCTTGTTTTAGATGAGATTGCCTTCTGGAAGGAATGTATGCTTTGTTCAGTTTGAAAAAGAGGTGGAGGAGAGAGAGAAAGCTGAAACCAAGTAAAGGTTGCTTAGAAAATGTTAAGAACGTATCATTTTCTTTGCTGAGGGACTGGATTTCAGCTTGCGCAGAACTTGCATGTAAGTATTTAAAACACGTCGAAAGGAAAGAAGAGATCGGGGTTATGTTTCAGAAATGTCCTTCTGCCACTGACTTGCTATGAGTTTTTAATAAATCACTACTGTTTTCTGGCTCATATTGCATGCCCCCAAAACAGCATTAGGGTGCCCACCTCCTTTACCGCGGTGCTGTGAGAAACCATTAGGTGCCCATACAAGATGCTCTCAAAGTCTGTTTTGTCACCATCATCATGATTCATGCTATAAACGAAAAGACCTACATGTTTAGCTACCAACTAATATGAAACTAAATTATTGCGCAAGCAAAGAAATTCCCCTCGGGAACAAGGGTTAACTCAAAGCCAGTTTGGGTTAAGCAGCACAATTTGAGGATGTTTGAGGGAATGGCTTAGTCTGACATACTGGACACCAGCAAAATCTAGTGTGACCATCCAGAGGCCACGTGAAAGTGCCTGCACAGAACCTTTATTCTGGTGGAGAAAATCCTCTGGTGATAGACAAGAAAAGGCCGCACACAAGGTAGAGGGCTAAATTATAATTGCTGTAAAACCCATAAATTTGACTTTAAAAGAAAGCAAGTTTTCTGCATGAAAATTTTACATCAGGAGTGTTGCTGTAACAAGGTTTTAATAATTATTTCTTCACAGCCTTTCTTGAAATGAACACATTCCACTGTTTAAACATTTTATACAAAAACATGGTCTAGACATGTACATGTACCAGTAGAATGAAATCATCAATAATCACTATCTAAAATGAATTACATTCCAAAAGCACAGGCTAATGATTTATCTTTTTTTCATGGGACCGATCTCTATCAGATTGATTTATGTAGCAGCCAATCATGTTTCAGTAAACTCCAGCATGCACATGCATCTTTAAGTGATGATAAGCTGTGACTGTCAATTTATTTGTACACCAGAAGCCAAAAAAAAAAAAGAACCAACCTGCAACAACAGTAGTATGCTTCCCCAACAGAAAAGCATGCAGAAAAGCTAACTTCTGTTATTGTTTCTTACCTTCCGTGTCAGATACATGGACAAACTGATGTAATGAAATACAAAAAGACATATCCTGAGGGGGGAGGGCTAAAAAATGTATACCTTCCTATGACAGATGATAAACAAGCTTATTTTTTACTTGCATGTTTACATTATTTACTTTGATAGAATGTGGGGGGGGGGGTTGTACATTTACATTATTTGCTTTGATAGTAGATGCTTTTGTTGGTAGTTGGAGTGATTGGCAGCTTCAAGCTGTTCTGTCTAATTGCCTTTCCACTATGCAAAATTCTATGTTTAGAAGACACTGTTTCACAAATAAATCAAGCATGTAGATGTGTGTGTGTGTACAAGAGAGAGAACTGGAGAAGGAGAGAGAATTTCTTCAATTGGATTCACTATCCGTTCTGTTACATACTTATCTGCATTTCCTTTGACCATGTATTGGTTTGTCTCTCTCTGTTTCTCAGTCCCTCTCCAAAGGAGCAAAAATGGTGTTGGTTCAGATTAGGACTATTTGTAGCACCCTGTTCATTTCACAGGAAGCACGGGATATGATGGAGTCTCTAAAAAAAAAAGAAGAAAAGAGCAGGCTAGAGTACATCCAAAGTTCATCATTTGTTTTTTTTTCATAAAGAGAAAACAAAAGATACGCATAGAGGAAAAAAAAATGTTGTCTCCATTGTATTCTTTGTTTTTCTGTGCTTTATCCTTTAGACAAGTACTTAGAGGATATTTTTCAGATTTTATTTGGAGTCCTAATTAAATTAATTGTTTTATCTGCCTTTTATTTCAGACCAGAGGATATGGAGCCTTTGGAGAGTTTATTTTTGGTTTGTGTTTTACTGGCAAAGTTAAGTGTGTTTTACTTTATTAATTTACAGTTTGGAAGCAAGAGAGAGGGCCTACAGCACATGAGCGACTCCTGAGCAAATCTGGAAAGAGTTGCTGCAAACAAGCAACTTGAAAACCTAACATCTGATGACATCATCACGTTACAAATTAGCCTAGACAGTGCTGAATTTACTGGTTTGTTTTTTTTTTTTCTTTTCCCCTGAAATTATAATGAAATGTTCAAAAGGTGTTTATTTCAGTAGTGACATTATTTTTCTCTGATTAGCAAACATGGACAGTTTTAGGGGTTTCATGAACTGTTTTAGGGGTTTCATGTATCAACAGGCGCATGCTTTAAATAGAAACATTTCTAAAAATGCTATGTACAAAAGTATTTTTCCTTACACACAGAAGTTCTGTGAAATGAGTTATAATGGGTAGATGGAAGCTACATTATGCTATTCTGTGTTACGAAATGTAACAAAAAACGTTGAATAGTAGAGGTCCAAGAACTTTAAGTGATCAAGGATTTCAGAATATGTTGTTTCTGTGTCTCAGGCTAAATTGTACAGGGTATTAATCATTCGGGCTAATAGTCAGCAGCTCCTTTTCTTTTTAACATCGTAATAAAACCGGTCACAATGTTTTCAAGTAAAATCTTTCCCTTTATTTTTTTCTTCGCATAAAAAAGGAGTAAAAACAGGATAAGGAACCTCACAAGAATATCATTCAGTAAATTGCATGAATAAGATCCAGAAAAGACTGGGTATTTTCATTTGAAGTCTTGTCTCGATTTGGGAAAATACACACGGTACTGCGTGGGTGCTGACGATACCACTGTGGATAGGATTGTGTGCTCTTTAGTTACAGAGGGCTGTGTAGCGTATTCCTACTGTACTTGTTTTATCTCACAATGAAAGTACATTAATAAAGCATAGTGAGGATAGATGGAGTATGGAATAAATACGCAAACAAAAATCAGAAATGGAAAATGTAGATCAGGGCAGCTACAGTATTCCTTTCCTGAGAATGTCAGTGTCTCTCTTGAATAAACATTTGTTAATAGCATACTATTGATACCATACCTGGAAAAGTAATAAAGCAGAGGCTGATCAATGCAATTGTGCTCTTTTAAAGAATCTAACCTGTGTCACTTCAGAAATTTAATTGGAAAAGCAATGCACAGCAATGAATACTCATTTTTTCAAAACATATCAACATGTCTAAGTAATTCTGACAGATTTAGGGTATTTCCCTTCTCATCACCCCTCAACCACCTTCTAGACTCAGTAGACAAATGAGGCGAGGTGAAAGCCAATGACATAGCAGAACATAGATAGCATGCATAATATATTGCATTAGTGTCCTCTGCATGACATTAGAAAGCTGTAGATGCCTATTGGACAGAGAAATAAACAACAAACATGTTTTTTTCCCCAAAGTGAAACAGCAGAATAAAAGCACAAACTGTTCGCACAAGCATTATCACCACAGCCACTTCTTGCCATCCAGCTCGATGGCTGAAAATATTTTGATCCATATAACTACTGTGGCCTTGGTCCAAAGCCTATTGAAGCCAATTAAGAGTTTCCATTGCCTTTAGTGAAACTGGACCCAGCCCATTAAAAGATTTTGCCCTAGGGGAGTAAAGGGAGGATTTTTAAGGGCCACCCTCGCCCTTAAAAGTGAATTGTCACTTCAATTATCATAAAGGAAAAATACTTCTCTTCATTAACACTGTGTAAGTTAGCTTCCCTTTCCAGTAACTCTGTGGTGTGCGTCAAACTCTTTCCCTTAGCTCTCTGCTGATCCCTCGTACCAAAGATGACTGCAGATATAATGTAATATTACTTCTCATAACAGTCCTTAGGACGTCAGTGTTTCCAGAAGTCATTCATGTAATTTTTCCCTGCCGCAATACTCGTGTGGGTAGTTTATGAATGACGACAGCTAAATTAAAAGCTATCCTATCTGAATGGGCTAAAAGACTGGCAAAACTCGGGAAACTATAAGCTAAACAGAAGTGACAGTTATAGTCTCCTTTCACATAAAAAAATTGTAAACTATTTCCTGTTGTGTCCCATTTCTCAGCTGGAATGTACTGCAAGGAGCAGGAGTGGATTAGCGAGCTAAAACAGTTCTTCATTTTTTTCATGGATGTACAAACATAATGTTGAGCAAGGAATTTTACCAATGATTAATTTAGCCTAATAACTTCTGACTTCTTAATTGAGTATGGTTACCTGAGCAGTAAAACACAACATAAACATGCATTCCAAAGACAATATCTTTAGACGCACTTCTAAAAAACACTGCCTATATGCAGTTCTGCAAATATACCTTTATGAATGTGTTTCCCATGTTTTACCTGATCGCATGCAAAAGTGCTCTTCCAGATGAGCTTGATACTGGTGTGAGTTAGGAACCAAAGCAGCCATTGCCCTCTCACCCAGAATCACAGAATCACTTATGTTGGAGAGACATTTAAGATGATCGAGTCCAACCATAAACCCGACACTGCTCGAACCACCACTGACCCTCAGCACCACGTCTGCCCGGCTGGGAAGCACCTCCAAGGATGGTGACTCCATCACTGCCCTGGGCAGCCTCTGCCAGTGCTTCATAACCCTTTGTGTGAAGAACTTTTTCCTAATATCCAAAATAAACCTCCCATGGCACAACCTGAGGCCGTTTCTTCTTGTTCTATTGCCAGTTACTTGGGAGAAGAGACCGACCCCCCCTGGCTACGGCCTCCTCTCAGGTAGTTGCAGAGAGCGAGAAGGTCTCCCCTCAGCCTCCTCTTCTCCAGGCTGAACAATCCCAATTCCCTCAGCTGCCCCTCAGAAGATTCATTCTCCAGACCTCTCACCAGCTCCGTTGCCCTTCTCTGGACACGCTCCAGCACCTCCGTGTCCCTTCTGTACTGCGGTGCCCAAAACTGAACACAGCACTCGAGCTGCGGACTCACCAGTGCTGAGTACAGGGGCACCATCACTGCCCTGCTCCTGCTGGCCACACTGTTCCTGATACAGGCCAAGATGCCATTGGCCTTCTTGGCCACCTGGGCACACTGCTGGCTCATCTGGGTCCACCAACACCCCCAGATCCTTTTCCACCAGGCAGCTTTCCCCAAGCTCCTCCCCAAGCCTGTAGCGCTGCCTGGGGTTGTTGTGACCCACGTGCAGGACCCAGCACTTGGTCTTGTTGAACCTCATCCCATTCGCCTCAGCCCATCGATCCAGCCTGTCCAGATCCCTCTGCAGAGCCTTCCTGCCCTCAAGCAGATCAACACTCCCGCTTAGTTTGGTGTCCCCTGCAAACTTACTGAGGGTGCACCCACGTCAAGCCAGTCTTTGGTACTTGCAACGGTCTGTATCGTGACTGTATCTGGCCTCAAGTTGCACCAGGGGAGGTTTAGATTGGGTATTAGGAAAAATTTCTTCACCAAAAGGGTTGTCAAACATTGGCACAGGCTGCCGAGGGAAGGGGTGGAATCGCCATCCCTGGAGGCATTTCCAGCCGGGCAGACATGGTGCTGAGGGACATGGGTTAGGGGTGGTTTGAGCAGTGTTGGGTTTATGGTCAGACTCGATCATCTTAAACGTTTCTTCCAACCTGGGTGATTCTGTGATTCTATGGTGTCTGTTCCGACCTGGGTGGTAACAACCAGGATCCTGTGGCAATCTCTGATCTACACAGTGCACCAGCTGCAGGCTCCAGAGGGTGCAGATGTGGGAGGATTTACAGATTGATCTCAAGGCACTTATGCCCTTCCAAAAAGACACACACTTTCAAAAACAAGTTTTCAAGAAAACTTTTGAAATCCTGGTAGGCTCCTCTCTGAAAACACAGCCCTGATTTTTTTTCCCCTGGTGCTATGGTTGGTGGAATAGGAAGACAAAAATTAATTGTCGTTACTCCCACCTTACCTTTCACTGGTGTGTGACTGGAGGTGTCACACTCCCACCCAGGCGACCTGCAGAAGGAAGAGTGGAGTGAGGACGCCCCTGCCTCACCCCGTGCCTTGCAGAAGGCACAGCGGACATAGCGTCTCTGCACAGCACACAGGTACAAGTTTCAGTAAAACCACGTGGGAAGAGTGTCACCACTTTTTTCAACAAAGTGGAAAACTTTTCCAAAAAATCGCCTCCTAAGCAGGGTGTTTTTGAAGCTTTGCTTTGTTTGAAAAAAAGGCCTTTTTGCTGTATTTTTATAACATTTCAGGAAAATGTATTTTAGTTACACCTCTTGCTCTTGGGAAGTTTCTGCAGTCGGTGGAATGCAGCAGTTAAATAATTTTAGAAAACAATTAAATACAATTATGACTCTCTTTTAAAGAATAAACATGTCAAGTGTCAAAAAACATTCTAGGTCTACTGTGCTTCAGTCTGAGTCAAAATACCATTTGTTCCTCTTCGATGAATATGTGAGGAAATAAAATGACACACCTGTTAAATTAACACATTTAATGCGCACCAAAGCTGTTCATTTGTACAGTAAATAAGTTAAAAACTTGATTCTCATATAATCCACTATTCAACCTGACTGACTGTTGAACCTCCCTAATCAAATACATCTACATGATATTGTAAGCTACATTACAGTACATTATTAGCTTGTAAAATGAAATTGCTGCAATGTTATGTACTGTATATTTGAAGCAGTAACAAATTTACCAGTGATAGATGTGCTAATGGATACGTTGTATTGCAATAAATATAAATTCAGAATAGCAATTGGAAAACATTAACATTTTTATATATGAGTTTAGGCATTTATGAGGCTGATCCAGCTAGCAGTAAAAACTGAAGAGGTGTTCTTGCTAGCTGCCATTTCTTTTTTGGACTGCCACGAGTAAAAGATAAGTAGTCTTTCTCTGCAGCCCTGCTTTTATACCCAACATAAGAGCCTTACAACTGACAGAGTTTTGGTAAGTAGCTATCATTCCTTTCTCTAAGAAAAAGTGCTCTGTAAACCTGATCTGCAGGTCAAATCCAGACACCACTTACCAGTAATTTTCTGTGGCCTTGCTATCAGTGTTTCTTCTTCTGCCCAGCATCCCCCCTCCCCTTTCTCTCCCATTTTCTTCTTGAGCTGTTAATGCCACCATTAACTGTCAAAAAATTGCCGTTTTAAAAGAAACAAAGCCATTCCAGGAGAAGAAGACTGAAAAAATAAAGTGGAAAAAAAAAAAAAAGGCAGAAAACAGCAGCCAGCAGAAAATACTGGGAGGAAGGCTGGGGACGCCGTACGTCCCTCCCGCTGTCTGGGCATCTTTGGTTGAAATTTGTGAGAGGAGGGGTCCCCTGCGATCCAGCGGCTGGTGCACCTGCACGGGGGTTGGGCATACTGCAGGAGACCCCCCCGGACAGGCAAACCACCGGCCAGCCCCATCCCCACTAAAATGCAGGACAAAGGCAGCATCAGCGGCCAGATTCCAGGTATTGCCCGCACTGTCAGCCAGAGGAAAGGTGGGAATGAGGGTGTGTGGTGCAAGAGGAAAAGCAGGGACAAGCCATAGGGCAAAGGATTTGACTTTGGGCAAAGGACTGTAAGACGGGGAGGAGGTTGTAACTTGTGATATTTAACTATCAGGTACGACTTAACATCTTTGTCAGCGACACCCAAACTGTGTGGTACACTCAACACACTGGAGGGGAGGGATGGCATCCAGAGGGACCGGGACAGGCTGGAGAGGTGGGACTGTGACAACCTCATGAGGTTCAATTAGGCCAAGTGCAAGGTCCTGCAATGGGTCGGGGCAATCCCAAGCACAAATCCCGGCTGGGCAGGGAATGGCTGGATCAGCCTCCAACAGAGGGACGTGGGGGTGCTGGTGGGGGAGAAGCTCAACATGAGCCGGCACCGTGCGCTGGCAGCCCAGAACCCCCCGCCCCTGGGCTGCATCCCCACAGCGCAGGCAGGGGGCGAGGGGGGGATTCTGCCCCTCTGCTCCGCTCGGGGGAGACCCCACCTGGAATCCTGGGTCCAGCTCCAGGGGTCCCAACAGCAGGAGGACACAGAGCTGCTGGGAGGGCTGGAGCCCCTCTGCTGGGAGGACAGGCTGGGAGAGCTGGGGGGGTTCAGCCGGGAGAAGAGAAGGCTCCGCGGAGAGCTTAGAGCTCCTGCCAGTGTCTGAAAAGGGCCTGCAAGAAATCTGGAGAGGAGCTTTTTACATGGGCACGTAGTGATAGGACAAGGGGTGATGGTTTTAAAATAAAAGAGAGTAGATTTAAATGAGGTATTAGGAAGAAATTTTTCCCTGTGCGGGTGGTGAGCCCCTGGCCGGGGTTGCCCAGAGCAGCTGTGGCTGCCCCATCCCTGGAGGTTCAAGGCCAGGTTGGACGGGGCTTGGAGCAGCCTGGTGTGGTGGGAGGTGTCCCTGCCCAGGGCAGGGGGATGGGAACTGGGTGATTTTTAAGGTCCTTTTCGACTCAAAGCATGCTATGATGCTATGATCCTGCAATATGGAGACATGAAGTGGTTAAGAACAATCAGCACCTTAGGTGTGTTCAGACCCCTCTCGCCTGGTTGTTTGCCTGGTGTTCTGCAGATGCGTGTGCTTTATTGTGCGGTGATGTTTTACCCAGCAATATTTACTCAGCATTTAAAGCCAGTATTTTCTCCACGTGCCATCCTTTTGTTTCCAGCTTAGCAAAATGAGGGGTGTGTTTCAGACTCACATGCCACAATGCGTTTGTGATATCAGCAGAAGCGTGTCAGATTGCAGATGCAATTATAGAGTCACTGGAACTGGCAGAAATACAATAAAGTGTTTGGGTATTATAATTCGGCTTAATGTGAAGTGCTGTTAGTTTGCTTGTCACTGAATATCCTTTTAATTAGGAGTCTTGATACCAAAAAATGCTGCATTTGGGTAGAGACCAAGCATATATGCCACCATTATTCTAACCTTGTAATGATGATCATTATAGTAGACAGTCACCTACCTCGATAGAAAAAGTAAAGCACAGATCTGGGTGAATTAATCAAAATCTGTAATCTTACTCGCTAAAACAGCTATAATATACTATTTCAGATCAAATAGACAGATGTTCCTTCCAGTGTGGGATTGGAAAGAGCATAGAGGGATCTGTGAGGAAAGATCTACCTTGAATTCATCCTAGTCTACTTATCTCATCATGTGAATTACTTCACCTCAGTGGACAGGGTATGAAGTGGATATCCAATTGTTCATAGGTAATATGGCCTATTCTGCAGTCAAACGAACCAGTAAAAACCACTACCAGCTAAGCCTTTTTCAAATCTGCACTGCTAAAAATTATTCTTGTACAAGGAAAAGTAGAACAATTTAGAGAAGTCAAAAAATATTTGACGCTTTCTTTGATGAGCAGCTTATAAATCTGCCTTTTGTCTATTTTTAAGACCTGTTACTGCTGCATATGTGAGCCTCACAAGTGCTTGTGAACGTATCCTAGCACACTGGCAAAGTAGGAAAATATCATGACTCTGAGACCTCAGACGCAGGAGATAAGTCCACACGAGGGGAGCCATGAGTGTTTTCCCAGGTCTGGTAGCACGTGGCCACGTGTCAGCTCAGCCAATAACAGGATTCAGGCATCCACCCTCCTCCTGCCAGGCCCCCGTGTACACACACATTCAGGTTTCTCTAGGAAACTTGGATGCACAGAGCAGAAGGGAGCTGTGGTGTGCTGATTTGGGCTGGAAAACCAGAGCAAGTCACAGAAGGCAACCAGCTGGCAACCCAGGCACAGTCAGAGCTTTTGAGCCATAGACCTGAAGTCATCCTCTGTGTTGCAAACTTGGGAGCTTATTAGTATAATCAAAAAAACCACAAAAAATTTTTTAAAAAAATTGCTGTATGATATTTTGTTGCATTTGGAGGGATAAGCTAAATAAGTGTAGGCTTCAAAATTATTTTTTTTAGCATCCTAATCACAACCCTTCCAAAGACAGTGGTTCAGGGCTTAATGTTGCTCTGATCTGGTTTCACATCGATTAAAATACATGTGCTGTATCCTTCTGTTCTTCCTGTATCCTTCTGCCAAGGGAAAGAAGGGTAACTCCCTCTCTTAGGAGCAGAGTCTTGCTCCACAGCTTCCAGTGATGAAAACTATTGAAGTGTCTGAGCTTTTATCTTTTGTCCTAATGTTAAGACACCTGTTTTGGCATATCATCAGGTCCCATTGGCAAGCTCCCAAAAATGATACCTCTTTAGTAGTCTCCTGATAGATGGTTTCCTGGCAAGAACTCTAAGCGGTACAGTGCCTTTTATTTTTCAACACTTTCTTGTTGGAGTAATTTTTATTCTTCTACAACTGCCTGGGTTTTTTATTCTTAGGTGTAGTGATTGGAGCTTCTTGTAGATTCCTGCACTTTGTTTTCATCCTATGTTCTGACACCATACAAAGTTGCAAGACTATTGCACAGAATATTTGTTTAAAAACAAACAAACAAAAAAACCCCCAAATCTTCTTCTAATAATGCAGATCTTCATAGACACTGGAAACAGCAAGTCTATTGCAGGAAAATAATATCTTGTCACCAGGTCCAATTATGGAAGAAATAAAAAATTTCCGAATTTTTAATTATTTTTAAAAGAGGTATAGGAAGACTAGAGCTTAAAATTGTCTTTAAACATTGCAATGACCAGCCAAATATACTTTATTTGTAGCAAGTAGCCTCAAACTACTCTGCTGAAATTTGGTTTGAAAAGCAAACTTCCAAAGATTATCTGACTTTTTTGCTTTTCAAATCTACCATCAAATCTTAGAAAAGCAGAGTGCAGTCTTTTCTCTTTGAAAAATCCCAGCTCTGACCACATCAGAAATAAGAGATGCTGTTTGGCTTTTTCAGACTTAATTTTCTACTGACTCATCCTGTCCGCATAAGCAATGAGTTGCAGAAACACACAGAAATATACAGATAAAATGCCTCACTTTATTTGGTTCAATTTTAATTCACTTTGCATGGGATTTTAGGCAAAGGTTCATAATAGTTCATTGTTTTAAACTAATTTTCTTCTCACAATTAGTACATTTCACAGTCTTGACTTTGGAATACATTATTTTTTTGAGACATCTCATTGCTGGCTGTGAAGAATTAATTCTTCAAACTATTTAGTAGACAAATAGTCTGCGGCTTAGACCAGCCAGTTCATTTTCACTTGTGGATTTGAACTTGCAGGCCAGATTCATCAATGTGATAATGAGACATTTTCTGTATTTCAATTTTTATAAATTTTCATATCCATATTCATTAAACTTTAAAAGATGCTAAATAATGGATGATTCTAGTGATGTTTGTTAAATAAATTCCATAGGAAGAGAAAACAAGGACTTCATAAATGTTGAATTGCACTATTGTTTACATTTATAATGGGTTTCCTTAAATGGATAAATTAGATCATTATTACCAAAATGATTCATTATTTATTAGTATTTGCACCTTAAAGAATAGAAATACTCATGTTTGGTTGAGAAATGGAAAGATTTGTAGTAGTTACTGCTTCTGATCAGCCTGTTTCTGTCTCTCTACAGGTAAAACGCAAATACAATAAATTTCATCTTCTGTTCTTGATTGAAAATATCCTGCTTGTTTTTATGTGAGCAGAAAATTCAGTGCCACGTTTCATTTAGTGTTTCATGGTATTCACATGGCTCTACACGTTGGGGAAAACTACGTAGCCCTGCCTCTTCCTGCTTCTTGGAGTTCGCGTGTAAATTACTTAAATTTTAAGTCCTTTAGACAACTTCTTTCTTTGTACTCCGTATTTCCTTGTTGCCTACCAGATTCATAACCACAGGATGCTGCTCCGCACTGGAAATTACAGATTCAGCAGAAGTTAAACAAGTAGACAGGGACGGCACTGCTCAGCAGCCATACATTTCAGTTTGCATGTCAGAAACTCAAACTCAACTTTTCTCCCCCTGTAGGTTTATAGGGGTGGCCCCATCCTGACCAGCTCAGGCCTCTGCAGCGTGTTATCCTCAGCAGGAGAAGCGTGCCTAATTAGCAAGTGGCGCTAAGGAGCACTGGAGTGTGAGTTGCAATAACTTTGGATGGTGGGAAGTTTTTTTCCGGCCTTTTTGAAAGCTGCTTCGGTTCTATCCCGAGAGCGAACACCTACCCCATGCAGCGCGTTTCCTGCAAAAGAGCCAAAGCAACGCACGCCGGCGGTTGGGGCATTGCAGAGGAAGCCCTGGAAGCCAAAACAGTGACAGATCGACAAGAACCTTTGCCACCTTGGATTTGACACAGGGACTACGCACGTCTGCTTTTGGGACTACGCACGGGTCTGTCCCAGCTCATCTGGCACTCTCCTCCTTTCCCTGGCTTCCTTGAAAAAACCCTTGCAGGCCATTAAAACGCAGAAAGAGCTGCACCCTGTGCATAAAGACACTTGAGTAGGAAATTACTGTGAAGCCTGATGTTAATCTGTAAGGTAAGTGAAGAAATAAATCAGTTTCAAATCTTGGATGAGATCAGATTAACTCAGTTCAAGTATTCACAAGACTTTTCAACAGACTAAGAAAACAGAAGGAACCCTATTTAATTAGGCTGAAGAAAGGTGCTCAGACCTTTACTGTCACTGTGCCTCAAACAACTTCCTCTAATGAAAGATGCCAAAACAAGTTCCACAGCGGAGCTACTGATGCAGGTGATAAGCCTGTCACTGGAGCATCCCCAGCTAGTGGGATAAAGTCCGCTGGAAACATTTCCATTCGTATCAAACTGCTGGAGCTCCAGAAGTCTGTGAAATTAGTATTTCTCCATGTCAAGAGTCAAGCAGACACCAAGGAAGGTGAAGAAGAAATGGCTAGTTGTGTTTTGGGAGGCACTATATCTTTGGGTAGCATGTACACAGCTGCATTCATTACTCCATTTGAGAGACACGTATTGAAAAGTTTCCTCTCTGAGATACCTTAACTATTTCAGAGGATAAGGTCACCCACATTTAGGTGGACCTAGAAGAATTACTCTGTCACGAAAGGGTGGTGAAATAGTCCATGGTTTAACAGTGTACAGTCAAGACCCACGACAATAGTCTGCTCAAAGCTTTGCAAATATTTGAAAAAGATCCAGTTTGAATGTGAGAAAGCATGTGTTAGAAAAGATGGCATTTTTTTCCAAGCCAGTTGCTCTGACTTGTGGTTCATCTTAAAGGAAGGAGATCGTTCTGTGCTCAACATAGGGCAGAAAAGGTAATACACAGCACAGATCTCGATTGTGGTCCAGTATGGAGGTAGTCACAAATACAAAATCCTACTCTGACTTGAGCATTTGGATATTTTCACTGTTTCATCAGAGGACTCAATATACCTTTTAAAACTAATCATAAACCTATTTTCCCACTGAAACATATCAACTCCTCTAAGAACCTGTGCAATAAATGGCTTATGCCTTGAGGAGCTCCTTTACCGTCTTCCATATCCTAGGGAGATCTTCCTTGAAACAAGTGCTCTGTCAAGACATCCCATTTAAAGAAGACTGATGA
Organism: Chionis minor; assembly: GCA_013398295.1. Classification (NCBI taxonomy): domain Eukaryota; kingdom Metazoa; phylum Chordata; class Aves; order Charadriiformes; family Chionidae; genus Chionis; species Chionis minor. The sequence continues at coordinate 58,873 of VZSF01010835.1, read as the reverse complement.
CACATGTGAGATATTATTGGCATACAGCACTGCAGCGCCTGCAAAGAATTTCAGCCTGGTTCAGCGACTCAAGAGCAGGCGCCCCTGCTCCCGTCTCCGTGAGTCTGCCGTGTCGTAAGCCACAGACCTCTGCACTCTCCAAGAAAAATAAGTTAAAACCACAGAAAAAGAATTTAAAAAAAAAAAAAATTGTTATTGACCCCCAAGGAGTGTAAGGTGTCCTGGCTACGGGGAGGCAGGTCAGTCTGGGTACCCAGAGCCAAGCTAGACCAAGGTAGCACATATCTCTCCGAGATTATATGCTGTTAATTTACCACATAGGCTGCTCCAGAGAAGCCATATGTTCTCATGCTCTCCCACGAGCGGCGAGAAGACGGTACAGAACATCGCACACGATTTCAGCGGTAAGCCAGCATCAGCTGCCTATCACACTCTTGACCTAGCTGCTCCCCAGTGTTCGCAGCAGCGATATCAACTCCCGCCTATTTTATTGTGAGCTGAACCATGAGCAATCATTTTGGTAAGAGCTTGCCCGAGCCTGGATCCTAATGCCACATTTCATTTTCTTTGTGAGCGATTTAATTTGGCTTTTCAAAAAGATGAGACGAGCATCGAGTGCATGCTTGCTCCCTCCAGAAAGCAGGAAAACATCGCTTTTGGATAACTCACCACTGAAGGAGCCTTAAGATCACGCGGTTCATTTTGCTGGTCTGGCTCACTAACTGCAAAGTAAACATGGGTGATGCAGAACGCAGAATAATGCAGGAAATTACCATCTAAATAAATCATTAAAACAAACCATTAGAAATGGATGCTCTGAGTCAGGTATATTATTTAGTGTAATCCTGTTTATTTACGAAACACGTCCAGATGTCTTCTTTCCACACTTGTAATGAGCATCAAAGGGCGTTTTCCCAGCCCAGAGCTCCCACATATGACACTGCAGTCAGCTCTCTGCCCAACAAGATGCATCTTTTAGCTTTCTCTCAGCGTCTGGGTAACTTTCCAGACTGCCTGACAGCCTTTTTGTTGTAGCAGCTTTTAGGGTTGCAAAAGCAGTGTCCTAAGCTCTGATTTTCAGTCACTTGCCTGACTTCTGTCCTACTCGGCACCTTCACCTGCCGTCTGCTGTTGGTTTTGGCGTATGCAGGGGCCTAATTTCTCTAGAGACTGAGAAAGTTTTAGAAGGATCCAGTGACTTAAAAAATATATATATTACCTGGGGATTTGAAACTCACTTGAGTACAGCCATTAATCCCATCACTAAAGCAATGCTGTTACACATCATGGCTTTCAGCACACTTCTGGCCCACCATGGAATAGAAACATTTTACGGAATTTGCTTCTGGTGAAGAACTGCTTTTAAGGCTTATACGAAGCTAAGATTTCAGTCTAAGATAGACGTCTGTAAAGTTTGTCCTCCTAGATAGCCAGGGAGCATGAACATTTGTGCTTTGTATGTCCTTTCAAAACAAAGTGCAGGGGGTGAGTAAGTTCACCACACTTGCTCGAGATCCTACAATACCCACTTAATAGAGCTGCTTTCATCGTACGGTTCATGATTGCTTTGCCTTCCTTTTAATTCACAAAGCCAGTCGTACCAGCCACAGTCTTCACTTTCGCCAATTACTCTGCCTGGAAAACAAGGGACTGGCCCTGTTCTGCTACCAGAGCACTTCCATGGCCAAAACCTTGAGTGCAGGAGCAGCCGTTTTGGCGAAGTCTCTTCATGGTCCTTCAAACCACATTTCAGTTCAGTTCATTTCGTGCTGGCCTGGGAGCTCACTGCACTGGGATGGGTTATTGCCGTGGATTCCCGTGAGCTCCGGATTGTGCTCCTGGTGAGCGGAGCTACAGGCATTGCCCAAAAGGCACCGTGGGATGATAACCACAGACATGAGCACTGGTGTCACTGCTGCATAATTAACCCCTCTGCGTACTGTTCCCTTTTCTCTGAGAAAGCTAGCAAGTATGTGAGCATTGATTACGGAGTCAGAATGAATCAATGGAATTTTCCGTAATATTCAAGTATATTAAAAATGCATCGACAAATCCTGGATTCTTCAACCAGATTTATGCAACTCATTTTAGGCTGAACTCTTACTGAACTCTATTCCAGTTTTGCTGGAGTAAGAATGGAGCAAGAATGTGAGAACATCTCTAGGTACACATTTATGAGTTTTAAATGTCAGCCATTTTGACCCTAGAATTTAATTTAAAAATGAGACAGACTGATCTACTTCCTATTAGTAAAATATACAAGACACTGAATGTTTGATCCGAGAATTTTGGTTTTATGTTAGGGACTAAACAAGTAAGTGGGGACTATAGGTAAAACTGAGTTTTGCATATGCACTTCCCATTAACACTAGTGGGAATCACAATCCCAAGGACTCCATGCATTTGTAGGAAAGCAAAATCCCCCCCTTGTTTTGCTAGCAAATGTAGCATATGCTGTCAGTGTTTAACACAGAGATATATGGATTTTCATAAGTTAAAGAGGAGTTAAAACAATGTGAATCTTGAGAAAAAAAAGAAAAAGCAACAGAAAAAAGGAGGAATCTGACAGTTGAACTGAGTCAACTGCGTAGATTAGATAGGGAGAGGAAATTAGAACTAGCACAAAATGCTAACAAGCACAGAACAAATAAATGGATAACAGGAAGGGAACTGAACCAATATAAACAGCTGCAAAGGGTATTGTTGGCAGTATTTCAGGCCTAACAGTTTGAAGAGGACAGAAACATTTCATTGTTGAGCAGTATTTTTTAAAAGATGTTTTACCTCAACATAATTATATTTGAAAAATATTTTCAAAATTGCAAGCTTCCTGTAACGATGGGGCTGCTGAACGAGCCTTGGCTCTCTTCAGGTCTTCCCTCTCTTTTCCCTCCACTGGGGAAGGAAAAAGGAGTTGCATTTGTCTTGTCCTCAAACGCCAGGCTGCAAGCAGACCCTAACGGTACCTATGTGAGATGTCGTGCTTTCCCCTGACTCTTGGACACTTCTCTCCCCACTTTGTGTTGTCTCCACGCTTTGTGGTTTTCTCACACTGCCCAGTTCTGAAGACCTTTGAGTCTATCATAGAGGGCAGCTCCATCAATTTGATACTGCACTTGGAAGTTTTGTTAGCATTTTTTTTAAGAAATCTCCTCTGTGCTCGGTGAGAATGATTTGTTTCCCAGTCACTGTGACGTTGGATGAGAGTTTCGGTTCCCTCTGCAGGTCTGCAGCTACTGACGGTTTTTCACAACACAGACCTGCAGAGCATCAATATCCATGGAGAGGGCTGACAGGACCAATGGCAGTTTCCAAAGAGCAGAAGCAGAAATCCCGATGAGCTGCCTCCTCTGGACTCAGCCTGAGGTGAGGATGCAATCCACCAGCCAAGCAAATGGGGCTGGGTCCTGTTGGACAAAGACTGAGACAGAGCTGAAGTACGACTGACGCTAGTTAATGACAGCCCCCAGCAAGTCAACATTGGTGTCTATTCACTGTATCAGAATATTCTGATAATATTCTGCTAATACGCCGCTGTACAAGATTTCAGCTGAACCAAACAAAGCATGCTTAAAGCCAATGTTCTCTGCCACAGAGTTTGGGGTAGGCCTGATGCATGCTTGCAACACACTAGAGGAGCAGCAGCCTTCTAGACATTAAATTCACAAATTACTTTTTTTAAGATATCTAATTAGTAGCTAGACATGTAAACAAGCCATATGCTTAACACTTTTGTTCAAAGCTTCTTAATTTTTTCCTTTTTAATTTCCACACACGCACATACCCCCCAACTCTTTTTCACAGGGTGAGTGATTTCTGGGAAGACAGCCCTTTCCAGATGCTTCTAGGCAGGTTATTCAAACTGGTAATCATTTCTGGATTATAATCTTATTTTAATACATATATTAACCCTACTAATCAATAATCTTCTTAAAATGTTTTTGATTTCCGCTACTGAGTCTTTTTCTTCACTGTGCATCCTCCTGTTAATACCACTGCCCCAAATAAATTCCAAAGGTGAACTTCTCTCAGGTTTGATTTCAGAAGTTTGATCTTCCCCCAGAAGAGATTGTGTTGTAACTTCTTATTGAATGTATTCATATTCCATGTCATGTATTTCTTTCTGTATTTCGCTTGTTCTCAATACTGGCAAGACTGTATATTGTATCTTCAAAGGTCCTAACAGAATAGAAGCCCTCAGTGGGCTATTTCAAAAAACAAAAATCAGACAACTATTTGCTTTTAAAGGGCCTGTAGCTGCTGTTGGCTAGACATCTAGACCTAGTCCTTTCTCCACAAATCCTATCAGCAATTAAACATAAAGGAGAATGGTAAGCATGCAGTGTTAGAACAGCTTCACGAAGAATACATGTATAATACAAAAAATTTTAAAATTATTCTCCTTTGATTTGTCTTGTAGGCCAGAGGACACATAAGGAAATATCCTCCACAGCTCTTAAATTATTATCTTCAATCTTTTTTCATATTCATGAGGGAATTCTCCATCAGGTTTTCTTTCCTTAAGCATGTATGCTGGGAAATTCAACGATTTAAGGTAGGGCTCTTGGGTCCTACCACAACACAAACAAACAAAAAGTTTAGAATTTGAGGAAATGTAGTAGAACTGACTTTATCTTTTCTGTTGACTGTACAGGAATGATCACTGATGATGTTGTAAAGCACTAAGCAGTCACCTTGACTTACAAGAATAATAAAAATCAAGCAACCTGACATGCATATTAGGAAGTCTGAGACGCTTTGAAATCTGAAGATGACGCGACTCCCTCTGCAATTCCATATTGTAATGAAATGAGCATAGGAATGAGAATCCAGAATAACTGAATTCTAGTTCAGTTTCTACTCCCCATATGTTTGAAATGTACCTCATGCTTATGCAGCACAACATTTACATACTTAATTTTTAAAAACGACAGCATTCTAGCAAAGCTTTATTCCTGCGTGTTGCTCCTATGTATATGTAGAACTTGTTTCTCCTTTAACAAATATCATTGGAACCACAGCACTTGACACGACAGTGAAAGATATTCCGTGTACACAGACCCAGGCAGTGCTGTTAGAAAATAATCTTATTATGGGGCAATGCTGGTGTTTTATTTTCATCTGATTGTTATGCTACAAGGGTGATACTGGAAAAACAAGTGAGTACACAATTGTGGCAACGAAATGTTTTCAGAAACTACTCACTCTTTCAGGCTTGTGTGTTCATGGGTATATTTTAAGCCATATTTCAGCTCCATTGTAGCAAAACTAGCTCATGATGGTTCAACCACTTCTCTGGGAAAAGACCACTTTATGTTTAAGGGAGGATTGTCATCCTCTGCCCGTCGGCAACGCAAAGAGAATATTATTGCAGTGTTTGGGAATGCCTGTTTAAGGAAACCATTTAGCTCTCTCTGAATAGTTAATAGTAAATACAGTGGCCAAGGCTTAGGATTGAAAACTCATTGTTTTTTATGAAGGATGATGAAGGATAAAGGTCTAGTGGCAAGGCATTGACCCCCCTGACTCGGCCAGAGACCTTCTGCGGAGCTCTTTATTGCATTTAGTTTGGGCTGTTTCTGGCTGAAAAGAGAACCTAAAGGGCATTCCCAGGTCTGAAAATTTGTAGCCAGTTCAGAATCACTGTGATGGTACAGCGCCGACGGCCACAAAGGCAGAGAGAAAGAGCTCGAACTGCAGCAGCGTTTTCGCAGAGACACTGTCCTCCAGCTGGTTCATTTGACGCACTCGGTAACAGAATCTGGTACAAAAGGAATATTTAGGGGAAAAAAAAAAAAACACCTCTTTGGTAACTCTGGGCTTTGTTTCAGCCTGTAACTAACTCCAGTTACAGGAAGTACACAGTGAAAGATCAAAGTAAGAGACACTAAGTGAGCCTGTTGAAATGAAGTGTTACAGGCATATGTTCCTCATCTCACAGCTCCGTCGACTGGGTGCTGTAACAGCTGGGATATAAGAAAAATGTTTCAGGCAGATTCAGCAGAAGAGCCTGTACTTCATTTGGCCAGCTTGGAGCCTGCATCTCACCGAAGGACTGCAGCAGCTCAACGGAGGGATGCACTTTTTTTATTTCTTTTTTTTTTGTCGCACATGCCCTGCACGGAGTTTATTCCTGCTAATTGCTTTACGTAAGGCAGCACGAACCTCGCTGGGGTGGCAAGCAGCCAGCATGACCCAACAGCCACCGGCCCCGGGGTGTGCATCCTGCTGCCTGCTCCTGGCACCGAAAGTGGCACGACCAGCGGGCTGGGGGGATACAGGTCCAAGGTTGCCCTCCGGCCTCCCAAAGGGCAAATGAGGTCCACCCTCCGCTCCTGGTACCGAGGCCTCATCCCCTTTCCCCCCAGCTCCTCCGCTTTTGCTCAAGAGATGGTGACAGTCTGGGGACGCGCCACCCCGCGCCATGCGTCCCCAGACCCGCAGCCAGCACCACTGCTGGCCAAGTCACAGCAAATTAGGATGATCTGTGCAACGGCTGAATTTGCCAATTAATTCCCTTCGCCGTCACGAGTGGCAGGGTCAGGCGGATAAGGCCGGGCACCGGGCTAAGGAGGTCTCCTGCTAATTCAGCCATGGACCCTCTGCCCACCCTGAGGCGACGGGAGAGTCTCCCTCTGCCCTTCCCATTCCAGGTCTGCCCCCGGTGCGGAGGACAAGTGTCCTGCCGCTGCTTTCGCCAGTTTTTAGCAGCCACCTTCAGTTATTACATCTTTCTCCTGAGGGAACTTTGTAGCTGCATAAGCCACATCTGTTTTGTAAGGATACGTTATACTGGATATTAAAGATATTCGTACTGCATCTGATGTAAATCTGTCTGAAAAGCCATCACTCGTCACACTACTCCAATGCAGCTAATTGTTATTATCTTTGCTGTTGTTGGTATTCCCCTTATTAATAACCTCTAGTATCTAGTGATACTTGGGTTCTAAAAATCAGGTACGCATATATATATATATATCTGTATCTCCATGCTACAATACCTACATGTTTGCATTGGTATTTCTGTCTGGACTTTTCTTGGAAATGCACTGCAGTGGCAGGAAGGATTTTAAAGTGCAAATGCATGTACTTGAGGTGGTTAATTTCTGTACAGAACGAAATCCTCAGCGTTAGAAGCCATACTACTGATTGGGGCTTTAATATAAACTTACAGGTGAACATAAAGAAGGTTAGATAAGAAAGAAATTGTAGAAGCAAATATAGTCCAGGTATTTAGAAGATCAGAGAGTAGCTCATGCTGTGTTGTAATATCTTTCTGACTTTTTGCGGATCCTCCAGACTATTATATGACAGCTTAACTTCTCACCAAGTAATATTAATCACTTCCTAATCAAGGTATATTGGTTTTGAGCTTAAGACTGAAGAGAACTATTTAACAATATAGCTTTTTTTAAAATGGCTGAATAATTCTCTGGCAGGGGTGGGAAGGGTGAATCTTTATTTATCTAAAGAATTACTATGTTTTCTACAAGCAAAGAGTATTTTTTACCAAATCCAAACCTGCCTTGCTGCCTGAAAGTAAAATCTAATCACAGAGACTCAGCACACTAAGTACTTTCATTGCAGGCAGAGTGCTTTGTAACATGTAAATTCAAGGCGAGTTTTATTTAAATGAAGTCCAAATCCTGGTTTAAAAACAATTCTGTCACCATAGCTAATTGCTGCATGTGACTAGCACTGTTAGTTCTTCTTTATGCCTCTTGGTTCAGCCTCACACTGTACAGTAAGTGATTTGGCAGTACTGTACCCGCAGCGCTGCCAAGAAATCAGCAACGTTTACTTCTTGATTTCTGAAGTGAATCTGTATTTAGTGGATTTTTTGGAAGAAGTCTGATCATTTTTCGTGTGCCTAAAAGTGATACTGGCAACAGGGGTTGTCTGAAAACCTCTTGTACCTACAAAGCGACATAACTCGACAACTCCCAAATCAGAGAAGGGCTGATGGCTTCATTTGTACGTGTTTATGGAGTAGGTTTTCTATGTTTGCTTACAGACATTTGCAGTATTAACATAGAAGGTGTTAGCCTTGGCCCTCAGCGGATGTAGTCACCACACAAAACAGGTTTTTTTGGTTTGCATGCAGATACAAAAAGAGAGGTTGCAGTCACCGGGCTATCAAGATACTGTCTAAGTTTCCCAATATAAACATACCAATTATATCAACCTTTGAGAGAGCTCTGCTTCTTAAAATCAATGATATTTTACATTCCTGGATGTGACTTATTTTTGAGTCTCTTAGGCAGAGGCTGACAGCTTTTGCCAAAGTGTAATGAATTGCTTACCAGTGATTTCCTGTTTTCTCAACTGATACGAAAAACACAGGGTAAGCCTAGCAAAATGCAAAAACAGAATTTTTGCCGCCTGGTTTTTAAAAGCCAACTTACAAATAATATATTTTCTACGTAAATACTATTTTGAAGTTTCTAGGTTTCATTAACGCCAAATTCTTTTTACCTTTTATTATTATTAAGAAATGCCAAGCAGTTCCCGAAACATAATAGCTGCAAATGAGCTTCGTTTTATACCAATAGAGCATGTTGATTTTATCTCAAAAGCAAAGTGTTAATCAAAGCAACATATATCAAAAATACAGACATATGAAAGAGTGAGCTTTCCCTCACAGTAAGGAAAAGGTGTATTTCAAGTCACCTATGTCCTGAGAGGATGTTTATAGGTGTAGACAACACACACTGTTAACTTAATCTGTTTACAAACTGCCAGGTGAAAGGGCAGAGTCTGTTTATTCTGTTTCATGTCTCATGACAGCTTGAAGTTTTCTGTTAATAGTATCTATCAGTGATGAGGGCAGTAGGGAAAGTCATGAAAAGCTCTTGGCAGAGCAGAGCAATACACTCTAGTTGAGAGCCTGAAAAGTTATCGTCCAGGTGCATGACTTTTAGACTTTGGAGCAGCTAAGAAGATTGCCCTTGGAAAAAAAAAAATAGTTGTAAATTTTAAAACGAGCCCAAAGCATGTTGGCACAGCAGTTTGGGAGCTTATTCAAGACCACATAGATACATATGCCATGGCGACATTCAATAAAGCTATTAGCTATGTACCTTGATATCAATTCCCTACACTGATTCAAGGAGAAGCCGGTGAAGAGGCACAGAGAACAACTTTCCGGGCTGATTAGTTTGGTTTCTTTGACTTTATGGGAAAGACTTATTGAGTTTTCTGTTCCAGAACATTGCTTCTTGACAAAGGTAACGATAAAACATCAGTAAACATCCTACACAACAGTGGCAGGCATAATCATGAAGGCAATTCATAGACAAAATGTACTGAAGTAATGTACCAACAACCCCATAACAAATGTCTTACCCCCATTCTTGCAGATACTGACCTTTATTTTTTGTGTAGCTTTGAGAACCCCTCCTAAAAGCATCTCCTTTCATTCAGTCAATTCTGGAGACTTTAACACAATAGTTAAAAGCTTAAACTGTGGTAAATAAAGCATTTGAAATGGCATTTTCAGAGAACAGGCTACCTTAAATGCATATAGATATTCTGATTAGTTTACAATCCCTCTCTTTCCTCAAAATAAATGAATCAGGATACTATTTCTCAAGGTACATAATTTGTGACCATATTACAGCTGAAACAACATTGTTTTTAGGACTCCTTGAGCCTGACTTCAGGAAGCAGTTAATTAGATATTTTAAGCTTCAAAAAAACCCTCCTGAATTAATGAAATTTTTTAAATTGCTGTTTTTCATTAAAGAGCTATCCCACCCACAACCCTATGGGCATTGACAGTGCTGGATACAGCCAACCCGTGCAGAAGAGAAAGCAGCTGCTGGGAAGCTGTTACGGAAAGCCCACCTCCAGTGCAGGGGCACTGGCCTGGATGGGTTTGGGAATGAGCCATGGGAAGCCGTGGACCAACAGAGAGATCCAGGGCCATCAAGGGATGCCAGCTTGCCCCCTGGTTGCCATGTGGAAATCGTGCTGTTTAGCTCGAGCTGATATGCACTCTGAATACTAATGACAGTCATCTAAGTAGAAACAACATTACCTGCTTCACTGGGGTCATTTTAGCTGAAATTTGGCTTATAAAGGAAAGTGGGGAGCCAGCTGTCCCAGTTTGCTGGAGCAGGGACCGAGATAGTCATCGTTCCCCCATTAACTAGGGTTGAAGTTACCCTTGGTTCTTGCCTGTGGGTGGAAAAAGGCATATACAGCTCTCTCCACCAGCTCCCAGTGCTTTGTGGACACTGAAAAACAGAACAGGTTGAGCACGCCTTCCTTGGTCTCAAAACCGGCAAGTTCACTTTGCCCAATCAAGTACATGAGCATACAGGCACAACCCTAATATACTGGGTTTCATTCTAGGGTTCAAAAACAGAGAATAAACAAGATGTTTATCATTATCATTATTATTATCACCATCATCATCATCATTATTATTATTAACACTATTAACATTATTATATTTTAATTATTTACTAATTATTATAAGACTAATTTCAGAATAAAAAATTACCTTTTATAGATTTCAGCTGGTGAACAGAATAAAGGGGAAAGCAGAGTAGTGGGAAGGTTTCTGTGGCATAAATTAAATTTTGCATGCCACATAGGATGTGAGATCTTAAGTATATTTGAAGATATTATATGTTGAAGGCTGTATGACACACAGTTGATATGTCATCTAACTCATCTGAGATCAGCGGTCTCCTTTGATACAAGCTTAGAAGTGTATCTCCTCATACATTTCTAAACTGTAAAAAGTATAAAAGTAATTTTAAAAGAAACCCACCCTGTGCGTAACCATTAGATTTCTGCCTCTAGTACGTGAAGCCCTGGTGCCTTGTATGTTTTAAAATTCCCAGTGACTGTTGCAGCTGAACATTTCTAGATCTATACACCAGCTAGGGAATTAGAGATTGCTCTCATGGGATTACTTAAATCAGGCCAATTCCAAACTTTAGAACAGCTCTTTATTGGATTGATATTCATTAAAGTTACACATTGCTCATTGATCTTGATGGTCTGCAGCAGCTACGGGCAAGGCAGGCAGTCACAGCAACTCTTTGACAGAGGAAGCCAGAACAAAAGTGGGATGCTTTCTTTCTTCCCCATCCTTCCTCAGTCATTGATGGGGGGTGTGGGTGAGCGGGTGGGTGTTCATCTTCCCCTCTATTTCCCCCAAAAAAAGGGGGTCATCTCATTTAGCCTTGACACCTGCTTTTCAGGACGAAGACTTTTTCCAGCTTCACTTACTCTGCTTGGCTGTTCTGTAGAATTAACTTTTCTGCCTGTTTTGCAGGATTAATTTGGTTTTACCGGACATCTTAACTGTTCCGAGGCAAGAAAATAGTAATTTTATTATGACTAGTCTGCATCTACTTTTTGGACGCAATTGGATTTGGCTTGGTCTATAGTAATACCCACAGCCCGGACCAAAACAATATCTGGAGAAAGAGGTATCACCCCACCCGCAACGTGTAACACAGAAGGAACTGCCAAACTGGCCAGCACTGCCAGAGTCAGTTTCGCCCTTTCAGATGCCATTTCATACCCCTGGTATATCAACTCCTAGCTGCGTCCTTCTTTTCGTTAGCTTACAGCACCAGTCAGCTACTTGAACCAAGACCAGAGCCCTGTTCTGCCAAGTCCTGATAGGCACATGAGAAACCGCCTCTGCCTGAGGAAATCAAAATCTAAGTAGAGGAGACAATCCCACAGCTCAGCAGGATCACAAAAATGCCATTTGATTTTTCCCAGCATCAGCCAAGAAGGTTCCTGTAGAGCTGGAAATTAACTTAGTCCTTCCAGGTCTAATGAACCGTAACTTTATCTGTACATATATATACACATATACATATTTTATATATATATTCTGCCTTTTGAGAGCAAGTCTGAGCACAGATTTGGATAAAAAAAAGGTGTCTTGCATCCTCATTGTGCAGGAAGTTCTCGCCGTGTTTTCTTAGGGAAAACTGGGATAAAACACTGATTTTCTCCACTCTTGAGCATGGACCGCTCCATAGCTACCTACTGTAGGAATGGACTAGAATCATAGAACCATAGAATGGTTTAGGCTGGAAGAGACCTTACAGATTACCTAGTCCCTACAGATTACCTAACGCCTGCCCTGGGCAGGGACACCTCCCACCACACCAGGCTGCTCCAAGACCCGTCCAACCTGGCCTTGAACCTCCAGGGATGGGGCAGCCACAGCTGCTCTGGGCAACCCCGACCAGAGGCTCACTGCCCGCACAGGGAAAAATTTCTTCCCAATACCTACTGTAAATCTACTCTCTTTTATTTTAAAACCATCACCCCTCATCCTATCACTACGTGCCCATGTAAAAAGCTCCTCTCCAGATTTCTTGCAGGCCCCTTTCAGATACTGGAAGGGGCTGGAAGGTCTCCGCGGAGCCTTCTCTTCTCCCAGCTGACCCCCCCCAGCTCTCCCAGCCTGTCCTCCCAGCAGAGGGGCTCCAGCCCTCCCGGCATCTCCGGGGCCTCCTCCGGCCCCGCTCCAGCAGCTCCATGTCCTCCTGCTGTTGGGACCCCCGGAGCTGGACCCAGGATTCCAGGTGGGGTCTCCCCCGAGCGGAGCAGAGGGGCAGAATCCCCCCCTCGCCCCCTGCCTGCGCTGTGGGGATGCAGCCCAGGGGCGGGGGGTTCTGGGCTGTGAGTGCACATTTCTGGCTCCTGTTGAGTTTCTCACTCAGTAGCTTCTCACTACCCTGGTGCCGCTGCTCCCACGAAGCTCATCTGCCCGCAGAGTGGTGCTCCCCAGAGCTGTGGGATGAGGGGCAGGTGTGATCGATGGACAACCAGAGGCTGAACGTGACTGTGAGCAAGCAGAGGTCCTCAGTTCAGCTACAGGCACCTCTGCAGGGACCACGAGTGCCCAAACCTGCCCTCTAAAACCAGACCTTCAGGACCGTGTCACTGTAGACCAGAGGACCAACTCCTTCTGGAGTGCGACTGAGATTTAGTTTAATTGTTATTTATATATTTGCACCTCATCCTTAAGGATGTATCAACTGCAAAGTACAATTCATACCCTTTTCTCTTGGGATAACATAATTACATCATGCAATGTTAGGTGAAATAAATTCACACTGCCATGTGCTATAATTAAGACTGTGCTGGCCAGCCCATTTCTAAAATCCTCTCTTCAAGTCATGAGTTTCTGAAAAATTTATCTTGTCTAGCAAACTATACGATATATATCCATGTCAGCGGATGGGAATAATTACTCCAAGCATAATTAATGCAATCTGAAGGGCTTCAATAGTCATGGAGTTATTATGTAACTGCACAATAATTAAATGATCAAGTAACTGCTCAGTAATTTCATGGTGATTTGTGCTATATACGATATTTGCCTTGCACAAACAAACAATGCTGTCATACAATTCAGAACGGATGTGAATATCTGCATGACGATACTGAAAATACATGCCAGATTTTTATGATTGCTTGCTCCTGAAACAGTCACTGCTTCTTAGCATATTTTCTGTAAGCATGAAGATCAAGAGGCATATCTATTTTTAATGAAAGTGTATATCCATATAAACATAAGCACTTCCATGGGCAAAGATGGAACTTTGTCATGTTTAAGACTTGAAAATATTTAAGACTGGAAACATAATGATACACATCTGCACCCTAAAATCATGATGCAGGAAGGTTCTTCACAAATCTGATCTGTACGTGGGGTGGAGTACATGGGCCAACTTGTATTTTAGTGTTCATGGTTGCAAATTCCATACCAAAAGCTCACTTAAAGCCACAAAGTCCACAAATGTTTGGGAGGAAATCATGGAAGTCCGGTGCTGTACACTGTGGAAAGCCAGGCAGTGCTGTTAAAAGATCTACGAGTCTTTGAAAGATGAGGGTTTAAAAGTGCCATAACTGGATTTTGTCTTTGGCAGATCAGATTGGGACACTCTATTCTGAATTTGGAGGGAGAAGGTGGTGTCTTTTTTGGCGTGTGGGAGCAGTTCTTGCTGGTTTCTCTTTTACATGTATATTAGTTCGTATTATCAAGTGAAACAACATTATAGCACTAGCAAATACATTTTGTCATTGAAAAGCTTATCTTTTTTGTTCCAATGAAATCACTAGTCTAGTGACACAGATATTATCACCTCACTTTCTGGATTATCGTAATAAAGTGTCTGCCTCTCACTGTGTCTGAGCACGTACCTTCAGGAAACAAAATGTCCTGGGCCGTACTCAAAATGCCTGTACAAAACCAAAGCAGAATGTGTTGATTCTAGTTAAATGATTGCATGCATTTTTAGAATTTGCTTGTAGAATAATATCTGTGAGAAGCCTTCTAGCTTCCTTTACATCTGATACTGGGTTCATATCTCTGCCCCAAAAACCTCAGCATGTTTGCAAGTAATCACCCAACAGCCTGAGGAGATCGGCTTTAACTTTTCTTGCTCTGGTGTCACCCGAACGGTCTTGAGAGAAGCTGAACCAACCATTTCCAGGACCTTGCCAGGCCATTTTCTCGGGTTTTTTGCTCACAATTGCCTGCCAGAGGAGTACCACAGATGGGCACAGCATGAGGATGGGGATGGGGATGGTATGGTTGCTGGTGGATCGAGAGAAGCGCCTCTTGCCCAAAACAGTAATAGGCAACAAAGTTATGCCCAGCAGATCATTAATAATTCACATTCCACATAAGCTAAGACAAAAATGTGTGAAAGGTATCAGAGGAAGGAGGTCCTGTCCATTCAAGTAGGCTGTAGATAAGAACTATTTTCGGAAGCTAATCTTGGTAAAGCTTTATGTCACCTCCACTCTTACTTTCGCAACTATTTTTATAAGGTGGTGTTTAGTCGATGCTGGCTGCAGTGATCTGAAACTGCTACCAAACTTTGTTGTTAAGGTTTGGGCCATGGGCTGTTTGACTACAAAGGGAAGAAAAGAAGCAGAGGAGGAAAGAGAGTAAGAGAAAAAGAGACATCACAAGAGGGAGAGGAGACAATATCATGGGACAAAGACACTGACCCAAAACAGGCTAAAGACCTAAAAGCACACCAACTAACTACCACTTCTTCCTAATCTGTCTCCAAGAGAAGGAATGACAAAGCAAAGAAGGTAAAAAAACAATGAACAGAAGAAATGGGAGTATTAAAAGGGAGGAGGGAAGAAACACTGTGGTTTTGAAAGTTGCATCAAATTAATATTTCATCAAGCTTGGTTGATAGTGATAATTTACGTTTTCTAAAGGAAGGCAGTGTATGTAACATCCATTTTTTTTTATTCAATGCAGGGGGAAAGGTCAATATTTGTTATTTAGCTGTTCCTTTTTAACATTAGTGGTGGTTTACTTTTATTTTTATATTATGTTCTGAAATACATTTCACAAATTCCTTATATACAGAGCATGTGAAAAAAATCTTCTAAAAATGTGATAATCATCAGTTATTGTTCAGGGAATAAAAGAGTAGGTAGGTTGTTTGGTAGTTTTTTTGGTGAATCCAGTTTATTCCAGTGCAATATATCCCAATGCACTGGAGATAAGTTCCTCCCTCTATGGACCAGTGGACTTGAGCACGGTTAATTACATCATTAGTGGCGTTCATCAAATATTTTCTGTCATAAGAAATATTCGTGGATTGTGTTTTCTTCCGTACAAACATAAATTACTGGCAATGAAATGTAGGGTTATTTCAAAGCGTCATTATCTTTCTAAATGTCTTAATTGCAACTACTTATTAGCTTCCACATTTCATTCTTCTGACTTGCAAACATCTAACTTTTGCTTGAAGTGGTGATGCAGGTGATAAGCCTGACTAATTCCAAAGATATCAGTGGAAACTCCCCCATGGTAATATGCATTGAAAACCTCCCAGTAACCCCAGCTGTCTGGTGGGATCTCTCATGGGACTCCCTGAATCCATGACCAAACCCTAACCCTTACTTTCGGGTAGGCAACGTCAACTTAAGGAACATACACACTACAATTAGCAAGGGGAAAGGGTAATGCATAGCTAAACAGACCAAACCACCTGGACTACATATAGCATTAATCTCTGCATCCACAGCTCAACTCCACAACAAAACTGCAGCTGGACACTCTAAGTGACGCGAAGGAGAAGACAGAGTGTGGGGGCTCTGCTCCGCTCATCTCAGCAAGGTCACGGCATGTAATTTATTCCTGGAGGCTTTTAATTGGGATGGGGGAGTGGGGAGAAGCTTTAACTTGGGAGAGAAACCATCACGCTGAGCCAATTCCTTCTCTTGATTTTTGGAAGAAGGATTTCCAGAGAGCTCATGCAAATGGCAGCAAAGGTGAACGACCATCTCCGTGCCTATTTCCAGCCACAACCAGAAGCACGTGTCTGCAAAACTGCCCACCAGCAGCAACCCAGGCTGCTCCCAAAACTGGCATCCCTGACCAAAGAGGAACATACATTCAGTCCTGAACACCTCAAAAAAAAAACAAAAAAAACAAAAAAAAAGACTACAGACTCAAGGTTAATGCCATACAGAGGTCCCAGGGGGGTTGTGATGGTAATGAGAATGTCATCTGTACTACTTCATGAGCCAAAATCACTGAACTACTGTGTCCTTTGCTTGTAGGAGGAGACAGCTTTTTACTACCATCATCTACCCAGCACTGCGAGTGGCACGGCCGCAGTGGGAAAATGCAGAGGGACGCTTGGCTGTTTGTGTTACATCAGTGAGAAGCAAGTTTCAATTATACCATCTGCTCCATCTTTAATTTTTTGCTTTTTCCTGTAAATTAAAATATGTGGGGAAAGTGATCAGAGAGAAAAAGAAAAAAAAAAAAAAAGAGACAAACAGCTGTTTTCCATGGAAGCCACAAATGGAGGCTGAGTGTATGAAAACATCCTCAGGAGCAATAAACTACTAGGTGAGAACTCATTGGATTTGATTTCAGGAGAATAAACATCATATCTAACTCAGGACAGAGATCCTGTTTTGGAAGAATGTTTCTGATAAAGACAGATCTGCTGTCTGTCCAGGTGAAGGAATTAGCACAGGCAAATAATTCTTTACATCCTGCAGAAGAAGTACTGCCGTACTTTATCGCTGCTCTGAATATGATCCTTTGTTTCTTTCTCTGATCCCATACCCCCGTACTCTGTTCCTAGCCACTGATGGCACAGCACCACTCATTTATCCCAATGTACATGAGTAGATTAATGACGAAAAGCCTCACAATTTCCTTTCTGGGGGCCAAATACTGAATTATACGTGCCCTGTGTGAAGGCAGCGTACCTTCTTTGTAAACTACCATTTCAGCAATCTATCTCCTCGAAATTCTTAAGTCTGACCATTCTGTTAAACAGGTACAAATTCCCCATATGCAAAGTAAGGCAGAAGTTAAAAAAAACACATCCCTCTTGAATGTCTTAACATTGCATCAGCTCGGGCCTGTTCATTTATCTAGGAATTTATTCCTGATCAAGACAGAAGCAGATGTCTGTGAATCTTAACAACTGTGATGACAAAATGCTGTATCAGTGCTTCATCAGTTTTTGAAAGAAAGTATTGAGAAAGTGCTTTTGCAAGCTCTTCTGTCGGGTGCATGTGTCCTCACAAGGGAGACAGGTGATTATCTTTGCATACCTGGATTCAAAATTAGATTGCTATTAAGTTCTTAAACACTTAAAATTCTTAAAGCTTCAACATAGGTCCTGCTGGTGTAGCTGGTGAAACAGCATGCAGGTCTTCCTGCAAGTGAGGTTTATGGAAGCTGCTGCTGCTGCTGGTAGACAAGACTGAAAAAATACCATGTTATCTTTCCGGGTTTTTTTGATTCTTCAGGAGAAGAGAATCAAGTAATAAAGGGTAAAAGATAAGGCAAAAGGACACAGGAATGAAGGAGTGTGACCAGCACGGTGAAATCCTTGTATGAGATTGTCAACCCATGTGGCATGGGTACAATCCACTTGGAAGTGGTATGGTCTACCCAACAGGTGTTTCCTTTTGCTTGGTGGCAAAATATTTCTGGGTTTCTGAACTAAGTTAGTAGAAATGGGGTGAAAAGCAATAGTACAAAGTGCAAGTCTAGGTACATAAATATCAGGAATTTGCGGGCAAACAGAGGAGGCTGAGAGTAGGAAGCAGCCAAGGAAGAAGACACCTTCACTAACGTAGCTCTGGAAAATGCAAGTGTGCTGTAAGACCTGCTAGGAAAGAGGAGTACTGATACCTCCACCCAGGACAGCAGTGGAACTATCTGTTAATATATTGGTTGTGTATCTCTGAAGAAGACGAAAGCAAACTGCAGAAAAAGGGGATTAAGCAGTCAGGGAAACAGACAGGAGGGGAAGGCGGACTGAGGGAGCAGGCCAGTGTAGTGGCCCGTGCGCCTTTGCCAAGTGGGTTCCAAGCAGGGCTAGAGTTGTTCCCTCTAAATAACTGCATATGCAAATAGCAGGGGGAGTGAAAAACTGCTTAAGCCAAAATGCCAAAAGAGAAACACATTTATTTCCACTGTGCATGAGCACTTTTACAGCAGAAATTAGAAGTTTCTAACTATCAAAGCAGCAAACTTCCAGAACAGAAACACAAGTTGGGGGAAAAGACTTGAAACAGCAGGACTATTTTAAGCAAGGTCTTGTTTACTTTCAAGAAGGCATTGCACGATGCAAGTGGCAGCGACACTTGGAGGTGGGACTCAGCAGTCTGTAGGTCAGAAATCCTTGTATCACTCACTGCTGCCCTTTTGGATGTATTTGGTTTGGGGTATTTTTTCCCCAGGGCGCCTTTCAGGCTCCTGCCCATTGAGCTGCCATTTGGTTCTCCCCGCGCTTTGCCCTCACCTCCGTGCCGCGAGTCTCCTTTGTGCCTGTACTCCCTTTTCCCTTTTCTTAAAGTTTTAGGCCAAGGGGGCACACATTCATCTCAGCATACCTAAATAAGTCGGATGCCAACTTTTACACCTTTTTCCCCCTGCAAAATCTGTTCAAATTTTCATGCATGATGCACGTATCAGACTGTGGTTTTGACAGTCTTGTTATTAAGACGCAACGCTGTGGGGCTATGGTAAAATTAATGGGTATAATACTGTGAAAATACCTCTGCAAGGAAAACTAGTCATCTCTGTGAACTGTGTCACAGCTTTTTTATGGAAGTTGTACATATGTCTTGGGTTTATTCTGGACGTGCATTTTCGAGCCATGCAGGACAATGTCTGAATCCATTATGCCCTGCAGATTAGGGAAAGGGGCATTTTCTATGCAACTAGTTCAATTTACACATCAAGCATTTTCTGCCTTTGAATGCACACCGAGGGACAGACAGGAAACAGTAGCAAAGTGAAACCTCACTTATTTGAAGGGCAGTTTCTTTTCTTCACGTGCTTTCTCTTCAAAAAGCCGATTAACTGCAACACGACGTTCTCTCTTCTGGCCATGTTAGTGACCTGGGTCTAAGAACAACTGTGTTGTGTCATCCAGCAAAGCTCAGAAACTCTTTATTTGATAGCAATACTGATCATACAGTCTGGAGAGTGCACCAGCATTTTGTGCCTTGAGTGTAACTAATGGCCTTTTGTTGTGCATACGTGGTATTTGAGGAACTCGGACCCAAACACCGTATTTTATCTTAAACTGAACCGGAGAGCTGTTTACACAGGAGCTTTAGCTTCAGAGCAGCACAGGAAAGCTAATACTTTGCAGAAAGGTGTCTGGAGACCAAAAGAAATTTTTCAAGTGTCCATCGAAACACACCCTCCAGACTGCCAGGGAGGCGATGATCGGATTCTCACTACAAGCAGCTAAGTCTTTAAAGTCCAGCAGATAAAAGCAGTGGTCAAGCCTCGGAGACTAGATATTCCCGCATGAAACATAATACAGCATGAAATGGAGAGAAAGGAGATCCTGTGCTTTTAACCAACAGCTCTTTGACAATGAGGCTGAGTGTAAGCAGATGTTGTTGCTGCATAAACAACCAAGTCCTTTGTCCATATAGGCCTTAAGAGCTTAGCTTCTAATGGAGGGGTGGATGGCCTTGATTTACACAGTTCAGCAATAAGGCTGGAAATGCCTTTTTATAGCCCTAGAGATAACTATCTTCTTAACACCAGGCATTTTGTGACCACTTTATAACCCTTGAAGATGGCAAATTTACTGCAACAAAGCAAATGTTTAAGGGATTTTGCTAACAAGGTTTTCCACCCTTGTCAGAGGCCAGGTCTTGAGAGCCAACTGTGGAGTTTAAAGTGAAAGCTCCAGACCTCAAAGCAATTTGTTTGAAGCACTGTGAACTCATGAGGGTGGGGGGTGAAAATCAGAGAAGTACTTTGAGCCCCTTTTTTTAACTGTTCTCCCTCTCTTTGCACCTTGATCCTGGTTTTTCTGACATAGTGCACAGGCCAGCTGGCCCCATCATGGTCTACCACGGCTTCCATGTGTTTGTTGACAGATGACAGAGGTCCACCCTTGTCCACGCAAAGCTTCTGAGGTCCAAATTCTGGCTGAGAGGCGGGCTGAAGTGAGGCGCGAGGGCAGGATCTGTCCTCTGGCCATCCATCAAGGGGACCTGCTCACCAACCGCCCTTCAGCTTTGCTTCCTCGCCCAACTCTGCTCAGGGATGCAGAGACACATCGTCCCGCACCGGGAATTATCTCCTTTAGCCTCAAAGCTGAATCATACAACGTGCATGGCAGCGCCGGGTCCTGGCTGAACAATCCTCTGCGCAAGCAAAGGCAGGCGTTTTGTCCGTTTTATGTCTTGTGTGTTTTGTGCACAGAGCCGACCAGGGCAGGCGAGGCAGTTGCACTTTCTCCGGTCGCTCCAGAGCACACATTGGCTGTTATTTGTTTGTCACGGTATTGCATGTTTAGACTCCAAAACCATAAGTTTGAATAAGAGAGCTGCTTCCTTTTCCTAACAAATGCAGCTTGTTTATAAAAACAAACCACCGAGGCAATAGAAACGGAATGGAGGGAAGTTTTCCGAACAAAATAGCAATATTGTCATGATTAATCTTTCCGAATGGTGTGACTGATTCCAAGACTTGCTTCTCTGTAAGTCTGTGTGATTTCTGATGATAAATGCATGTTTCTGACCGGAACACAGAGTGCAAATCATTGTGAAAAAGCACTGATAAAATACTATGCAAATAACAAGTAACTGGTAACTGCAGGTAAAATCACAGTTTCTGTGATATTTATTACTGCAGATATCAGAAATATACTTTATTGGTTTAAGTGTTGTAGGTTTTCTTTTTCAAAGATGACAGAAATGCACATTTCTGATCAGAACAAAGAGTGCAAATTATTATGAAAAAACATTGATGCAATATTATGCAAATAACAAATAACTGGTAACTACAGGTAAAATCAGTACCTGTGATATTTATTACTGCACGTATTAGAAATATACTTTATCATTTTAAGTGTTTTATGTTTTTTTTCTCTTATTTGACAGGATGACAAAATATTTACCTGGTAATAATACCGAGATGGAGTTTTTTTAAAGGGAAGAAATTGCAAGAAGTTGCTTAATATGTAGGTTCTTGTGTGTGTTGTTACCACTTTAATATGAGATAACAAGGTTTAAATAAAAGAAGTTGTGGTATTACTATAAGCAAAATGGACTTTAAATGATGCTTCAATTTGAATTTCAGTTTTCTTTTCCCAATCTTTACCTTATATTGCTTTTTAAATTATAGAAACTTTTCAGTACTGCATTAAATAATGCCCTTAATTTAATATATTTGCCAATTTAAATCAGTCGTGCATAAATCAGATGATGAGGATGTAAATTCTGAGTCATCTGAGTCATATTTCACCACCATTTTTCATAAAGAAATGCATTCATTGTTTATTTTAAATCCTTTTAAGAAGTTTTCAGACAAAACAAGGTCAAATCACATATAACACCAGATCAACAAAGAGCAAAGGTCAATGGTTCATAATGCTGGTTTTTAAAGGTGGTAGGTCAACGTGCAAAGCCGTAGGATTTTTGAAAATAAAGAAACATCTTGCAGTGAGGGTACCGCAAAAAAGAGGTCCTGTTTTAAAGCATTTATTTTAAAAGACAAATACCTCCCTAACAACAAGCCCTTGATGTCTCTGACACAAGAGACATGCAAAAGTCATTAAGGCTGTCCCAGCGGAGCTCCTACAGTTGCTTCACTTTAGGGTGGGTGTGAGTATGCTTAAAATTAAATTACTTTAAAATAAAGTTAGAGCACTAAGCAATATCCTGCTTTTGACTCAGCAGGGTTTCCCGTGAGAAAAGAAAGTGGGCAAAGAGAGCTTAGAAAGACAGACAAACATATTTACCCCTAGGTGGAAGGTACAAATTAAATTAGCTCGCCACAAAGGGGAGATGTTTTCTCCTTCTGTTCAGATGTCATGGTAGTGAGGAAACACCGTCTGGGGCCAAGAAAAATGGCACAAATGCATTCATCTAAGCTACCATTCATCCTGTTCCAAGGTCTAAACAGAGCACATAAAAGAACAGCACTGCTGAAGCACTTCCTCTCCTTAGTTACCAAATGGGGACTTGCAGAGGAACATGGGAGCGGAGGGTGGGGATATTTCCACCGTGGATTTTGCTATTGTGGTGGGAACGACAGAGAATGTCATCGACCTGATGGGGCTGGATGTGAAATGCCATTGCCACAACCTGATCCCCGCTTTGCCCCGGGAGGAAGCCTCGTGCTGCACTCAGTGCGGTATATTGGAGGGTGCGCCGCAAAGTTTTCCTCTCTCCCTCTCTAAAGCTGGAAAACAATAGAGGCACTTCCTGAGAGTCAAGTATATCTTTTATTGTGCCTCATTAATATGCATGTTTTTGGCACTCACTAGGGTTCAGCTGGTACGCTTTCCAGTATCTCATTCTTTATTTATATGAGACTGGGAGGTGTGACCTATGGAGCCAGTTGGCTGTCATGAATTGGAATATTCATTAAGCCTTGTGAATTATGCATTGGACTGCTTATAACACCAAGATCCACAGTTGATCCAGCCAGGACTCTTAACGGCTTCCCATTAGGTGGAATGATCCACAGATTGGTAAAAACATACATGTGGGCTGTACGCCGCAGAAATCACTGTGCCAGTAATCCGGGGAAGTACTTGGGGATTTTGTGACTCATGCTTGACAAAATCAGTCTAATCTTTGTTTTTGTATTTGTTTGAAGAGTTTAAGAGTTGAATTTCTGCTCTTGCAAGCTACAGTTGCACTGTGCTCCTCTAGATTTTGAGCCTTCCTTCCAATTGTTCAGTAGCCTGTACAACAAATTGTTTCCTTGTCAGGCTTAGAGGTCTGCATCTGGTAAGAAACCCTCTTCACGTAGATATCAAGTGCCACTTTTTGTGGAGAACTCTGTGTTAAGAAAGAACTCTCAAGAATACAGATATTCACAAAAGGAAAACTCTTGCCTGCCTGAAAGGTCATTTCTTAGTTTATACGATTAGGTTAAATGTCATATAGAAGCTAGATTTGATTTTCAACAATTGCTTGTGAGTTTTGTATGTGTATTAAGGTTATATTTGTCTTAGTGCTCATGAACTAAAGTTGCATACAAAGATTTTGTCCTCTACAGCTGATGGTCAGCATCTTATTTGTATTTAGAAAATCACTAATTACATATTCTTCTTAAAGTCTATTGTGTACTTAGAGAAGACTTAAAATGGAGGCAAGTGGTTAAACTACATTAAAAAAAAAAACTGGGAAACTCGGTATGTCAAGATTAATGAAAGATTTTAAAAGCCTTGATCACTTTAATAGTATCAACAGGTCTCAGTGCAGAAAAGTTTTCTTGTTACCTTATCACCTTTTAGCTTGATATTTATAATTGCAGTATGACCCATGCAAGCCAAAACTGTAAAAAACCTACACCCCTAAAAATTTCCACTGAAAAGTCTCCATGAGGATTTTCTATTTGCTGTGAGGGGTTATGCACTAGATTTAAGTGATAACATTTCTGCTGAAGCATACCTGCCAAAGCAAGTAACAACTCTACATGAAGCAGTTGGGAGAAGTAAAGCTCTTCTTGCGCAATCAGAATTCGACGCATTGTTTGTGGTAAGTTCTGTGGCCTGGCCTGAAAGTGGATAGCCTGATCTATGAAAAGGTCACGGGTGAGCCCTGTGTAAAATGGCATTGTTTACAGTTTTTTTTAGTGAAGAGATTAGCTGTCATTTATTTCCACATACCTTAACTGAAGAGCTTTAAAGGTTCCCAGCAAGAGCATGTTCTTTTCTCTTTCTCAGCCTGTCACATACTTGTCAGATTCAATAAAATTCCTTACCTGAATTATGCAGATGAGGTTTTGTTGTGTCCAGCACCCATCATTGTTCATCTCCACTACAGCTGAAACTTCTAGCAGCCCTCTTGCTTATACTGCCTGATTTCAGCACTCCTTAGGTCAAGACCTTTCAACCTCGGGGCTTGACTTATGCCACAACCATTTGACAAATCGCCCAGGCCTTCACAAAAGCTGGTTGAGCTCCAAAGTGACTGCTCTCTATACACCACTGTTTCACTGTTTTGACATTTCCTTCTCACTTTTCCCCTCAGTAATTCGACAAAGGAAGAAAAAGACATTTGTGTCCAAGGAATGCTTTCATTTAGGGCTGTGATAAATGGCTACCCTTTCCAAGAAGCTACGGACCCACTGTAGGAGAAAGTTTCCTCACAAGGAAGCTGAGCAAGGACAACTACCCTGTTTCTGCCTTGGGGGACAAGAGGGTGCGTGGGACACGCAACATCTCCCGCTGTAAAACCTGCACAGCACATCTATTGATCTTATATAGCATTTTCATCCAGGCAGTATGATGGATTTGAACAAATTTTCCAGATTCTATGCTCATTCATTGTTCATAAGTTGGCAGAGGACAATGTAGCATGTTTAGCATAACGGATGAAATAGCAGACCAAGCTGGACTAAAACATAAATGATGGAAACAAATGAAATCATGCCTCCTCCATTTTTTAAAAAATTCTGGGTTTTATAGGATGTACAGAAGAGACAGGAACTTTTTATCCCAACTCTGACACTGATTCTTTTTGTTTCTTTGGTTGATTTGCTTCTTGGCTTTAGTTTCTTCATATGTGACCTGCAAAATATGAGTACGACATTTAAAGCCTTTGTAAAGTGTTTGGGAATCTCTAAGTGAAGAGCTCTGTGTGAAGCACAAGGCATTATTAGAAGCAGCAGCAGTTGTAGCACCATTCTTCTACTGAGTGTCTCCAATTTAAAACACTGCTTAATTCAGAAGAACTCATTCTAATCAGAGCACGTTAACCCCTGCTGCCAACAATTTTTCACAAATTTCTACTGAAACAACATTAATTTATTGGACTATCAATGATTTGACATATTAGTGGAGCACGACAAATTCGGAAGTATTCAGATCAAGATCTTTCAGTTGTAGAAGTTTGCATGGTTAAAACAGCACTGGCATTGTAACATCAGATATTTCTTAATAGAGAGAACTTATGTCAACCATATTTTTATAAGCTTCTTTCAGATTATTGTGCTAATGCTTATTGTTCCATTGGGAAGAATGGCTGCCAAACATGTAAAATAATTGAAACTGCATGTGACTCAGTTGTTAGAGCTGCAGTGAGGAATTAGCGTGTTACAATTCATGGTATGGTTAATCTGTCTCTTCCGTTCATGGTAATGCATTAATCAGAACATTACCAAATCACATTACCAAATCACTCAAATTGTTTTTATGATCTGATACTACATTAGGATTTATAAACCAACAAAGCTGCCCTTGGAGTTCTGCGCATGATATATGACTCTTTTCTCCAAGGCTTGTAATTAAGAACAGGACAAACATTAGAATCTTCCGAGTGCTTAATTTTGTGTGGCACAGGATTAGCATGGTTTTCTCTGTTTGTAGTATTGTCATCTCGTGACACTACCTGTTCCTCAAGAAACAATGGAGCTAGAGTGCATTACTTATAATAGGGTAGGTTAGACACATTTGCAATGTAATTTCTGTAAGGTATGAAAATGATGGGGGAAAAAATTACATCTAGAACATTGGCTTTAAGAAAACTGAAGTCTCACATGCTGTCCCTTTTCATTTCCCACATGCATCATGTAAACAAATTCATAATGTAATTCTTTTGGAAGCCATCCTACTATTAAGCCAAAAAAACCGCATTAATTTGCCTTGATATTTTGGCTCTGAAAAAGGACAGGCTCTCTAGAAGTTTCCCATGTTAATGTGCTGGACCGGATAGCCTTGTATACCTGAAAAAACACAGCCCCAGGGCTGGTAGCGGGACACATTCCAGCTCACACTTCCTTCCCAGTGCATGCCAACGCATTCAGTAGGGGGGTGGGACGGGACAGGAAACCATGGGAACCCAGTTGGGAAACCTTTAACTAGTATAGCATTATTGAAACAATTAACCGGGCTGAACCAACCGTTGCAAATCTAATGATGCTGGAAAGCAGAACAGCCACGTCCACACTCCTTTCTCCAGCAAAGATCCGTGCTGTCATTAGGCTCTCAACCTGCCTTCAACTCACTGAGCTCAGTCAGGCGCAGACGGACGTCTTCAAAGCAGTCTCCGAGAACTTCCACAGTTCACATTTCCAGGCGATGTTCATCGTGTTGTCTTCTTCCAGCTTTCTTGAATCTGCGTGATCGTGTTACATGGGACTGAGTGATACTCAAGTTTAACGTTCTGTTATTTTCCTGCTTATACCTCGAATGTGTTCGTCAACAGTTTTAAAGTCTTAAACTTCCATTTAGAAATATGTCTTGTGGCTTCCATTAAGAACAAACCATGTGGTGGCCCTAAGGAAGCACAATAAGCAATAAAATAAAATACCTATCAGAGGCTGTCCTGCTGAAAAAGGACTGAGGATTTTGATGCTGTTAGAGAACTTACACTGGTAACTGTTGTTAACAGTTCTGTAATAAGCATTGTATCTATTAGCTCTTTGCACAGCCATAAAAGAATAAATTGCTGATAATTCTCCGCTGAACCTCTTTCAACTCTCATTGAAAAATGCAGAGAAAGCTAGTATCTTATATTTGGATATGTTAACATCAGCAACTCGGCATAAACAAGAATACCAGAGTAACTATTGTGAAACATACCCTCAAAAATGCTCTTGGAGAGAAAAGCATCAGCCTTCTTAAAGGTAAATATTGCTCGATTTGATTCAGTCATCTCAGCTGGAAATAAAAGCATTTCATCCCAAGTGTTATTAGATGGAAGATTAGAGATCTAGAGTGGCTTAAGTGTTGGCATTGTCCTGTTAGAGTTTTCTGTGACCTCAAGCAAGGAACAGTAACTTACTCTACGTGTGTGTCTACCTTTCTACTCTTTTACAGAGCAAAATTAACTAGAAAATTAAAAAGAAATACGGGTTTTGAAGAATTCATTAGTTCATCAGCCCGTTCATCATCTTCCTACCTCTTCCTATGATTAAATGAACCACTCTGTATCTAGAGCTATGGTAACTAAACCCAGTTTATACCCAATAAATGTAGCTGGTTTGAGCTGGGCAGATGTAACCAGTTCTCATTTCTCTGGGCAGCTTCCAGGTAGGCTACAACTAGTGACAGGCATAAACCTGGCAAAAACAGTACTGTGGCAGATACATGCAGCTGAAAAGGCAAGAGAAATGAGCTGGCTGTGCAATGAAAAGTGGTCACTTAGGTTTATGACTCTGAAGTTTGTCACACAGGACTCTTTTTCTTTTTTTTCTTTTTTTTTTTAAAGATCTTCTGTCACTGGGATGGGGCTATGAATTTTTTAGAGACTTTTGTATGGACCCACTATTTTATTAACACCGGGACACTTTGATAAATGGCAGGACATAGGTATGTAAGTAGCACTACAAATACAACTTTGTAAAAACAGATGCATGAGTCCAAGCAGTAGTGAGCCTCAAACACTTTTGAGAGACATTGCAGAGGTCAAAAGCCCTTTTTGTGAGTCACAGATGCATTTTCAGCTTGGTTTGCATTTGTTGAAACAGTTGTGTGTGAGAGAGATAGGTGGATGGGGTGTGTAAGGCTACCTAATCTTTGGGCAGTTTTTGCCTTAGATCCCATGGCTAAAAAGTAGAGAGACCACTTGAAAAAATAACTGTGTAGACTTTGTAAGCAAGAAAAGTATTCAAGGAGTTTTGAGACCCTTTTCAAGAGAGTGTCTGGTTGGGTGTCATTTGTTGTCATTCTGCTTGAGAACTAAAAATTCTGACTGTTTTCGGATCAGACAATTTCACATTAAGGAATCGGCTCTTTCTTCTGCATATAAGACATTAAATTCTCCCGCCCCTTGGCAGAGGAGCAATATTGAGCTGAAAGAAAGGAAGCAATGTCTATTTGAGTCCAGGTCTTTAGATGTCGTGACTATATATGTTGTTAGTTAGTGTCCAAAATATTAGGAACAAGTTGATCAGAATTTTCACAAAGTGTTGAAACAGTGGAGCTCTCTTCATTACTGTAAGGTCCATGAATGATCTTCTTACTCCTTTGTTAGATTTTTTCACATTCTTGAGTTTTTTTAACTAGATCACTCCAGTGAAGATAATCCTTTCTGTCTCCTTTGTTCTTTTCCATATTTATTAAAGTATTTCTCTTTCTAGAATGCCAAAAATTTCCCTTAGAGATTTTAGTTTTTCTTTTAAATCCTCCCAATGCAAGAAAACAAAATAGTTTTAAACACTAAACCAGTATTATTTGTAAAAAAGCAACAAAATCCATTCAAGACAAGTTAGTGCTATCCGTTAGCAATTATTTAAAAATATTTTAACACTTTAGATGTTAACAGGTATACCTCGTGTTTGCAGATAAAATACTACTTGAAAAAGAATATTCAAGGATGCTTTATTTGCAGATTCCTTGTACATGCACTTTTAAACCTGTATTTCAGAGACAGAAGACTGAATATAATTGTCATATCTTCTTTTTGCATGAGGATGTTAATAAATCATGGAAAATAGGTTTACATTCCTAAAGTGGGGTTGACCCAGACTGTAGTCACCATGATTCTCTGCACCGCTAAACACAAAACTCATCTCTAGAAGTACCTGTTTCTACTCATACCTCCATTACCAGCAGCAATACTTCCTTGGTACCAAAAACCTATTCCTGTTTTAACCGTGCATAGAAATGCTCCAGCTTTGAGAACTGGGCACATTGCGCACTTTGTCTTTCTTTGTTCTTTCAGGATAAGTTTTCTGAGCCTACCCCAAGAATGTATTTTTCTGCTGATCACAATGGAAGGTCTTGACCTGGCCCTGCTTTGGCAGCAAGTCCAATGACCAGGGCGCAGCAGAGGACAGGGTGAGATAGAGTTTCATCTGTGCTGATGAGAGAGGAGGTGTTACTGTTGTTGGTATGCCAACTATTGAGAGGTTAAAATCCCAGATGTATCACACATACAGATAAAAAGAGAAGGCAAAGCATTGGTGTACATCTGGCCATCTAATACAGGACTTTGTGTCTGTTTCTGTGTCTGTGTCAGCATCCTACAGATGAAGCTACTGTTCGCACATCACCTCTGATCTTATTTGGTTCGGTGCCTGGATAGAACTTGTAGTTAGGTGATTTTCTGAAGACACCTTACAGAGACCCATTTAAGAGACTGGGAGATTATTTGCTAAGCAGGATACCACAAGAGATCACGCATGACTACATCCATTTCACAATTCATCTTCAAGAGAAGAAAGTGCATGTGAAAATGGAGAGACACTTTCAGTCTGAGTTCTTCAAAATCACAAATGAAAACCCGAGTTCTGCAGCTATTATTTGCACTGATCCATTGCAACTGCTCTCTTGAAGGATGTGTTTCACCATCCTTGCCATTGTACGAAACCTCAGGTGGCAATATCAGACCAAACTACTGAGTGAAAGCATGGCACTGTCATTGTACGGATCTTCATTGCACGGTGAAGGCCTAAAGTTACATAGAAAGATCTTCATCTTTTTAGTTGAAGCTTCAACTGTGTATATTTGTTCAGAATAAACCACTTGTTCCCGCAGGACTCATATTGAAAGTCTGATGTTCTTAAGAGCCACAAAACCTGAATTTTCTGTATCAGATGTCCTCTGGAGGGGAGAACATGGAAGTGTGCTCACAGTGGTGAGGTGCATCCCAGGGACATCACAGCTCCATCACTAACATCTCTCCCTGTCCCCAGTCAAACACCAGGCTGCTGCCAAATGTGCAGTGCAGTGGTGTTATGGACTGCCCATGTTGAGGTTCAAAACCATGTATAAGTCAAAACCTGTAGTTTGGCCAGCTCTGGTGTATGAAATTCAAATGCTTTCTTCCCCATTGATCTTGCAAATCTTGTAGGCTCCAATACTATTATGCTCCTGTATTTCTGTGAATGGCATGTACAACACGTTGTCAAAGGGCTAATGTTTGCAAGCTGTGTGGGCCTAACAGAGAAATATAATTAAATATAGATGGGAGAACATTTCAGGAGTTAATTTCATCATCCTGATTTTCCATTACATTCTTTGAACATAAAGAATGCTACTTCACACCAGCGATTAATTTGGGGTGTTTTTTTCTCAATTTCAAACCTTATTTTTGCACTGATGGAGTGCCTTCAGGACCTCACAACCAGTCCTTCTGCCCCAGGACCAAATTGAGTCCTACACGGAAATAAACACAGAGGAACCAGCACTATCTTCAGTGCGGTTATTCTTACCTTAATCTGCTGTTCTCAGAAACATTGTTTTTCAACTCAGCTATGCTTTATACTGACATTCTTTATCTTGAAAGATTTGATGCATCTAAAGGACATCATACATGTGTCCTAATCCTCAGCTGGTGTAAATCAGAGTAACTACACTGACAGCTTAAGATACAGCCCATGGTAAATGTTGTTCATAACAGCCTTTAACAAGATTGTTGTCATATGAGTTATTCTTCTTTAATACACACACTACAGATAACAGGTTTGCTGTAGTTCCTTTTCTAAATGTAGCCCACTGAGAAACTGGAAAAATGCCGTGTCCGGAACATGGTAAAAGAAATACTTATAGTGACCAGCACAATCTACAGATAATTAACTTCAATGGATGGTTGGTTACAATGATTTAATTGCCAAACACTAAATACTAGTCAATTAAAAGGTTATAAAATGTGATTATTGAATACAATTAAGGTATGTTAGAATAATATTTCCATACAGACATAGTGTTACGCATCTCATACATTTATAAACTATGCTCTTAATGCATACTGAAGTGTGAACATACACAGTGTTGCCGTTCTACTGACAGCAGCAACATCTGGGTGATTGCATCCTTTAAAACAAGCTGTGTGGAATAGCACTAATTCTCTAATCAGTAAATGTCATCCTCAGTTCTGCCTTTTAGTGACAGAAAGTGAAATGAGATTATATTCATTGGGAGCTTGGGGAGGGAGAATACAAACTTCGGTAGCTTGTGTCTCAATCCATATTTTACGATAAACATGTTCTAAGCTTTCAGTTCATACTAAAAAGGGAAAAAAAAAAAGCCCACAAAAGATGTGCTGCTTTGGACAAGCTCGTATGAAGAAATGCAATTTTTACTGTGCTGCCTGCTATGCCTACTTATGTTTTCCAACCTCTTGTTCACCTAGTAAAAACTACAGATCGCCAACTATTAAACACTGTTAGTAACTGTGGCTAATGCAAAAGCATTTTTATTTAGTTACACTTGGCTGCCATCAAATCTCTAATTTGTGTTGCTGGTTTTCCCTTTTGATCTTTTGCTGAAGTTCTGGCATGGAGAATATAGTGAAAAAGCAAAGAAAATGCAAGAGAAATGAAGGAAAAGAGTACAACAGAGGAGAGGTAGGGAAGGTAGAGAAAAGCAAAGTGGAAAGGCGTTTTTGAGACACCAATGTAGGGCTAAAACAAAATAGTGCTCTATTTCTAGAAATGGGGGGGGGGGGGGGNNNGGGGGGGGGGGGAGTAATTTTGGCAGGACAAAGAGAAAGAAACACTAGAAAGGAGGAAGAAGCAGTTGAGGAAGGAAGGACACAAAAAGAAGGAACAGAGAACAGAGAAAGGAACGCAAGATATTGTAATAAAAGAAATCTGCATTGGAGAGGTTTGGAGAAAACTGGGCCATTTGCTTCTGACTTATACAGGCTTCTGCTCTTTGTCTGTCTTCATGGATCTCCAATTTTCAGTTGAATTACAGGAGGTAGAAGTGCTAAAATGACTGTTCCTGATCAACACTGAGATTTGCAGACCTTCTGTGGGAATGCAAACTTCAGTGTGATATTTTACAACAAATCCTGAAATTAAATAAGCCCTAGGGAGCTGACAGCCTTCTCCTCATTTCATGGCTCTGCTGGGGCCTGAGTCACCATCTTAGAGCGTCCTACACCAGGTTGCTGAACACTTCACATCCGTGATTCATCTGCCTCCTTACTGCCTTCTCACCACACTGTTATCCATGAGCAGACTTCCTTTACAGCTTCAACAATCTTCTGTTACTCTATTTAAAGGGTTCCCTTTTCTCACTCTTTCTGGATGTAACCATTCTCCATATCTGTCCAAGAGATTCTCCCCTCCAGACTCCAGGTGATTGCTAATTCCACAAAGTGTGTGAGAAGATGAACATCAGCAGAGATGAGATGTCTTTGTACTCTTCCAAATGTTTTATGAGCCTTTGCCATGTTCCTGTCCTATTCTTACATATTGTGAGATATGAGTCAAACATTTACAGTGCCTTTCCAGGAAAGCCATGTGCAGTGCTGTGGAGAAACTATCTTTCCTCAAAGACCTTCAGAAAATTGACTTGGAGCTGCCTCAGATGTTCACGGTGTCACATGGGCAGAGGTCTCTGCAACCACCCATGTATTTGTTGTGTGTTTCTAAATAACCTTCAAAGTTTCCATTTCAAGCCTCTTTGTTGTCATCTTTATATTGAAGTCTTCTTCCTTGTAGTTCTCTTGCTTACTCTCTATCAGCTGTTCAGGTTTCACCATTTTTTACCTCCTTCCAATACCATGTTTGACTTGGTGCTGTCAGTTTATCATGTCTTTGTTCTCCCATCACGTATTTCGTAGAAGGACAATTTCTTCTCCTCACCATGTCGGAGAAATTTCATTGCAACATGAAACTGCTAAAATGGCTTACCATTTTATTTAATGAAGGTGTCTTACTCTGAGCTTAATTTTTCCTGCCAATTCTAGATATTTTGAATGCTCTCTTTCTCAACTTTTTTCTCAATGGAGCATAGGATTATTGCTAGATCTGATTTTATAGAATTAGGTTTTACAAGACTTCATTTCTATACAGCTGCTTTTTTGGCCTACAACCCAATTTCCTTTATTGCTAAGATTATTTTGCTCTGTTCTACGTGCTGACCTCTTCTCCTTCTCCTTCTCCTTCTCCTTCTCCTTCTCCTTCTCCTTCTCCTTCTCCTTCTCCTTCTCCTTCTCCTTCCCATCCCCTTCCCTTTCCACTTCATTGGGGTGCTGGAGCACATCCAGAGCAGGGCAATGGAGCTGGTGAGGGGTCTAGAGAACAAGTCCTATGAGAAGCGACTGAGGAAACTGTGGTTGTTCAGCCTGGAGAAAAGGAGGCTGAGGGGAGACCTTCTTGCTCTTTGCAACTACCTGAGAGGAGGGTGGAACCGGGGGGGGTGTGGTTGGTCTGTTTTCAAAGGAACAAGCGACAGGACAAGAGGAAACAGCCTCACGTTGCACCAGGGGAGGTTTAGGGTGGATATCAGGAAAAATTTCCTCACTGAAAGGGTTGTCAAGCATTGAAAGAGACTGCCCAGGGCGGTGGTGGAGTTGCCATCCCTGGAGGTGTTTCCCAGCTGGGCAGACGTGGTGCTGAGGGACATGGGTTAGGGGTGAGGTGGGCAGTGCTGGGTTGATGGTTGGACTCAATGATCTCAAAGGTCTCTTCCAACCTAGACAATTCTATGAGTCTTTGATTCCTCTTCCTCCTTTTTCTTTTCCCCCCTCCCCATTCCCTCAAAATAAGCTTGTTTTGAAACCAAGGGGATCATTTGGGGAAAAAGATATAAAAAAATCTCAAATGCTTTCTTTTTGTCTTCTC
Organism: Chionis minor; assembly: GCA_013398295.1. Classification (NCBI taxonomy): domain Eukaryota; kingdom Metazoa; phylum Chordata; class Aves; order Charadriiformes; family Chionidae; genus Chionis; species Chionis minor. The sequence goes on along the minus strand of VZSF01010835.1, from coordinate 24,870 downwards.
AGGTCATGATTTCAGTTTATTTTTGAGCCTGCCATGATTATGATTTATTTTTTAGTAGAGAATGTGCTGCTCTAATTTTATGCCAGCACGTAGGGTTTCAAGAAAGGTATCAAGTATGATCAAGCCTCTTAGAACTGCTTCCTTCCAGGTGAGCCACCAAAACAATGAAAAATGAGGTTAAAGCCTACTTTTCTTCATGAGACCAGAACTTTACCTCGTTTCTACCGCAGCTTCATGTTTCTTGTTTTTCTTCTGTCACCAACAGTGGGTTTTAACCAGTTTGAAACTTTCCTGTATTTGGGACATAAGAGAATGCTTACTTTTGTGTTATTAGGAAGTATAAGAGAGGTCAGCTTTATGTTCTGAGGTAGGAAACCCTTCGGGCTGTGTCTTAGGGCTGAGTAAAAGGTGGAAGTGGAAGGAGGGCTTGGTAACCACAACTTTTAAACCACAGCAGATTAAATCTGCCACGCCATTCCTACTTCAGGTAAAAGAGTGCCTCTGTTAGTATTACACACAGGGACAGGCAGCATCTGTTACCCCAAAGCAGGAAAAAAAGTCTCACACCCTGGCAGCAGTGGAGATAAAGCTTTCAAGTATTAATTCCCGAGGAAGCTTTTCTGCAAATGGAAAGCTCCTTAAAATAAACTCTCTTTGACCACCCTGCACCTCTTGCAAAGGAGGGGATTCACCCCCTTTGTCAAAGACTGACCGTTTCCGTAATAGCTCGCTGGTCCAGGAGTCAGGGGCTTGGCAAAACGCTCCTTCCTCAGTGCAGCCAGGACAGTGTGATGGTCCCACAAAATTTTCCCTGTATGGCAAAGTGATCAGAGAGACACCTCTATGCAAACCTTTTATGACTTTGAGGCATAACAGTTATCAGAAAGAACCCAAAGAGGTTTTACTGGCTAAATAAAGCTCTCTGCTGACAGACAGTAGAGGCAGTAAACTTTTCTTTACATCTTTCACACAGCTTCTTCTTATATGTATGTTTGCGAATGTATGCATTTTCCTTACTGTATGTCAGACTCTTTTTACATTGAATTGCTATATTCCTTCATTGAATGTATCAATTGCCTCCTCATTTAATACATTTTTGAAAAAGCTCTACTGCCACGAGTTCTCCTGTGGCTTCAATAAGAAAATGGCACTGAAAGCACTGATCCTGATCTTATTGGAGTCAATGGGAAAGAGTCCCGTAGGCTTCTGGGCAGTAGCATCAGGCTTTAAATGGCTATTTGACCAGAAGTGTAGAATAAAAAGGTTTCACCAATTTATAGAAGCGGCTCCTCTGATCAAATCTGCATCATTTTTGGTCTTTTTACAGTGCAAACCTCGAGTGGGAAAATCAGGAGCACCAAGAGAGTTAGTGAAAATGTTAGGTTTGATTTTTCATATAATTTCTCTGATGTAGCCTAGTATTGTTGATCTGATCTGAAAATCTGATCTTCATCCTGAAATATTGTTGAGCAAGACATTTTATTATACAAAATGGGCAAATGGAGAGGTGGCATTTGAGTTTCTAGACTCGCTAGTCTTTGCCCCTAAAAATTTTTTACCTTTGGGCAGATTTAGAAGTGTAAAGGTGTTTTTAAAGACTGAATATGGTGGTTTTGTAATATTTGAGGAAAATCTTTGCAGATTTAACCCTTTTTATCTTGGGAAAATAGATTTATTTCCTCTGCTCGTTCTGATAGCCATCCTTTAATTTCTTCCTCTTGCCTCTCAATTTGTGTTCTTTTCAATTTATTTTTTTTCATTTATTTTTTCCCTTAATGGAGACATTTCTTTATCCCTACATCTGCTGTCTAGCCAGGGCATGATACCTTTTTTACCCTCTGCACATGCAGTCCTGTAAAAATGTGGCAGATTGCAGAGTTCAAGTGCTCCGAAATGTGAAGCGAAACAGCTGCGCCTAATCACTTGCACAAGGAAGGTTTTTGGAGCTTCAGTTTCAGCTCTCATCTGCCTGGAATCCCGTATTTCCTGTGTCCAGATCAAGTGGCAGACAATGTCAGAGGTCTTTGATATATGGGCATCATATTCAGAGCCAGTGCAGGAGACCCTTCGTTAACAGCCACAGCACGTTTTTTAATTTGATATAACTTCCAGACACTTTGTTCGCGTTCAAGTAAGTGTAGTTCCCGTAGAGAGAAGCACACAGTTTTTAAGTCATTTATCAAGCCATAGGTAATTCACATTATTGAATTGAATGGGGTTTTGTGCATCACTCACCTCTACAAGTCACGGAGAACGTCAGGCACACAGCTACTTGCAGAGAACAGGTCCGTTCCCTTCATTTCTTTAACGCAGCTTGAACATTGCCCCATGGTGACAGCCCTCCCTCAGGACGTGCTGTGCGCTTCATTTAAATGGTCTTCTTGAGCTGAACCGTCAGTCTTTCCACCTGGATGCATCTTGGCCACATCACGTTTGCAAAGAGCTCATATTGCGTTTATTTAGAGTAACTCTGCATAAAATTATGCAGGGGACTATGTGATCGTAGGATAAGGTCTTCCTTATCTGATTGACCAGTGGCATGATAAATTGTCTAACCTAATGAAGTAGAAAACTGGGTGTGAGCAAACTATTTCCTCCTGGGTGATGCATATCACACAGAGTAATTCACAAACTTTCTGTTTCAGGAACTAAGGTTAAAAGGTAAAATTAATGGAAAACATACAAGAAATGAAAAGCCAGCTCTCGTCCCGTGTGTGGCTGGCTTTGAAAATCTTCCTGTTCCAGCTAAACACAATTTGAAAAGTATGTGCCGGCAAAAGGTGACACTTAAAATTGGAATCATGAGAAATTGTGACTGATGAGCCTTCAAAAAAGAAAATGTAATTATCAAAGGACAATTAGATGTATTTCATTATGTATTGCCATTGCATTTATTTATTTAGATGTGATAAATTACTGCTGAAATGGTTTAATTTAACCTTTGCTACAACGTTTTATCAAACTGATCTTCGTGATCAGTGATGCTTTGGAATGTGAGCTGTGCAGAAGGCAATACTGGATGTTCTGCGGTTTCAAACCCAGCTCTGTTTACTAAGCATAAATGCAAATGCCAGTTAAACTACTTTAAGTTCTATCCTTCTGCTGTTCAAGTGCAGGAACAATTATCTCCATCAATATTTAATGGCCTAATCCTAAACAGACAGTTCCACAAGTACAGGCAATAGTCCTGTTAACGTGCTGTTAATTTTCAAGCATAGAGGCTGAAATGGACTATAGAGTTACTGAAAATGAGTAGAAGTACATTTCCCTAAGGTAAAATACACTCGGCAGCCTCTGAATAATGGAATTAGATTTTTTCCATGGTTCTGTTTAGTGGATTATGTCTGTGCAGTCCTCTCCATTCATCTCTGGAATGTGCTTTTTCCAACTTTTACCTGGTGTTCATTGCAAAAAAACCTAGACTGCCTTGTTCTCTGGTTGGTCACTGTGGAGTCAGAGAGGGATATAGAACTGAGGAGGGTTTATTTATTTGATTTCTTCTTGATTTAGCTCCTTACAAACCATGCTCGTTTCCTTAGATCCTCTGTCCTAGTATAACTCGGTCAAAACTTGGTCTGTTGTTGATTCCTCCTCCTATAGCAGAATTTAATGCCATCCCAACCACACACGGGGAATCACCGATTTCTGCCACCAAAAAAATGGTTTTGCCACTGTAAGAGTATGTGCCTTCATAAATACATTTTTTGTCAAGAGAGTTGCAGCCTGTTAAATCCATATCGTGACTGTTTGCTTTATTTCTGAAATCAAACATTTTAAAGTAAATAGCTGACCGCCACCTACATGCACGTTAAAGTCAACTGTTAGCGGAGGGAAAACATTACTTAGAAAGATGCAGGGAGTAACAGTAGTGGAAACAAAAGCTCCTTTTTTTATTCGCGGGCTAAATACAGCATACAGCAGCTGCACTGCATGCTAAACCCATATTATCCTCTTTATGACCTCAATTTTGACCTTAGATGGGGTTTCATGCTCCGCTTAAAAGCAGATGATAGTATTTTTGTTTCTAACCTAACTTCTCATGAGGCTCCTTTGAATACAAGTTACAATTAGCCTCGTGAAAACAGGCTAAATACCTGAGTTTGAGGTTATAGATTTCTTTATTTATGGGTAGGTAAAGCCACGCTACACAAAGTCCTTGAGATGACTTTGCAAGCCACAAAGCCAAAAGTCAATGTTTGTCTGTTCCACAGTGTATTCCCAGAAGATAAAACTGAGAAGCCACCTGCCTTCACATTAAAATGTAAAGCCTAGCTACAAATCTAGTTATTTAGAGTGTCCTCCTATAGAAGCCACTCAAGAACATGTTTCACATTGCCGGAGTTTTAGGATTCCTCTGTGCTCACCAGTCTGAGTAACACTGTAATCCTGGCTTGGTAATGAAACATTTAAGATATTCATATAGGGAATCAAATATAATAAATAGTCTTCATTGTGCAAGACAATGAAGAATAAGTCAGTTTCCAAGTGTCTTGGTAAAGGACAGGAAAGCTGACTCTATTTGAATGCCAGGCTGAGTAATGTGATCATAAAATTGACTGAAAGTGCTAAGCTTTTTTTTCTTGATGTGTACAGAGTGCTGAACACCCAGAAGTTCAAACTGGTTAGTAATTTGCAGACTGAGAGTTTACTTTCCAAAGAAAGTAGGGGAAAGTATAAGGAAAATGCAAGGAAAATGCTTAACAGTCTGTCTTTATGTTCCGTTGTCAAAGGTGAGAAAACATGTCAGCAAGTCAAGTCTGTGGTTTCTTTGTAGAGTATGCAGATAAACCCAGAAAGGGAATTTCATGTGCAGTTTCAGTTTTTAGGGCTAGGCACCAGGTACTTGAAGTCTAAATGTTGCACTTGGTTGAACACTAAGCGTCAGAATCCTTTTGATCTTGCCCTTTCCTCACACAAAGATGAAAGACGTGCTATATGTTTCAATGACACAGCATTAATGCTATATTATTAATAACTAGATTAACCTTAACTTTGGACCTACTTCATCCATATGCAGGCTTAGTCTTGATCTGTTCTTGGGCTGAAAATTGCCATTCGGACCAAATCCTGTAAGTTTATAACCATTTTTATTTTATTTCACATCCAAATGCATAAGTATCATAACACATCCATCCAACCTTTCGTTCACTTTTCGCCAGCTCAGACCTCAGGTACACCAAGACCTAGCTCGATACGTCGGAGTAAAGGCAGACCCTTTCCAGCCTGAACTTTAGGGCTGTCTCAGGTTTTCCTGATCTGTGCTATAATTGGTAAGAGTCGAAAGGCTTCTGTGATAAGGAGCATCAAAATTCATGAACTGCCCCTGGAAAAGCTGCTGCAACACAAATACAGAAAATTATGTATGTCTAACCTGTGACTCTATTCACCTTCCCAATTGTTTAGAAACAGGATCCCCATACTGAAGCTGTGGTTATATTTAGGATTGTCACTTTCCAGATCATTTAATTTTTTTGGTAATTTAAAAAGTATGTTGGTCCAAAACTGACCAATTAGCATCAAAAGTACTTCTATCTTCATCAGCATCTTATTAGTTTTAGATGCAGAACTCTTCTTAAAATGCTGCTGTTCAAATTGGGTGTAATTTCCAAATCAAGTTTGTCTCTTACAGCTGTAAATTTCTCCTCACAATTCTCAATGTTGATCTAGAATATTTTTTATACTTAGGAAATAAGAAGTTGAAAGAAACTTGTGCATTGTACCCATCACAAACAAAATATTTTGGAGTGTTCAGGGAAGGTTTTGTTTTCCTTTTGGGATTGCTCTGCTTTGCATAACTATCAATGTGCAAAGAATTATCCAGCATTATTGCAGTATATGCAATTCTATCCGGAGCCGAACTTCAGAAATACATTGAAAGAGCGTGTTCCTGTGAGAAATCTAGCTCAAGTTTTAGATGAAGCTTGGATAGCATTCAAATTAACTTTGAAGCTTTCCCTGAACTAAACCTCCAAAAATCTTTTGCTCTTATACTGGTGAGTTTCAACCTTTCTTAGTTTGCAGAAATCCCTAAACACATTTAGACCTGCTTGGAAATAATATTCTCTTTTCTTAGGTTTCTGTCACAGATTCTTTAGGACTTCCCACCTGAAAACCACAATGATAAACCAACAGCTACAGCTTTAGACCATGGGATAAAGACAATGAGGTCTTCCACCAGCAGACCACCTCAGAAGCCTGAGAATAGCACGAAAAACACAGTGAGAATTTGGGTCAACAGTCTACTGGGAAGAATCCTTTTCACAACGAATGTAATAGAATTACTATTCTTTGTACTTTATACAGTATTATACTTGTACTGTATAATATAATCAAAGACATGGGACGTTCGGTCTCTCACTTACTACTTCCCTATTCACAGTATCTATTTTTGGTAGTTTTGTAACCATTCAGGAGCCCAGTCAATGATCGCTCGCCTTAAACACTGGAGAGCAAATCATGAAACCACCGGCTGACTCTCGACAATGCACTTAAAAATGCCAATTGATCCACAACAATACTAGTGGCCAACTTTGGTTCTTCAGTCTGAGACAAGTTTAGGGTGATCTGTGGAAACTGATGGTAAAAATAACACTCTTCTGTGCTTTGGGAAGACAGTCTGCCTTGTTTTTAAGTAAGCACACAGCAGGCTAAAACAAAACCACAGCTGTCAGCACTAGCTCTGCAGATTGGTGAGAGATCATATTCTACTCCTGTTACTTGTTTGCAGACCCTTTTACGTGTAAATCAGTGGTTAGCACCGTGTACCTTAATCTCTGAGTTAAAAGAAATAAGTAAGGAGATGATAACTTTCCCTATATTTAATTACAAGAGAAAGATACTTCTATCGGAGGTTGCGATGCGTGTTACTGACTTGAGAAGTGTCTTTTGGATCTGTTCCAGGCTTTCAGATAAATACGCATTTTGGCAGCCTTAAAAATATGCATTATGCCTGTGACAGACTGGTCTATCACTTTAAATAATATGTATAAGTACTTTTAAAAACAAATTATTATTTAACCACCAGGGCTGATCTGTTCTATAGCTGGTTATAAATATATTAATTAATAACGGTGCACTTACCTGACAGATTCAAACAGTTCGTGTTCAGCCATTCTTGAGCTTCATGTAAATATAATTTAGGGCATAGAATATGCTTATTAAAACTGCATCTTTAAAATACTTGTGAAAATGAGTAGCTACACGTTTGCTAAAGCTATTTTTTCAGTAACACTTGGCAAATTTTCCTCCTCTTCATTATATGAAATGCAATTATACCCTATTACGGACTAATATCTTGTTAAATTAGACATATTAAATCAGGGTGACACACACCAAAGAATTATGAACTACTATAAAGAAGAAGAAGTAGCATTAAAAGGTTTTAAAAATGCCCTACCCTTTCACCTTCGACAACCAGGGTTCAATTTCTTGCTTTGATCACAAGTGAAAACAAGTCTGGTGGTCAGAGATGAGTCTGTCAGAAAATCCACATCAGCTCTGGCAGTTTCTGTTTGAGAAAGACCTGGAGCTTGAGCAGCAGGTAGCACAGACATTGAAACTGTTTTGGGTGGGGAAGCTAAAACTAATTTAATTTATATTAAGATTAACCATGGAAAAAAAAAAGAAAAAAAAAAGAAGGGTTGATTACAAAGGGATGAGAGCACTTAAATTTTTTTTAGGTCTTCTTTATAATTGATCTGATAGTTTCCCATCAACTCTAGAATTTCTGATACATAAAAGAAGATATGTAAAAACTGAGAAGGAAACACCACACTTTGGTATCTGTGAATTGGTTAAAAATTAGTCTTTGCAGTGTTCAAATTGCCACTGTGACTGATTTAAGTTCTTAACTTTTCTATGAGTTTATCTGCTCCTCCCCCCAGAAAAATAATTCATTACTGATTGTTATTCTGCCTTTGCAATTAATCAGCTTCGCAAAGTGCTTCATTTGGTGCATTCGTGTTGTTTAAATAAATCTGGAAACACTAACCCTGTCACGTTCAGGGGTCGAGTGTGAGAATGAATCTTTAGAGTACAGAGGGTAAAATACTTCAGGTCGTATCCACAAGAGATTTCATATGGACAATCGGAATTTATTTTCCAAGTGGATGGTGTACCCAGTGTAAGTGAACACTGTGGCATGTTTTAAGGTCTCCTTAACCTGTGTGTGCAAATTGCATAAATCACAGCAATAAAGTCTCTCTATTCAACATGCGGGAGCTGAAGAGCACTGACCAGCTTTTGACCTCCTATTCTGGGCCCCAACTGACCCTAACTGAGAAGTTCAGGCGGTCAATAGCAGGTCACCGGGGGCATCTGCAGTCTTGCTTAATTCCAGTTTGATTGCAAGGTTAAATATAAGCTGCACAGGTACCCTTTGCTGCCTTCTTTAAGTCTTCCTGGCCACCACAGCACACGTGGCTCTTATGAAGCCACCACCGAGACGGGGAGCGCGGAGGAGGAAAAAAATAAAAACTGAGGTCACTTTCTTGCTGGCCATCTCCAGTTTGGTGTAGACCAAGTTGGTCGTTTATCAGTATAATGGATCTACAGACAGCCCTAAACAATTGTCAAACATTCTTTTAAAAGCCATTAGTTTTTCAACTAATATATATCTGTTTTGTGCATTTGTTGAACCCTTCACTTGTCACTGAAAAGGGCCTGTTAAACTAAACAGAGGCCTGATCAGTTTTCAGTGAGCTCTGAGCCTCAGAGTTCACGTGGGTCACCTACAAGATTTATGAGACCCTGGTACCGGCATCCGACTGGAACCGCGAGTCCGGCGGTGAGCTGAGCCTCCCCCCGCACGCCGAGTCCTGCAAGGCTGCCCTGCCATTCCCAGCGGCTGCCGGAGAGGCAGCAAAATTGATGACCTGTGCAGATACCAAAGTGGACATCAATAAAAGGAGATGGATGTGAACCATCAGAGTGACATGCCTCGCTGCTGGGGTGGCTGGGGAGAGGGGGGAACAGGTTAAAAAAACACAGGAAAGTTATTTATATAAGCTTCAAGGACAAGGAGTTTGTCACTACTTGCTTGAGAATTTAATCTTAACATGTTCTTTCTTCTGGTTTCCATCATTCTCCGGCTGACAGAACGACTGTCGAGGCATTGCAACCACGAGATAGCTCTGCCGTGGTCTCAAGTGCCAGAAATTGTTTGTAACGCAAACGTTAACGCAGTCACCATGGTAGAAAATCATCAAAAATGCAAAGTGGCCTTCTCCAACCAACACCAGTGTTCTCAGCTTAATGGAGCAGGAGTTGAGGCCTTCTTCTTTAACACGGGCCTTGGAAAGTTCAGGCAAATTATCTTTTTGTGTTTGTAGCTACATGACTGTTTTTATGCAGATAACCAAGCACATGTCACTGGGCACTGCATTCCTGAAATTCACCTGTGGGAGGGATGTTCCCACAGCAGGACAAGCAATACTGGCGGCCGGACACTACTTCACCCAAAGCAACCTTTATACACAGACAAGAGACTGAGAACAACGTTGTGTTCTGCAATAACCATCTCTTTGGTTTTAAAACACACTAAAGAAACCAACAAGGAAACAGTTTTCAGAATTTCTTTCCATTTTATGCTCAAAGTGTTTACTTGCCCTCTGGGACATTTTCTGCATTTTTATGTATTATGTAAATGAGATCTAAATCTAAAATGTGATGTGTGTACTTGGAAGCATTATGTATTCATCCACATAAGAAGCAATGGCAGATGTTTACAAAGAGCTGCTCTGCTCTCCACACGCAGCATCCAACAACCCTTCTCCCCCTAGAATCATGTTCTAAGATGCAGCAGCTGAGAGATACAAAGGAATGAAAGCAAAACACGTATCCTTAAGAAGATGTATTTTTAAGTAGAGTCGACCTGAAGTATGACCTAACATCTGAAGAGATTGTGAACTGTTTATTTAAACTGAATTTCCGCTTGTGACAGAAAGTTCTTGTACACCCACGTTTCAGCTTCCCATCAGTGACATAAAAACAACATTTAAAAGCTCAGTAACATAAATGTAGGTTTCTATATTTGACATGCTGATACTCTCAGTGGTGGACATGACTCTGTAATTAAGTTTACTGGGTTTTTTTTCTGGAGTTGGAGGAAAATGTAATCTAATAGTTACCAGAGATCTTCCAAAGGTGTTGTAATCAATTACGCCAGAAGCAGAAACAGTCCCAGGAGAAGGGAGATGTTGTGTGAGGACTCCTTCCCCTTAGGTCACTCTGCAACGTACCAACACTTCATGATCACTCATATTCTCTCTTTCCTTACACGTTTGCCTCATGACTGAACAGCAGCAGGGACAAAGTTTGAGGAAAGGCTTGAACTTTCTTGGGTTTGAAGAAACATCAAAAAATTGAGTAGTTTCCTTATACAGCTGAAGACGCAAAAACTTTTTTGAGCAATTTGTAAAGGATCTCATATAACAAAAGATGCAAAAACTTTCTTGTTATGGATGCAGCTGATATAAACCACTAGTTTTTTTCGGGTTGTTCACTGACCATCCATGGCTGGATTAATTTTCAACCAAGTCACTCTTGAGAACACATTGCCGTAACTTCTACTTCTGGAGGGAAAAATGTTTATTTCTAGTAGACCTACTGATTTAAAATTTTACAAGGCTTGTTTGTCAAATGGGTACTCTTGAGTTTGTCTGGAGCATTGTAATAAAGAGAATAACATCATTAATCTTTTAAGACTTTTTTTATCTTCATCAAGCTGATATGTAGACAGCTACTCTGTAATTTGGTGATTCTTGATGTCCTCAACTGCTCCTACAAATATCTGCGTGATGTTAGAGAGCACATTATGGTTTTGCAAAGGTTAGTTGTTTTTCTCTTGGTGAGGTACTAATATTGTGAACGAAAGTCCTGGTGGGCTTTGTAACTGCTGCAGGAATCACAGACTTTGTTTAAGGTCCAGACAGAGTTTATAAACTCTGCAGGACCTCACGGGCAGTTTACAAGTTCCTCAAGATCTCACGTGGATTTGACAAACCCTCGGGAGTCTGGGTGGTTTTATAGTCTTCATAGGAGCTCCTGCCGTTTTATAAACCTTGCAGGAGAACTTGTGTGGGTTATGAATATATTCAGTAGTCCGTCAGGATTTTATAAAATCATCAGGAGCGTTTATTCTTTGTCACGTCTATCCCCTCACCTCAGGATTCACAGCCTGAACACACAAAACAAATCATCTCTACCCTGACACTTAGCATTTTGTAAGATTACCAGAAACTCCTGTTTATCACACAGTTGTTAGATGCCTTCAGCCAGCTAGTTTTGCTGTGAAAGATCCGAACGCTCCAGCATTTTCATTGATTTTGAGTGACTCAGATTTCAGTAAAACAGCAGTGCAGAGTGATATAAGTGCATATAGTGGAAAATTTAATGTGAAGATCTAGAGCAATTTACTACAAAATCCAGAATCAAAACAAAATGCCAGTTTTCATGGACAAAAGTTAAAACAAACCTCTAAGCAAAACAAGCTCAGGTAATTTCATTGTAAGACACTCACATAAAAGGATTATAAATTCTCTATGACATGAAAGATTTTTAATTTGAACATCATCTGATTAATTTTAAATTTCCAACTTTTTGATTTTCTTACCCAATGAAATATACAGACCTCCTGAGAAATTGCATACATATGCCTGCATAATTTAGAAATATATAACTGTAAAGTTCACAGTAGAAACCTATTAAAATGTTCATTGAGGAAAAATTCTGCAGTAATCAGCTTGTGAATGTAAAAGTGTGCTTTTTAGTTTGCATTAATTTTAAGAGGGATTGCCTGTTGCCAATCATAGTAGCAAAACTCTGGCATTTATGAATAACAACCTTATGCTCAAATGCTACCTTTTGTCAATCGGAAGGTGCACACCAAGACTGTAAAGAGGCCCAGTCCTAGATTTGTTATTTGGAAGAATCTCCTTTCATTATTTTCAGTTTGAGATTCATTGGAGTAGAGGTCAAGACTAAGCCCAGCGTTTCCATATTTTCATTAAAAGTAATGCTCCTTCTCATTGTTCATCAGCTGCTGAGGCATAATGTTATGGCAAACCTGTTAAAAATGGGAACAACCACAACTGATTTTTTAGTTAAGTTTAATACCAAGACCAACATCAGTTTTCAGATGCACATAACCTCTCATCTAGAGGGAGACAATTTATGAAACATGACCGATAAACACACACACACAGAGTACACACACACACACATGTTCCCCTGATGAGATTAGGAATTAACATCTCCAGAGGAGGCATATGATGTCTGTTAATGTGATATCACACCCCATGTATATAGTTTTAATGTATGTGAAAATATTGCCTTGGGATTTTTTCCTTTCTCTGCAAGCTTCTCATATTGTACCGAACAAAGATCACACTGCCATGAGGTTTTTGTGATTATTCTAAACAGTCAGCTTTAATAGGCAGATATCATATTTTGGGAGGGTGGAGACAGTGGGGTAAAGGCAGCATTAACTTGTTCATTGTCACTAAATCTTTGTTATCTGGCTACCTTACTTTCAGTGACTGTAGCTGTCATTAATCTCAGAGTGAGCAAACTGGAAAAAAACAACATTTCGGAATGCATTTTTTGTTCTTCCTCCTGCTTGTCTATTACTGTATGTGGCCTACCAGTCCAGGAGTTAAGCTGGGGAAGACAGCTACAATTTAAATCCACAGAAGACCTCTTTTTTCCACTATAGATTGGATATTTTTTTCCCAGTTTCAGTTGTAGTGACACATGGTATCTTGTTGTTGTTGGCTTGTGGGTTTTCATAGGCTATACTCTAACAATTACTAAAGCCCAGAATTTTTAGGGTCAGTTAATGATGAACCAAGCAGCCATAGGAGTTCTGAGGACAAGACAAGTTATATGCATTTTAAAGAAACCAGAAAAGTAAATGATGGCTACACATTCTAGTTTTCTAATATATCTGCCCTTGCTATGTCATTTTGCATCCCTATAAATTCTGGCAATGAGGAAATTTTGGCATCTTCCAGGAAGAAACCAACAGTGTCTTTGTGTTTTCTTACTTTATATCCTCTGATGTATCGCATTTCTTTTTCCTCATATTTTATTCCTTTCTGGGTATTGTGGCAGTGTTTGTGGAAACAGATGGGTTGCTGTGTGGTGACGAAACTTTTTTAATTTTTTTTTTAATATTTTAAATTCTGTTTCATATTTAGTGCTGTCTTTAAGATTACACGCACACACAAGTTCCATGATCAATATAAGATTTCTACTCTTAGTAAAAAAAGTTGGTTTTTGGTGGGGTTTTTGTTGTTATTGTGATTGCAGGAAAAAGTTCTGGAAAGTTGAACTCAAAAAACTGTAACACGCATACAACATTTTAAATATCATGGGTTTTATAGTGTTTCTCATTATTTTCTGGGGACTGAGTGCAAAAGCTTTGTGACTGGTGATATTGCTGTCTTGTCCATGTCTTGTCCTTTAGATTTTTGTCCTTAAGCTCTTCTGAGCAGCAATTGTAATGTGCTTTATACTTCTGTGCCTAGCACACTGGGATTGACAAGATTTGGGGCTCTATCAGCTGCCAACATATACAAGTGAAATAAAAAGAGCTGAAAACAAAACAAAGAGTCTCTTTAACATCTTTCATCCTTTGAGTGAGGGGATTTAGAAGAGAAGAAAAACATTAATTCCTCTGCTTTGTAGCTATTGCACTAGGATAGTGGATAGGCAAAGAATAAGGTCTCTTTCATTTAAATAACTATCTTTGTGCATGTCTATACTTCAGACTTCATTGCAGTATGCAGATATCCTAATATACTAACACATGAGCAGTTGTCCTCCTGCAAAAAAAAAAGTATTTCTGCTCCTTGCTACCCAAGTGAGGTGGAAAAATAAAAAAAATAATTTAAAAAGGCTGCAGTGAGCTCTGCAGGCTGGATTCTAGGTCTTTCCAATCCTGTTAATTTCACCTAATGTGCCCCATGAATGGGCTGTGGCCACACAGTAGGGCAGCCCTGACTGCTTCCAAGGTATAATACAGTCTCCAGGAAGGAGATCCTTAAAGCTCCAAGTTTAGTTAAAGAAATTGTTTTTCTAGTGCTGTAATTAGCTGCTTATCTCGCCTTACTGTTGAATGGGTAAGTCCTCCGGTCACTTTTAATTCTTTTTTGCAAGGAATAACACAATGGTCACTGGAAGATGGAGAGTACGCCTGGTGCCTCCCAGCTAAGCTGGTAAAGTCCAAATGTTGATGTTGGTCAGTAAAACCTCTAAACCTCTTGACCACCATCTAGAAGTAGGCAGCATAAACATGATGATGATGATGAATCAAGTGTGATTATCCTATTTCACCTGAAACCACCGGGCAGATTTCTTTTCTTGTACCTTTATCGTAAAGTAAATCCTTTTCAAGGGGCCAGTGACAACTCTAATGGATAATTTACAATCTATTGAGCTTCTGGATTAAATAACAGTGAGTCTGTAAACCAACAGGCTTCAGAGAAAACACGACTAATTTGTTTATTGCCCTCTCTCAGTTCCCCAATTACGATTGATCTCCGCTTAGCAGTCTAGTGCTGCTAATTGTTTGGAAAAGAATGAAATGACTTAATCTTTATAGGCATCTTCTAGCCTAGGGTTTGACTTCATAATTCACTGTGTCAATCTTGCTAAAGCAAAGATAAGTGGAGTGCATAGTTACGTACTGTACTTTAACAAATACTTAATTTATAAACACTGAAGCCTAGACAGTCTCTGCTAAGTATCTGACAAAACGGTGCCACTGATGGCATCTGGCTTTATGCCACAGACAGGCAGGCAGGAATAAGCCTATGAGAGCACTTGTCCATGCCGCTGTCCTGGCAAGGCTCACGCTTGAGTCAGAATTTAATCAGCTCTTTATCTCCTTACTGCCTCCCGGGTGTCGATCGCTGCGAGTATTTAACATGGGCAGGAACCTCTGCAGATGCAATCACTTTGAAAGGTTTCATGAGCTGTTTCTTAATATTATTTTTAGCTGGAGACTGCTTAGCTACAAACACTTGCATTTTCAGAACACAAAGGCGCTAGGACTTATGATTATAAGGTCTTAAAATCTTAGTTTGGGGGATTTCTGAGGCCTGCAGTGTTGAAAATCCAGTATTTGAGGAGTTCTATTTTCTTGCTGTTGCTGGATCTCTTTTACACCAATACTGCACTCTAATCACTGCAAATTGCAGCGAAAATGTCAGTGTACAAGGGGAGCATAACTCTTCACTTTTGTGGATGGGATGCTCATACAGGTCACAAACTCCAGCAGCTGCTCCAGTTCAGGTTGGAAAGAGTTCCTGTTGTTGAGAAGTAAAATAACTTGAGAATGACCCACTTCCTTATGTTTTTCAACCTAGTGGTCAGAGCACTCACTTGTGAGGTAGATCTTGTTTTTCTTAGCAGAAGTAGGAAGATGGAGAGATTAGAAATCCATCTGAATGCTTTTTCTTAGGTGACATCACAAAAAACAAACAACAACAAAGGAAAAAATATTGCCTGCTTTTGTTTAAGCCTTACACATTTTCTGTCAGTAATCTTGTAGCTGACTTGTCCACCTTGCAGGGTCTCTTTTCAGCATTCCCTAGGAGCAGGATCCAAAACTCTCCCCGTACACTGAATGGTATGATTTGCATTCTTCTCAAGGCAATAGATGTATTAATGATATAATAATCAAGATGGGTTTTTGCAGAACTCCTCCCTTCCAGCCCACCCATAGATGTATTTTAGAATAACCACCAGTAAATCAGTGCTGGGTTTGCATATATGTCAACAACACTATTTTTGCTTTCAAAACTTATTCTCCATCCTTTCACACCATTAAGGTCTGACAAAGAATCTTACTTCGGTGACTTTTTTCTCATGTTTGCTGTTCCCCAGTCATGAAATTCTGGCTCAGATCATGGAGTAATTAAACAGCAGGATCAGTTTGTTCCAGATGTATGTTTGCATACATTTTTTCCGAGGTTTCAACTCCCGTTTTCTGAGTCAACTTGATTATGTTGTGTGGTATAAGCTTAGGGAGCATCAGGAGAAATTATTGCACTTGTCAGAGAATCAGCAGTGGAGGATCAACAGTCAATAAGAGAGGATCATTAGAAATGATTCAGATGGGGTCTCTTGGGATAAAATAGTTGGTCAGAGCAGGAAAATCAGTTTGCTCAAGTATGCTGATAACTAAGTGACAGAGCTTTCAACAGGCTGATTAGTAAGGGATACCTGACAAAGGGAACTGCAGCTTCCTAAAAAGGGGACCTTCTTATGAAGCACTAAAAAACCAAAGAGGTCGGAAACAGAAAGGCTGGGGCGGGGGGGAATGAGGTTGATAGCAGACACAGGATTTTTTTTCTGAAAAGTGGTAAAAGTTCCAGAGCCTTTATCAGTATTTTGTGGAAGGAAGGAGAGACAGAGGAGACTATCTACCTGTTCTGGCTGCACCTTACTGTAAGCCTTAATGCCCATAGTGCCCGTAGTGCTGGTCCTGGGGTTGACTTTTGTTTCGCGTGGGTTGGGATCGGGGTGCAGTAATTGAGACAGCGAAACCACACAAAGGCAGTACTGAAGTCCAACAGAGACAATAAAAGCACGTGCACCGATGGGCAGTCAGTTCAAATGGACCAGCAGCTCAGTGCGTGTCCATAAAAAAACTTGGTTTGGCTTTTGTGACTGTTTTCTGGTCGCAAGAGGTGAACCCGTAAAGTAGGTCAGCTGGCGCAGAAGCGACTGTACGTAGCTCCCAACAATTTCAGCGGGTGAAATGAATATACATATCCAGAGCAAGAGTATAATCTTATGTCATGAGTATATTTGATTTAAAATAAATTGCAGTGAAACTTGCACTAAGGAGGAATTCCAGTAGGCAATATCCTCTCTTAAGACTGCTTCAAAGTATCCTCAAGATTTCTAGTACAATTATATCCAGACTTAGTAAAATGCCAACTCCACTTGGCAACTGACTTTTTTTTTATTCATAGTCCCTGGAGTGGTAGCTTAAGACATCCCTCAGTATACTTCACCTGTCTGAAACACTTTCACATGTTCATAGGGCTAAATTAAACTGAAATTACTCTTTTTTTTATAATCCACAGTACAGCTCTTAGATAATCCCTAAAATAATTCTGAATAAAAATATGCCATCAAACAAGCTTTCAACATCTGCTCATTACACCGTCTAAAGTTAGTATGCAATGTATTTCTAATTCTCTCGATTGTCTTCCTCAGATTTATTCTAATTCTATGCTAATAACTACGAGTACTAAATACATGATGCTTCTGTGGTAAATAATACATTTAAAATCTCAAGTGAAAGGTTTAGATCAGGAAGTGAACTGACTACCTGCAATGTAGTAATGGCTGAGAAAATCTTTGAAAGGTTGTGGATACGTGAGAATGAATTTCCCCAAATTTATGCTTATAAATTTGAATTTGAAATAATACCATCTGAATAGGGATGCACCACTTAAAAGCACCACATTCACCAAGACTTCAAATTGGATTCTAGTGGAATGGGGGAAACAAAAAAAAAAGCAAATTTTATGTCCTCCAAAATACACTTTTCTCTTGTTTTGGTGTTATTCACTGCCATTTACGGCGTAACAACAATATAACCTTGATGTTGTTGACAGCCTGCCTTCCCTTCACACTACCATCCGAAGAACCATGTAATGCCTGCTTTGTGTCACATCTGAAATTAGGACTAAGCCTGTGATCCCTGGGCCAAATTTGTCGCCTGCAGGTGGTTTCAGCTTCACACCTGCACAGTCACTGGGAGCTGGTCCATCTCCTTAAACTGGTGCCCAGCAGAGCTCTTGCCGGGCGCAGACATCACATCATCTTCACTGTTAGATACTCACCATGCTCTTGAGCTTGGCCCAGGGTTTTGTTGCTGCTGCTGTTGGAGGTCCCAGCACCAGTTACAGAAATAACTTTTTGCATTTCTTTAGGTTTACGGTTCACATCCGACCCATGCACCTCCAGTTCCATTTTCTATTTATTTTAATCTTTATTAATAAAATACGGCTATTATCGGCTACACACTAATAAGCAAACAGTACCGGAAAGGGATTCTGACAAAATAATGTTGTCGAGCACCACGTTTTCTTTCACATTGAGTTTATTAGGTTCGAGTTCTGAACTGTAAGATATCTGAAGCAGTGTTAAGTTGACAGTGTAGGTAACTGTCTCGGAGGTACGAAACAATGAAAAACACAATGAATGTCTATTATTCCTACAGTACAAATGCTTCCTAAAGTAACTTAGATTCTTCCTTTTTACTTGATAGTGCTTTTTGTTTCCTCTATTAAATAGTGCTTAAAAACCACAACTTCAGTCAATCAGTAAACGGGATCATTACTTCTAAGTGTTTCAGATTCTGAATCAAGGGTTTCATTTAATTTTCCAAGTGGAATAATGCATATAGATGAGGATGTCAAATTGCAAATAACCTGTATTAGAATGGCGTGTACAGTGCTTATGGTAAGTAATCAACATTATTGACTTAGCTTAGGGATTTAAAATGCTGAAAAACACTAACAGAATAAATTGATTGGAAGAATGGAGATGTGCATTGCTGTGTTAAAAATCTGAAATGAGAGTAAAACGATGCAATAGTATGTTGTAATTCTGAAATATGTATGCATAGATATACATATAGCTACATATGCATAATGCCAGTATTATTGATTTAAATTTCCATAGAGACAAAAGGAAGCATACTGACTTTGATTTGAACGGTTACTCTGGGATTCATTATCAATATGTTAAAATACAAATTGTTGGCTACATCACGCCCCTGCTGAACTTTTTCCATTAGTAGTTAATGACCATCAAGTCTTTTATTTTCATAGTTTTGAATGCTATTTATTTTTTCTTCCTTCTATAATCACCATTGTCATACTGGAAACCTTTCCAGAGATACTGACAAAATTCAAATTGTTAATTTCGAAATCCAAAAAACTGTAGACTTGTTTCTATCAGTAGGAGAATTACCATGTAATGCTTAGTGATTTCTTGGGGTTTAGTTTGAACAGCCAAGGCTGCCATGGCAAAGTGCCTCTCAGCATTGTCACAACGGACCCTGGGTTGAGTTTTTTCTGTAACCCACAAATGCCTGTCGCCTCTGCCTCAGAATCGGACTTTTATTCATAAGAGTGCATCGACTTGTGCCATAAGCAAGCTTAGCTAGGAAAGGTGCTGCTGCTTGTAAGGATTTGGTTTAATATTTTCAGCTGTAGGTGACTGTGATCCCTGGATTTGTTTCTTGTTTGTCCTTTGTGGGATTCAGTGTATCAAACACAAAGCGTGCCAAAGCCCAGTGGTGATATTCCTGCCCGTATTAAAAAGCTCTTTAATGCCACGGGTTGTCTTGTTGATTTCATTGAGACTATTTGCTGCGTAAAATGTTAATTGCAAGAAGCGCAAGACGATCTTGCCCTGAGTGCATGCAGGCTGCCTGGGTAGGAGCTCCGGTTCACGTGTGTTTCCGCCGCGGAGTCACCTTGGGTTGATACCTTGTCAGATCTCATCAGCGCCGCGTCCGTCCTACCCGGCAGTGGGGTGACACAACCTGGAGGGAAACCCGGGCTCCCACCGCTGCTCCGGAGTGGAGCGCATCCGGGCTAGGATAACAGCAGGCGACGCTTATGTTCCTTAAAGGTCCGCTTTAGAATTTTTTCAGGGGTAGACATGAGTTGTTAAACTCCGCAGTCCTCGGCTGGCGCAGTCGCATGCCGATCCGGCATCACCGCGACCCTTCTGAATCGGTGCGCGGGGTTTCTGCTGCCCTTCGCCCCCTACCTCACCAGGCTTGTCACGGATAAAGTACTGTCTGCCTACCTGTAAACAGGCATAATCTGGAACACGGCAGGGGATTTCATGGGGTGGAAAGTGCTATGTAATGGCCCAGTCCCACGATTGTTCCTTGCAGCTTGTGCCAGAGGTAAGTAGTAATGGGTCACTGCCTCCCTCTGCTTTTAAAAGCATTAGTGGAAATTTTGCCTGAGCAGAAACCGTGCCATTAGGCCTTTGTGTCAGATGCTTTCTATACACCTATGCACCTTTTCTATCATGCAACACTCACGCTGTAATAATAATGTTATATCACTGCTGTTCATCGGTGTTAAGCTACCTTATAAACCGCCCCATTGAAGTGAATAATCCGTTCCCACTGCAGACATTGTTTGTAGCCTAAGTTCACCCAAACATTTACATCTATCTGTGCCTGAGCGTGTGCGTGTGTGGAAATATACTTATTAATAATAAATGCCGCTACGTTAGCCTTGCAAATGAAACCATGTTCAGCTAGGCGCGTGAAAGCTGTGATGCGTGAAATGCCAGATGTCTTGCTGCCCATGCAACTTAATTTGGACTTCTAGGGTGTCCGTTGTACCTATTACTGATGAAGGGGGAACTTCTTGAGAAGCCTGCTCAAATAATTCAAATTTTTTTTTTTTTTCAGATGATAGGCACAATGGACTATGAAGTTTTATGGCTGCTGGTAATCAACATGTTTCTTAAATTCTCAGCGCTTGACTTTCACCTAAATCTTGCTTCTAATATTTTTTTTTTCTAAGTCACGTCATCGCATAAGTATCTTCTTCCAGAGAAAAATCAAGAAAATTTACGTTATTATAGCTGTAAAAAAATAAAATGTAACAAAACCACCATCCCAACCCTCAGTCCCAGAACTCCATGACTGCAAAAGCCTTCCTTTCTTTTATATGTCAACAAGTGCTCTTGGGTTTTGTTACTCGTACCTTGCTTCATCCATCCCCATCCCTGTCCCCGCAGGGTCTCGCACCCTGCGCAGGTGACCTGGCATCTCCCAGCTGTGCTGCCGGCAGCTGCTGCTGCGCCGCTCTCCACCCGGCTCGCCTTCGGCAGGCTTGGCAGCCAGCTGCAATTTCCTGGGGAACACAAGCAAGCAAAAGGAAATGGCAATTATCAGCTATTCATATGGCAGCAGAACCTGAATGGGATTTCATGGGATACATAAAAGAGCACTTCTCCCGCGCAGGAGCCTCTGCCGGCTCAAGCCGTGGAGGTTTCAGAGCTATGCGAATCTTTTATAGTGGAAAGCTGGAGCTCCAGCTTCCCCTGTAGCATTGGATTTATTTATCACCATTCAGAACATTAAATTCCATCAATCCAGCTGGCCACCCTCTACTTTTGGGGTTCAGTGCTCTCACGCTGTAGCTGACTTAGCCCTTGGAGGCAAGCTGGGCTTATTCTGGGGTGTAGAAATGGCTCAGAAAAGGCCAAAGCTTGTTTCCTTTCTGACTGCTTTGCTGTTGCATTTCACCCCTTTCAGCTCCAAGTATTCATTCAGCTCCTAACTAGGATTGCACAATTTAATTCCCCTCCTCTGGGCTATACAGATGACATGCTTCATATAACAGCAGCTTTCAGCACGCACATCCTTGTAATATATTTGTAACTTGTGCTTCCGATGATCCGAGTACCAGCGCTTCTGATGTTTCCAGCCGCATTTGGGTGTTCACCAGGGATCATTTCCCCATCACGCTGGAAAAGCGCACCATGAACCCCCTGCTGTGTTTCCCCAGTTGAGACCAACGTTACTGCTGTTACAGACGAGCTATGCTTCTGTTAGCAGTAACGACTCGGTGCATTATGGCGGGTTTTGCTTTTTCTCCCAGTTCCTTTCGGAGACTGTCGTGTGGATAATGCGACCCTCTGTGGGGTTGTCTGGATGGTTTGTTGCTCTCCTCACCGTGGTTTGCACACCCTCCTTATCGGGGAAGATTATGTGGAATTTCATTGCACCAGCGCAGGGTTAACTGAGAAGCGAATGTGCCTCTTAACGAGTTTTTAACATGGAAAATTTGACTCTGTGTAGGTGTATAAAAGTTCAGTACGAGGACCCCACCCTGCTATGGGATAACTCGGCTTTATCCAAGCTCTTTCCGAGCACAGCAGTGTGACTTGCTCAACAGCGTGGTGGGAAGGGCTAAATGGATACAGCCTTCAGATTTCACTGAGTATGGTATAACTTCATAGAACTTTGTAACTGTCATTCAGAACATATTTATTTTTGCTTATTGGTCACTGTTAGTATGGCTGTAATGTTTATGACTGCTATTCACTCTTATATGAACTCTATATATTATTTAAATTCACACATGAAGAGCCAGAACATGTACAATTTCACATCCTCTCATTTAAATACTCGAGTTTTGAGCTCTGTAGGAGTTCTGGGTGCCTTAATTCTTTAAATTTTTTTCCCAAGAGATCTACTCAGATTTATATATCCAGCATTTTAAAATATTGTAATAAATTATGCAGACACAAGGCCTACTGCATTCCTCTATCAAAAAAAAAAAAAAAAATCTACATTTTTCTTGCTTCTACCATAACATACTGCAATCTTTAAATATTTTCCAAATAACGGTGCCAGCATATTGTCATTATGGGTAACAGTATAGACAGATAATAAAATCTGTTTCCATAATCTTGTTTTTTCCAACAAAATTTGAAATTTGCAAAAGACCAATTAACTACTTGCAAATTTGAAGCAAGGTGCAGTAGTATTATTCAGACTCAGTGCTCCAGCACGGAGCTGGGAATTGGTCCCTTGCCTTTGCAGAACAAGTCACAGAAGACCCGTCCAAAGGCATCTTTGGAGTCTCAGCCTTGGAGGGAGGCCAGAATTAGGGTGGAAAAGTCGTGCCCCATAGCTCCCCAAGCTAGGAGTTGATTCACAGTTCACACCACTTCTTCTCGTTGACAACACACCAAAACACATGGTTATGGCATTGAATGTGCTGTACCCTGGCCTGATTTTCTTTGAGTTAGCTGACATGTGCACCACTGGCTGAAAGAAAGCGTTTGCCAGCCCCGGCAAAACCACAGTTTGCCCTCGGCACTAATTTACCACCAACTGCTCAGCAAGGCATCGCTGGCATGGGTGGCTTCAGCTTACAGAAAAGTCTTCAGGATCAGGACCTTCCAAAGCACAGTAAACTCTTAAAAATGTCGTAAAGAAAAGAAGTATTCCAAGTATAACTAAATGACTTTACAGGAAGACATGCAAAGGGTCTCATTTAGTAACAGCCTGCACCATAAAATATTAGTCAAGTGCTAGCATAGCCATTAATACTCTTTTAACACAAAGCAATTTCACAGCCTCATTTACTAACTGGAATCTCCCAAGCCTAGTTGGTAATTGTGCTTTTTACTCATCTCGGTAAATTCCATTTAGTGCTTTTTAGCAGTTTCTTAGCATAAATGCATTGAATGTTGTTAAATTGGATTAATAGCTTTTATATGTGATGTATGTTACATATACATTTAACTGAAGGTGTTTCAACTCATGACAGTCTTTTTTATAATGCACACTTTTCTTTTTTATTTTTTATTGATTTTTCCCCTCCCGCTGGTAATATTTTTGTAATAGATATTTATGATATACAGTTTATAAATAGGGGCTTGTAGGGGTCATAGGGCTACAGTCATCTTTAGCTTGCTTTACATTATTTTGACCTAAGGCAAGCTTAGGGATAAAATCTTTTCAGGTGGGTTAGAACCTAGATAAATAATTAGAACAGTTGTACAGTTATGCATTTGTTAAATTTACATCTGTCCAATTTTGCTTAAAACAGATGCAAATTGGAGTATTATGCACTGGTCTCGCATTTTAAAATGTTCCTTTGGAGCACATTTTCAAAATTATAACCAGATGTTTACTAAAGTCTCTCTTGAGTTTCTTCATGATGTTTCCTGTAATTTTTTAAGTAAAATCTTCACAAAGACTGAAATAGTTAAATTAGGTATATAGTGCTCAAGTGCTTTCAAATGCTACGACATTCAGCAGCCAGAGTACGTCAGCCAGATTGGTGCGCGCCTGTACGAGAGGACTTTTTAGCCTGCAATTTAGCGACTAGTCAGTCAGTACTCGAAAATAGCTGACTGATTAGCTGATGTCATCAAGCACCATCCTCATTTATCTTTTGTGTCCTGTTCCCTGCATTCCTGCCGATAAAAGACATGAGAGGTGCAGAAGTAAAGAATCACGTAATTGTGCCTCTTTAAGTCCTTTGTGGAGCAGCACGAGAACACCGGCATGGCAGCGGGTCTCAGCACTGGTGAGCAGGGGATGAACAAATAACCCAAGTGTTGTAGATGGCAAAGACATTACGAGAGGTTCCTGTTGCAGGTGCCTGATGAGAAGGACGGGGAATACAATGGCTCCTATTTGCCTGAGCTCTCACCAATGCCAACGGTAGATACCTCTTCATGCATGCATGATGCCAGCCTGGACCACGCCCTTGACAGTGTCTCCTGAGCTCCGGTCCTCAGGAAAATGTGTTATTGACAAAGGAAAGTCAATGAAGCTGCAAGCAGAGGAAAGAGTAATACAGAAGTCAAAAAGCTGAGAGCCTGAATGGAGAGGTTCAACTACCCAGGTGGCCAACAGCATCCTGGCCTGTATCAGCAATACTGTTGCCAGCAGGAGCAGGGAAGTGATTGTCCCCCTGTATTCAACACTGGTGAGGCCCCACGTCGAATCCTGTGTTCGGTTTTGGGCCCCTCGCGACAAGAAAGACATGGGGGTGCTGGAGCATGTCCAGAGAAGGTCAACAGAGCTGGTGAGGGGTCTGGAGCACAAATCGCCTTGAGGAGGAGCTGAGGGACCTGGGGTTGTTCAGTCTGGAGAAGAGGAGGCTGAGGGGAGACCTTCTCGCTCTCTACAACTGCCTGAGAGGAGGCCATAGCCAGGGGGGGTCGGTCTCTTCTCCCAGGGAACAGGTGACAGGACAAGAGAAATAGCCTCAGGCTGGGCCTGAGAAGGTTTAGGATAGATATTAGGAAAATTAGGATTAGGATCTTCACCAAAAGAGTTGTCAA